>JAVLUX010000009.1:22702500-23222500 GCA_032164185.1 Moxostoma hubbsi
TATGACGCAACGCATCCGAGACGCTACACAAGCATGTCTGACGCAGGTGTTCATTGACGGACCCTTAAACAAGCCCTCATAATGAATCTCCAACTGATTGACAAATTGACTTGTGAAATGGATTGCTGTGAACTGTATGCCAATGATTGACTTATGATCAATAATATGGTAGTAAACAAAACATTGTATTCTAAAGCTTCTTTTGTATTGTCTTATTAATGATTAACTTTTCTGCTACAAGAATGTAATGCATTTTAATTATCTGAATATTTTTTTATTTAATTTATATATATATATATAATTTTTTAAATATTTAAAGATAACTATGTATCAGTATTTCATCATTATATATTGAATTATACTTATATTAGGGGCTTTCTCAGCAAATATTTGTATATGCGATTAATTCATCGGGACACCATGTAATTAATTAGATTAAAAATGTTAATCGATTGACAGCCCTAATATATAATTTCTTACTAGTGGCGCTTAGCTCACACACTGATCTTGATTGCTTCAAAGGATCTATTGGATCCCATCTCTAAGTGACCTGCCTGCAGGGTACACAATATTCACAATATAAAAACAAAACCCATCGCTCTATTGTTGCTGCTGATGCAGTGGAGTCCACTGCATGAAACTTGACACAACTGTTCCTTGTGTGACTCGTTGCTGAGGGTTTTTTGATCATTAATTTTCATTAATTTTATAATCGTTTTATCGTTGATTTTATAGTCATTAATGTTCGTAATGCTGCTATTGTTTTATCTTTGTGTTTTGAATTATAAATTTGGCCATGTACTGTCATTGTTTTTAGATTTAATGTTTATTTAATTCTGGTAATTTTTAATGCACTTTTTAAAAATGTCATAAAGAGTTCTTTTTGTGAGGCTTTTCTTGTTAGTAATAAATACATTTTCTTCCTCTTTGTACTTTTATGTTAACATGATTATCTTAATTAAATGCATGTGAAATAAATAAAAATAAGTTTGAAAGCAATCCAAAAGTAATCGGATTATATTTAACCAAAAATGTAATCTATGAGATTACATTACTGATAGCATTTTTTATTATTATGTAATTTGTAATCAGGACAGGTTACAATTCACAAGTAATCCGCCTAGCACTGACCATGAAGCATTGCGAATGACAAATTGAATAATAAAAAAGGAAATATACAAAACTATTGAATTTAGGACATTGATTAAAAGTACAAAAACAATATATTTTAAGTTTACTGCAAAATAGTCTTTTTTGTTTTTGGCCCGCCTTCCACCTACCCTCTTTGGAGGAGAACTTTATTTTTATTTTAAATCAAACAGATTGGAGGTGCATAGTGGAAAGACAGGTATATGTTAGAACATACAGGACAATAGCATGTTTCAAAACAGATAATCTTTAGAGGAAAGATGAAAAATAAAATAACAAAAGATTTGGGTGTGGATGTTAACAATTTAAATAGATAAAGAAAGAAAGAAAGAAAAAGCGGGGGGCAAAATGAAACAAAAACATTGCTAATACAAATAATAAGCTAAGAGGGAAAAGGGGAAATTGTCTGTGAATGTGCTTATTGGGTATGATGTATTATATTATTTGGGAATTGGATGTTATAGCTGGGGTCTGTGGATATGTACGTGGCCTCGGTCTTGGGGTGGATTTGATTTGAAAGAGGTTTAAAAATATATCCAATGTTTCATTAAAGGCTGAATGTGGCAGGACGGAGGGCGGGTCCGGGAGTGATCCCGTCCCATATTAGGCTAATCAAGCCTTCGAGAGGGATAAAGGCCGACTGAAGAGGATGGTGCTGGAGAGAGAGATCATTTACGGACGTTTCCATCGTGTGTGTTTTGTCTTTTTTTTTTAAGTTTATTATTAAATCATTATTTATGTTGACAAGCTGGCGGGGCCAGGTCATGATCCTACACCCGGTATTAGGCTAATCAAGCCTCCGAAAGGGATAAAGGCCAACTGCAGAGGATGGTGCGGGAGAGAGAGATCATTTACAGACATGTCCGTCATGTGTGTGTTTTGTCTTTTGTTTAAGTTTATAATTAAAATATGATTTATATTGTCAAGCCGGTTCTCGCCTCCTCCTTTCCCTTGAACTACGTTACACTGATATATTGCTTGTTTTGTAAGCGGTTACTTTTTCTATTGAGATATATTCTGTGAGTAGATTAATCCAGTGAGTAATGTGACAAGAATTCTTGGATTTCCAGTTTTGAAAGATTGCTTTCTTAGTGACAGTTATGAGTAGAAATGAGTAGCTGGTTTTTATATTTATTTGGTAGAGTAATTTGTGTAGTATCACCCAGTAGACATAGTGATGGGACAATGGAATTCTGCAGCCCAAGATCTAAGAGAGTTTGTTAGTTACTGCTATCCAGAGGGAGTGAACCGGTCCATGTGGCATGGAGGTAATTATCTGTGTTACCTAAAGTGCATTGTGAACAAATACCTGTATCGGCCAGTCCCATTTTAAACATTTTGTCTTGGGTGATGTGTGTTCTGTGGATAGTTTTATATTATATGAGTTGCAAGTTTGTGTTGGTGGTCATTGAGAAAGTATTATTGCAGATTTGTGTCCAGATCTCAGAGTTGGGAGAAAGGGCTATAAGATTTTCCCATTTTGTAGTTGGGAGTGTTATGGAAGTATCTATGTTAAATATGAGTTTGTAAAGTTTGGATATCATTTTTAAAATTTTTTATATTATACATTTTAAGAGTGTGGGGAGACTCACTTGATTGCTTCATTCACTGTGCATGGAGTGGGTGCTTTTTTTTGTGGGCTTTGTTGGCCGCTGTACTTTGATTGGTGGATCTCTCTCTGATAGGGCCATGGGTAGTGTAGTTGTTCACCAGGAATTCTGCTATTAAACATGATATTCAAACAATGAGTTGAAAAAAATGCAGACTGATGGCTGGAATTCATTTGTTCAATGTAAAAAATGAATGGGATTTTTACTTATGGAACCAGAGAGTTGCGTTCTGTAGAAAAAATATGATCATATTAAAAAATTTACTTTGGAGGATAAAGCATTATTCCAATATAAGAGGCATTTAAAGTAGGTGTTTAAAATCAACATAGAAAATATATGCTTTAGAAAACACACATTTGAGCAAGTTGACTTTTGACTCCAAATCATCTTATGTACATAACCTCGGTTCACTGAGACAAAAGGAATGAGACATTGTGTTTATTAACACAAAGGGGAACAGAAACCCATCACTCCGCATTACACAACATAACCTCCCAGAAAGGAAACATGACGCTACAGGCTCGTTGGACAGCGACCGACACGAGTATGCCGCAGTGAGTGACTCTCATGTTGGGCCAGGAGGGGAGCACTCAGAATGTATATATGAACTATAGTCATATAGTATGAATTAACTCCTTCACGAACCCAGTCGGGAAGGGAGTTTATTTATAATGTAAGTGCTTGTGACTTATGGTAAATAACAACGGCCTGAATGCAGACGGTTGTGTAAAAAGATAGGGAGCTCGTCCTTAAAAGAGGAGCAAAAGTAAATATATATTTGGTCAATTAAATAGCAAGCACTCTAAACAAAGATGACTTGTGAAGAGAGAGACGTAATGTATAGGTTGTAAAACCTAGTGAATGTGAATTGAGAACACCATCCTTCTGCAAACATATATCTTGTAAGGACACCTCATTCGTCCATGCCCATGAGGAAACCATGCCTCTAGTTGAGTGTGCTTTAATACTAATTGGGCACATAAGCCAGGGTAATTGGATCGACAATCCAGTGAGAAAATCTTTGCTTGGAGACGGACATTAATTTTGTGTATCCTCCATAGCATACAAAGAGCTGATCAGACAGTCTGAACTGGCATGCACGCTCAACGTATGTGTGTAGTGCCCACACTGGGCATAATTATATGGAGGAGGGAAGAATGCCTGAAGGTGAACTACCAGCGCTCCGAAGGGCGTGGTTAGGACCTTAGGCACATAACATTTTCTGGGTTTGACAGTGGCTTTTGAAAGACCAGGGCCAAACTCCAGACATGAATTGTCGATTGATAAATTTCATGTATGGGGCAGTTTACTGGTCCTTTGACACCAATCAGTGAACATATTCCATTTTAGTGTGAAGAGGCCTCTCATGGACAGTGCTCTGGCCTGTAAAATGGTGTTCGTGACTGAATGTGTCAGTTCTGGCACAGTTAGCATGCTCCGTTCAGGGGCCACACATGCAGGATCATGGGCTGGGGATGCCAGATAGTGCCTTATGCCTAAGAGAGGAGATCCCTCCTCAGCTGTATTTCCCATGTCAAGCTGTACAGAATCTCTATCATTTCTGGACACCATGTGTGGTTGGGCCATTTCGGGGAAAATGCATATTTGCGTTTATCCGGCCATTTGTGGGACATTGCATCAGCTACCAGTGGGGCTTGGGATTTTGAATACCAGAGGGGACAGTGGGTATTCCCCACTGAGGCAAACTAAATTTCTGCTGTGCCAAATATTTCCCAAATCCTCAATACAGTTTGAGTATGAAGTCCCCATTTGCCCGGTATCACCCCTTGGTATGACAATAGGTCCGCGCCATAATTCTGGTGGCCTGGGACATACAGTATGTCGCTCTCAGGGAGAGGAGATAATGCTCGCTCCATATGAGGAGATAACATGTCAGTCTCAACAGTGGTGGTGAATGAATTCCGCCTTGGAGGTTTATATATGCCACAACTGTCATGTTCTCTGAATGATGTTCTCTGAATGATGATTAGTCTCAAGATGGCGCCGAGTATGGCTGCTGCGTCGCGAGCTCCGTCAAAACACTGCAGTTTATTGTTTGTTTTGTTTACAGTTCTGTGTTTTTTTGTCTTGGATGTTGTCTGCCTTATTGTGTACGACAGACAAACGCTTTTGGACATTGGTTCGGCAATCACACACCGAAAACCGGACTTCACATTCCTCAATGCCGACCCGCGGTTTACAAACACGCCAGCGGATCCCTTTGTTTGGGCTGCCCGGCCGCGGAAACGCAGACGGAAAAGGGGAAAAAGAGCCGGCGTTCTCATCAGATTAAGACGTCGCGCAAATCGCCCCCCGCTACCCAGTATACTACTGGCAAATGTTCAGTCTCTGGACAACAAGCTCTGCGAGCTGAGAGCGCGGATCTCCTTCCAACGAGGGACGAGAGAATGCTGTGTTATCTGTCTTACGGAAACCTGGATGTCCGCGGAGATTCCAGACTCGGCCATCGAACCCACGGGTTTCTCCGTGCACCGAGCGGACAGAGCGAAAGACCTCTCAGGTAAAAGCAGAGGTGGAGGTGTATGTTTTATGATCAACAAATCATGGTGTGATCAGAGGAATATACATTTTATCAGGTCTTTCTGCTCTCCTGATCTGGAATTTCTCATGCTTCTGTGTCGACCATTCTGGCTACTGAGGGAATTCATAGCGGTCATTATCACTGCTGTGTACATCCCCCCACAAGCCGACACAGACCGGGCACTCAGGGAACTGTATGGCAGTATAAGTCAGCAGGAAACCGTGCACCCTGAGGCCGCGTTCATTGTTGCCGGGGACTTCAACAAAGCCAACTTCAAAACAATAGCACCAAAATACCACCAACACATCAGCTTTAACACACGAGGGGACCGGGTTTTGGATCATTGCTATTTTCCTTTCCGGGATGGCTACAAATCCCTCCCCCGCCCACCATTTGGCAAATCTGACCACTCTTCCGTTCTGCTTCTGCCCGCTTACAGGCAGAAACTGAAACGGGAAGCACCCGCCCTCAGAATGATCCAGTGCTGGTCGGACCAATCAGACTCTGCGCTACAGGACTGTTTTGATCACGCGGACTGGGAGATGTTCCGGTCTGCCTCCGATGACGACATCGAGGTTTACGCTGATAGCGTAACGTGTTTCATCAGAAAGTGCGTAGAGGACGTTGTTCCGACAAAAAATATACGGATCTACCCCAACCAGAAACCATGGGTTAACGGCGATGTTCGCGCGGCACTTACTGCGCGGACCACCGCTTTTAATTCCGGGAACGCGGAGGAGCGTAAACAAGCCAGTTATGCCCTCCGTAACTCCATCCGTGCAGCCAAACGCCAGTACAGGCACAAAATTGAAGAACAGTTTAACACCACTGACTCCAGAAGTATGTGGCAGGGAATTAACACCATCACGGACTATAAACGGAATAAAAACTCCGCCATGAACACCGCTGCCTCTCTCCCGGACGAGCTTAATACATTTTATGCTCGTTTCGAGGACAACAACACCGCCCTCACAGAGAGAGCACTCGCGGCCGATACTACAGAGGCTGGTTCACTCTCCGTCTCTGTTGCGGATGTAACCCGATCCTTTCGACGGGTGAACATCCGTAAAGCCGCGGGTCCAGACGGCATTCCGGGCCGCGTCATCAGAGCATGCGCGAACCAACTGGCTGGTGTTTTTACGGACATTTTCAACTTGTCCCTATCCCTGTCTGTAGTCCCCACATGCTTCAAAACATCAACCATTGTGCCTGTACCGAAGCAATCAAAAATCACTTGCTTAAATGACTGGCGTCCTGTTGCCCTCACCCCCATCATCAGCAAATGCTTTGAGAGGTTGATCAGAGATCACATCTGCTCTGTTCTGCCCACCTCTTTGGACCCATTGCAGTTTGCCTACCGTAACAACCGCTCCACTGATGATGCCATTGCATCTACAATACACACTGCTCTTTCCCACCTGGAAAAAAGGAACACATATGTGAGAATGCTGTTTGTAGACTACAGCTCAGCATTCAACACCATAGTGCCCTCCAAGCTTGATGAGAAACTCCGGGCTCTGGGCTTAAACAGCTCGCTGTGCAGCTGGATCCTGGATTTCCTGTCAGGCAGACGTCAGGTGGTTAGAATGGGCAGCAACATCTCCTCATCACTGACCCTCAACACTGGAGCCCCGCAGGGCTGTGTTCTCAGCCCACTCCTGTATTCCCTTTACACACATGACTGTGTGGCAACACATAGCTCCAATGCCATCATTAAGTTTGCTGACGATACGACGGTTGTAGGTCTGATCACTGACAATGATGAAACGGCCTACAGAGAGGAGGTGCACACTCTGACACGCTGGTGTCAGGAGCACAACCTCTTCCTCAACGTCAGTAAAACCAAGGAGCTTGTGGTGGACTTCAGGAAGAAAGACAGAGAGCACAGCCCCATCACCATTAATGGAGCACCGGTGGAGAGAGTCAGCAGCTTCAAGTTCCTCGGTGTCCACATTACTGAGGAACTCACATGGTCCGTCCACACTGAGGCCGTTGTGAAGAAGGCTCACCAGCGCCTCTTCTTCCTGAGACGGCTGAGGAAGTTCGGAATGAACCACCACATCCTCACACGGTTCTACACCAGTACTGTAGAGAGCATCCTGACTGGCTGCATCACCGCCTGGTACGGCAATAGCACCGCCCACAACCGCAAAGACCTGCAAAGGGTGGTGCGAACGGCCAGAAACATCATCGGAGGTGAGCTTCCCTCCCTCCAGGATATATATAACAGACGGTGTGTGAATAAAGCTCGGAGGATCATCAGAGACTCCAGTCACCCGAGTCATGGGCTGCTTTCACTGCTTCCATCAGGCAGGCGGTATCGCAGCATCAGGACCCGCACCACCCGACTACATGACAGCTTCTTCCCACAAGCAATCAGACTTTTGAACACATGATCTCTCACGATCAACAATCAGCACTGCACTTTATTAATCATCACTCTGTCAATATATTCTCCCAATTCAATTAGTGTTTATATATATTTATACCCGTATCTAGTGTATGTGTATTCTACATTGTGTGTATTGTGTACATTTGTTATGTAAATTGTTGTGTAAGTATGTGTACATTTGTTATGTAATTGTTTTGTGTAAATATGTTGTTTATTGTAAAGTGGTTTATGTCTCGTCACTGTCATGACTGCTATGTTACTCGGAACTGCACACAAGAATTTCACCTACTGTTGCACTCGTGTACACGGTAGTGTGACAATAAAGTGATTTGATTTGATTTGATGAACCAGGACATGACAGTTCAATATTTCGGACTTAAATGCCTTTAAGGCTAGGAATACAGCCGATGGCTCTAGGCGGATGATGTGCCACGCTTCGCACCTGTCCAGGTGCCGATAGTCAGGCGTCCATCGCACACTTCCCCCCAACCTGTGTTGTAAGCAGCCATAGTCAAGACTTTCCATCTGACAACCTGCCACAGTGCGACACCTCGCTGGTAAAAGGCAGGAGCTGTCCAGGGTGCTAAAGTAGTTATACAGTAGATATAGTGATGCACATGCACCCTTGGCACAAAGCATGTTGTGAAACATGGCGCTTGAGCCAGCACTAAAGAGGTCTCATGTGTAAGAGACTGTGGCACGGTGGAGGGCGGGGCCGGGTCGTGACTCAACATGCCCGGTCCCGTATTAGGCTAATCAAGCCACCGGGAGGGATAAAGGCCGATCGCGGAGGGTGGTGCAAGAGAGCGAGATCCTTACGGACATGTCCATCGTCCTTTGTGTTTGTTTTTGAGTTTTTCATTAAAACTATTATTTGTATGTCAAGCCGGTTTCTCGCCTCTTCCTTGCCCGTGAGCGTGAACTGTTTTACAGAGACCTAATGGAATGATGCCACCACCATAAACCCCTTTTTGAAACAGCTTCAGTGGAAGTGTTCTCCCCAGTTTGAACTGAGACAGACACGGTAGAATGGCCTGAACGCGCTCGCTCGTGAGGTCAAGGCAGTCTCCCAAAAAGGACATTTGTTGGATAGGGAAGAGAGTGATCTTCGCCTAGTTCACATTGAGGCCCAAGCTGTTTAGATGTTGATGCAGTAAGTCTCTGTGCTGGCATAAGAGAGCCTCTGATTGTGCCAGAAACAGCCAATCATCAAGGTAGTTCAAGATGCACACAGCGCTCAGTTTCAGAGGGGTGAGAAGCACATCGAGCACTTTGTGAATCCGTGAGGAGACAGAGACAATTCGAAGGGCAGGACTTTGAATTGATATGCTTTTCCCTCGAATGCAAATCTCAAAAACATCCTGTAATATCATACAATTTGGATATGAAATTCTGCATCCTTCAGATCTATCGACGCAAACCAATCGTGTGGATTACATGCAAGAAGATCCGTTTCTGAGTAATCATTTTGATCGGGTGCTTTGTGAGTTGTGATTTAAATGTCTCAGATTCAGGATCAGTCGATATTCAGTCATATTTCTTTGGGACAAGAAAGTACTGGCTGTAAAATACTTTTTTTTCTTGACAATTTGTCACAATCTCTATCATGCTTTTCACAAAGAGATTGCATATTTTGGTTCAAACAGTGGAAGACAGAGCACCATTGAAACAGGGTGGTCTGCATGAAAATTGGATCGATCCTTTTTTGCACCCATTCTGAAATACCCGTTAGGGCTCGCAATGCATCCTCGTAACAGGACAGAAGGCAATTTGGTTTGCTCACCATATGTTATGAAGCGTCGCTCAGCATAGGAAAGCCTTTATGGCATAATGTGTGCTTTGAAGAGGAAAAGGACTCTTTATTTATTTATTTTTTTCAATTAACATTTTTATTGATTCATGTGCATATAACAAAAAAAGAAAACACAACATATATACACTGAATCAATATTTAACATTTAACCCCACATAATACCCCTCCTCCTCCGTAATCACCAAACCCACCCTAACCCCCAATGAACACCCCTGTAGTCACAAATGTATACACACACAAAAAAAATAGAAAGGAAAAAAAAATACTAACCATCATAATAATCATATATAATTAAATAAATGAAATATTCTCTTTATTGAGAATGTATGAGCATCTCGTGCATTTGCAATACGTGCTGCATTCTTTATTGCATTTATGTTGCATTTATTTGAGTGCAAGACAGAAACAATATTTTGCACAACAATGTAGACAACAATATTCCTTTCCCTACAAACAGCAGTGGGGAGATGGGGAACAGTGTTCCGTGTCTCCAATCAAGCCTTCTTCGGGGCAGACCCTGAGGGAACCATAGGCTCTGCTTTCCTCTTTAAAGGATTGCAGTGAGGACGAGCGGGCTGTGATGTGCTCCATTTAGGCATGAAGTGACTCATAGCTTGTGACTGCTGAGTCGCGACGTAATGCTCGGCAAACGTATTCACTGAGCCGCCAAAGAGGCCGCCTGGAGACACTGGAGCATCCAACAGAGTGGCTTTTTCGCATTGGAAAAGATGTGCTCCGTAGAGATTGAGGGGCTCGCAGGACATGTGCTGACATGAGGTCCACCTCAAATTCATCCTGCTTGACCTCGCAGGCCTGCTGTACCTCACATGTGAATCCTCAGGTATCACAGAAAAAGCGGGTGGGAGGGTGCGTGAGGCTGAATCATCCCTCAGAATGAGGGTGATTCACGAGCGAAGCGTCTTGAAACTCATGCCCTGGCAGTGAGGACAGTCTGACTCCAAGAGAGCTGACTCTGCATGGGCAGCTCTCATGCTGATCTTATAGCGGGTTGTGTCTCTCGCACAATGAACACTTACAGAACAACATGCGTTACATTCTTGCGTTCAAAACACTTGAAGGAGTGCAAATGCGAACTAAGGGATCTCAAGATGTGTTTAAAGATTGAGTGTTAAACTATATTTATCTTGACACAGTGACCTAAACATTTTATTTTTATGACGCAACACACCCGAGACGCGACACAAGCATGTCTGACGCAGGTCGTATGGTCTTTTCCTCACAAATATTTCATTACCAACAAGGTTAAAGAGGCGTTCTTTAAACTGTTACACCGTTTTTACCCAGTCAATCTTTATTTAAGAAACATGCTCCCTGAAATAGATCCACTTTGCTCCTTCTATAATGCTGTAGATGAATCTGCCCCTCACCTTTTTTGGAAATGTGCCCACGCTGTAGTATTTTGGAGAAAATTTTGTTTGTTTGTACGTACCTCTATTTTATCTAGTTTTTCTTTGCTTTATAAAGATGTTTTATTTGGTTTTCACAGTTTTGATATCTTAAGTTAATATTTTCTGATTAATCTGTTTATTTTTCTTGCCAAGTTTTTTATACATAAGTGTAAATTTATGTCTATAAAGCCCCTATTTGCACTTTTTTGTAAAGACTTGAAATATTATTTAAATACTCTTTGTACCTCCAACAACTCCAAAACATTGAAAACCATTGCACTATGTAATGAATATAATGTCTTGGCATTATTGTAAAATATATCTGTAGTATTGTGTACTATGTATACCCCTGGCTTGTTTCTAAAAAAAAAGAATGTCTGATGCAGGTGTAAATTGACGGGTCCTTAAACAAGCCCTCATAATAAATCTCCAACTGATTGACAAATTGACTTGTGAAATGGATTGCTGTGAACTGTATGCCAATGATTGACTTATGTTCAATAATATGGTAGTAAACAAAACATTGTATTCTAAAGCCACTTTTTGTTTTATCAATGATTAACTCTTCTGCCACAAGAATGTAATGCATTTGTAATGTAATTTTAATTATCTGAATATTTTTTTTATAAATATATATATATATATATTTAAAGATAACGATGTATAATTATTTCATCATTATATGCAATTAATTAATCGGGACACCATGTAAATAATTTGATTAAAAATTTTAAGTGATTGACAGCCCTAATAAATATATATATTTATATCACACAATATGCAATAACACCTGCCGAAGCACTGCAGGGAATCAGGATGCTGAGGCACATTCAACAGCAAAGCATCAAGCGGTGGGGTGGAGTGATGTTCACTGGAGCACTGCATGGGAGCGGAGATTCTTCTCATAGACTTGAAGATTCCGCCCATTGACTCGTGTTTATTGATGGCAAATGGAAGTGGGCATCTAGACAAGAAACAATTGCTGTCTTGAACGGAGAAATTCTGACGAAATGGTGTTTGTGCACCTGTTTTTATAGCAGACAGCTTCTCACCAAAACAGGTGGGGCTTAAACACCATAGCCAATATTAGAATATTGCCGTTATTGTAGAGAGGTTTCAACTAGGTCATGTAAGAAGGCACTCCCCATATGCGTTAATAAACATAATGTCAAGTGTACCGAGTCGTTGGGGAACTTATTGTTACTGAGATATAACCCTTGTGACAACTTACCGTGTGAGTGTGACAGTTAGCCCAGGTCTCCCCTATAGATCGGTAATATCTACTAGTAATACATGGTAGTGACATGATAATATTTTTTGGTTTCCAGACTAAGGAAGCAGGTGTTTGACTGTGTGTTTCCTCTGTTCTCAGAATCAAATGTCAAATAACATGAATTCAATGACAGGCAGATGTAGCAGGAAAATGTTTCTGTTCTATTAGAGCTCTCTGTGGCAATTTGAATGAGAATTGTTTGCTAAATTACAAAACTTATGTGGTTGGGGCCTGGGCAGCTCAGCGAGTATTTATGCTGACTAACACCCTTGGAGTCGCGAGTTCGAATCCAGGGTGTGCTGAGTGACTCCAGCCAGGTCAACCAAATTAGCCCAGTTGCTAGGGAGGGTAGAGTCACATGGGGTAACCTCTTCGTGGTCGCGATTAGTGGTTCTCGGTCTCAGTGTGGCACTTGGTAAGTTGTGTGTGGATCACAGAGAGTAGCATGAGCCTCCACATGCTGTGAGTCTCTGCAGTGTCATGCACAGCGAGCCACGTGATAAGATGTGCAGATTGTTGATCTCAGAAGGAGGCACCTGAGACTTGTGCTCCGACACCCGGATTGAGGCGAGTAACCGTGCCACCATGAGGACCTAGTAAATAGTGGGAATTGGGCATTCCAAATTTGGAGAAAAGGGGAAAAATGTGTGATAACCTGAGGCAACTAATTTTGTAATAATCGTAGACGTGTGTTTTGACTCATTATTTTTCTGACAGTGCTGTGCAGTTACACAGGCGACCTCTAGGCGGACTATTCTCTTGTGGTGATAACATAGTAGATAACGTAAGAGACTCTCTGCTGTTCCGAAAATGATGTGTACCTCTCATTGACTAGAGGACACCGGAGTTATCAAAGTTGCAAACGACAAGAAACAAAACTTACGCACAAAAAAGAAGCGCACGAGACTACATCGAAATCTATTTTTGTAGTTAGGAGGTAAATCCCATGACGGAGACAGTTGAGTGCCATTAGATAATGCGCTCAGATGTTATGATATGAACGTTTTTTTCCCTAATAGTTCATTTGCAAGTAACCTGGTAGCCTGTTTGTGAAGACCAAGCCCAAGCCAATGCTGTCAGCAGTGCTGCTCCCTTCTGAGTCATGCACTGAGGCAAAACAAATCTGCCCATAGCAGCAAAGCTAACAAGTCGTCGAGCACGCGAGTGCCTGTTTATTTGGTAAGTATGTGATTTGAACACACTTTTGTTACAAGTTTAATTGTAATCAGACATGTCCATGCACTGTGTGTGTTTGTTAGCCGATTTGATATACCATGTACTTAGTTGTCAAAGGGAAGCGGTATGTTTTCCCTGTTAGCTGTAAATTGCTAAAAAAAAATCTTCCGTTTCCCTACACGGAAGGCGGATTTAGCGCGACATCAGTATTAAAATACAACAGAAACACACTCGTTATTTTACTCTCGAGATGTGCTCGTGCGTATCATTTCGCAACAATTGAGTTGGCTCGCTAACTCAACTGCAGTCATTAGCACATTACTAATGAACACTTTCTGAAACAGTGTTATATGGTTTCCGTTTTCAATGATGGGTGCTTAAGTAAATTCACACATTTTTGTTTTCATGTAAATTTCTGTTGAAACGAAACGGGTGTCAAATACCATGCAAGCTATGGTAAAAATGTTGAGGAATGCATCACTTGAGCCACAATTTGATTATTTCTGTGTCCGAGGAAGAGGTCTCCACCCAAAGTTTGAACAGTCATTTTATAAGAAAACTTAGTTGTACATTAAAGTTAACCGGATGAAAGTGAAAATTGTCTAATTTACTCACTCTCATACCATCCTAGACGTTATGACTCACTTCTCTTCTGCAGAACACAAACGAAGATTTTTAGAAGAATATTTCAGCGTTGTAGGTCCATATAATGCAAGTGAATGGTGACCAAAACATACGGCTCCAGTGGTTTTACCTGTCTTCTGAATTGATCCAATAGGTTTTGTGTGAGAATAGATCAATCAATATGTAACCTTTTTCACTGTATACTTCTGAATCGAAAATTAAAGTGAAATTTAGCCATTGCAGTCTATTGACACGATCATGATTTCAAGCTCGATTACACTTCCTAGAGCTTTGCAGAGTGCTAGATAGTGTAAGGAAGTGTAATTGAGCTTGAAATCATGATCGTTAAGGAGACTGCTGATGTCAATATTTATAGTGAAAAATTTTTTTGGTTTGTTTTCTTTCAGAATTGATTGAATCGCTACAGAATACATGAATTTAAACAATGGAGTCTTAAGGATTACTTTAATACTGCCTTTGTGTTTTTGGAGCTTCAAAGTTTTGGTCACGATTCACTTGCATTATGTGGACCTACAGAGATGAGATTTTTCTTTTCTGAAAATCTTTGTGTTCTGCAGAAGAAAGTAAGCCATACACATCTGGGATGGAACGAGCGTGTGTAAATGATGAGAGAATTTTCATTTTTGGGTGAACTTCCTTTAAATGAATCCTATCGTATGCAAGTGGCCATGAGGGCAGGCATGACTTCATCTTCAAACACTCAACAGGATGTTTATAGTTCAGTATGGTGGCATAGCTCATTACAGACACAGATGATGCCTTTTGTTTAAGTCAAATTTACAAATATCACATGCTTATGAGAAGTACTCGAACGTAATAAGTTTAGCCTATATTTAAATGATCAATGTGTAAAAGATTTCAAACCATTACAAAACACACTAAGAATGTGAATGTTATTTTAAAGCAAAGGAGCTGAGATCTTTAAAATCTTCTGACAAGATGATCTGCTCATCAGTGGTTTCCTATAACCTTGGTGCCTGGCCCTTTCTGTACCAACACTGTGCTCAAATGCTTGTCTACCAGTCCAAAAGTTAATAAGATATATATTCACCACTAGCTGTCATGCCACTCCTTACTTTGAAACACTATCTGTAATGTTACTGAAAATGAGCCATTGCTGCAAACAAAAGCTTTTGAGAAATGTGATGCCCCATTAGTCAACTGCTCGTTTGAATTTTCCATTGTTTTTTCTCTGCCAACTAGTTTGTTAATGTGGCGTCAAGCATATATGGAAGAAATCAAGGATGCTCATAGTGTTGACAGTTTGCCATCAGCCACACCCTCTTTGTATACACCACAAAGCGAGCTGTTAACTGAGTAAATCTAAAACACAAAACTTCTGCAGTTAACATTCAGGTAGACTGTACTTGAGTCAACAACAGTAATCTATAATGCAGTGACTCCACCCATATGATTTTAAGTTTTATGATAAATAGCTAGTCATATATTTACTGTAATTATGTTGCACCTACAAGTCATATTCTCACCATACATCTGGACAATTGGCTGATCCTGAAGCTAATCATTACAGTTTGTAAAGTTTAAAAATGGATGAACTTTTCTAAATATGAGCTACATGGTCATGTACATACATTTTATATAAAGACTTCACTATTGTGAATTAACAGAAATTAGGAGTTTGAGTGGCTTTGTTTGTTTCACTTTCAGTGAGCGATGGTGTCAGTCAGGAAGGGAACAGATGAATTGTATACTAGCCCTTATGAGAAGCCTTATTGTATGAGCATTTTCTCAAGGGAAGGAAAATAAAGTCTGTTACCATCATTATTAGCAGGATGAATATGGGAATTGGAGAAAGCTAATTATTCATAAGTATCAGCCCAAACATATGTTTGCCTTAGCCTATTTGTATGGTAAACATATGACTAACTAGACTGTACATGTACAGTATTAATAAAGAATGCTTTTCATGGTTCCTCTGAATAAAATAGTGGCTGCATATAGATAAAACAAACACCTGCTGTACATAGTTAAAGGGGTTAGGTCATTGTACTATAAAAACATACTGACAATTTCTTGAGTTTTTGTTGAAACCAAGATGCCAAATCAGAACATTTCTGACAGAGGGTCAGAATGAGGATGGAAAATCGTCATGCTTTACAAATATATGACTGTAATAACTGAACTAATAAGTATCTCCACTTTTGCCTATTTTAAGTTTTTACCATAGACGGAAGGCGCAGAATGACCTCTTCCTACTGTTTCAGTTCTGTTATACAGCAATGTTATATAAATAATAAAAACAAGGCCACAAGTTTATCAGCTCTTCTTTTCTTAAAGACTCCTTTCTAGGGTTCCCTTAACACCCATCTACCTCAGACTTTTCACTACTTGGTCACCATCATTGCACCGCCATCTGCCTCTAATTGCTTGAAGCCATGGCTGCTAATAGGAATGCTTTGGCCCTTCACAAAGTGATAATGGTGGGCAGTGGTGGCGTGGGGAAGTCGGCACTAACATTGCAATTTATGTATGACGAGGTAAGGCTTAACATTTAAGAATTCACATTGTAAATAGACATTAACTGGCAATGTAATCATGTTACTGATCTTTCTCAAGTTCGTGGAAGACTATGAGCCCACTAAAGCTGATAGCTACAGAAAAAAGGTGGTTCTGGATGGAGAGGAGGTCCAGATCGACATCCTTGACACAGCTGGGCAGGAGGACTACGCTGCCATTCGAGACAACTACTTCCGCAGTGGAGAGGGATTTCTCTGTGTGTTCTCCATTACAGAATCGGAATCCTTTGCTGCTACTGCTGACTTCAGGTAGAGAAATAAATTTAATTAAAATTGATAATTACACTACATTTCACAAGTTTGGTAGTTTATCATAACAAAGTGTGCATGCAGCCAAGAAATCTATTCTAAGTTTGAGCCCATAATGTCCCTCAGAGCAGCATTCCATTATTGAAGTTTATATTTTCTAAACTTCAGAGAACAGATTCTTCGGGTGAAGGAGGAGGAGAACGTACCTTTCCTGCTGGTGGGAAATAAGTCAGACTTGGAGGAGCGACGGCAAGTTGGGGTGGAGGAGGCAAAGGCCAGAGCAGAGCAGTGGGGCGTCAGCTATGTTGAAACATCTGCCAAAACCCGTGCCAATGTAGATAAGGTAGGCCTTACAAAAAACTGGTTCGGCAGCTATTACATGTGATACTTAATGGAATAGTTAACTTAAAAATTAAAGTTCTATCATCGTTTACTCAAGCTTATGTTGTTCCAAACCTGTATAACTTTCTTTTTTGTGCAGAAGACAAAAAGATATTTAAAGAAAGTCACAATCACTGATTTCCATAAAATGGCAGTTGATAGTGTAAGCCCGTTTATCGGTCCAATGGCGGTCTCCAATAATACGGGTGAAGGTCTCTGTGCGTTACTGTCTTTCTTTTACGCAACACAACCAGATTAAATGAAATACATTTTCTCTCATGTATTACCTCGTTATTTCATCTGACTCCATAAATGAAAAAGGTTTTTAATGATATCTGAGCATCATTAAAAGTGAGCGAATGTTTGATTATTCTTTTAACTCCTTTAATTATATTTTACCCATTCGGATTAGGAAACTATGTTGCTTTGAGGTCCACGCGTGTTTTCTCTACACTGCGGGTCTCACGATCACAAGCGGTCAGTATTGGATCATCAAACAGAGGTAATCGCTATATACCCAAGATCGGCCACGTTCACGTATACACAATCAAAGATACTTCAGTATAGCCCCCATGGAATTGCATACACTTGAATTTAACTTAACGTTTTCTTCAGTAGAGGTCACGGCCACTATTACAGATGTAAGTTGACCAACATAACTTCTCTCGTAATAGCTTTGGATTGGCCATGTCGTGGTTTCCCGCGTACACTTATCTGGAGAAACATCAAATTAAAACAGAGGTAAGACACACCCTATTTAGATTGGTCAAGCAGCATTTAGCTGTTCTAAACGGAAACACACTTTCTGTCTTTGCAAACCAAGTACACTTGAACTGATGCCAAATATTAGTCGTCACTAATCTGACGCAGACTTGCGGTAACATACGAATCGCTCAATCTGTTTGGGAAAAAACAATTTCAGAATCAGTCAGAATAAAATCAAATGTTCACAATTTATTGACCAGGTAACATAAGTTCATCGCAGTTGAACTTGCAGATACCAAACATGTTATAGTTACTTTTTTGTACACACTTGACATTGTATAGGTTTTTAGTGAGTTCTAAGTGAGGAGGAGAGGGGGGAGTAGGGGAAGATAATCAGACGGTAGAAGTGAGGTGCGAGCCCCTGCTGGCTGTGTCTCGGGTGTTGCTGTTACATATGCAAGAGACAGTTCAAATGTTGATTCTCATGAGAGCCTTTTGTTCTCCTGAGGGGTAGCCCAGACTCTCTGGCACCTTACAATAGTGACTCACTTTAAAGCTTAAAAGCACCCAAACGTGTCATAAAAGTGGTAAAGCTTCAAAGGGAGTCACTATCAATGATGTAACGATGTATTAGAAAGAAAGCCATATAGGTTTGGAACAACATGAGTAAATAATGACAGAATTTTTATTTTTGGGTGAACTATTTCATGAATAAAATGAACAATGGAGCTCAGATTTACTTACACATTCATTCAAATGGCATAATTTCTCCAGGTTTTTTTTGATCTTATGCGTGACATCAGAGCCAGAAAAATGGAAGATGGCAAAGAGAAAAATGGAAAAAAGAAGAGGAAAAGTTTGGCAAAGAGAATTCGGGAAAGATGTTGCATTTTATAAAGACTGCGTCAATGTGCACTATTATGCTAATGTCTCTACTCCTCCGCTGCTTCCAAAAACAATTAATCAGGTTATATCACTCTTCAGCCAAAACTGCTAGAGATCAACTCTTCAAAACACATCCAGGCTACTGTGTGTACCTGATACTTTTTGTTGGTGTCTTTCAGTGGGTACAAAAGGGAAGAATATCAGAAATCCATTACCAAAATTATGTCAAACAGAGATAACTTAATGGTGTCATCAAACAAAAAATGTCTAAGCTCAAGCACACCATTACAGACGACTATAATGATTTTAATGTTGAAGATTTGATGTACTGTGCATTAATTACTCAGTTAACCATAGATTAGTCAAGTTGATTTTAGTTCTTAATGTGACTAAACTGTGGCAACATTGAGTGCTGAACACTAACGGTAAAATACTACTATTTATGTGCGTTTTAGGGGGCTTTTCAGGACCATGGAAACGTACACCCCCTGTTCTGTTTCAATCAACATAAAATCCTAATGAGTATACAATATCTGGGTGTAAAGTCAGGTTTTAGGTCATCATGTTAAAGAAAATTACAGCTACATCACCTAAGATTGCTAATTTTAAGTGAATGTTAAAATGACTAATACAAGCTAGAAAAGTAATAAACCCTGCAGTTTATTCTTGATAGGCTTCTTCTGCTGTGTAAACGCAGTGTAAAGCCCATGCATTTCAGCAAAGACTTTTGACATAGTCCTTCATTTCATTTAAAAGGGTCATGTCATGCTTTTTTAAAAAAAAAACTTTATTAAGATTATAAGTGAACCTCCTGGAAAACAGATTTTTTTTGCACAGAAATAACAGTGTTAAATTGCATTTTTCCATCCTCGTCTTTGGCCCGCTGTCTGATTTGCTCAGTTTTCTGTGCTGTCCCCTTCAAGACTTCAATATACACTGTGCAAACAGTCCCCGTAAATGCTTGTGGAACTGTTTTTTTTCCCCTCAAGAATGAATGAATAAACAAAATCCCACTCAAATCACTCAGTCCAGCTTATCATTGATAGCTATACACCGATCAGCCACAATATTAAAACAACTGGCCTAATATTGTGTAGGTCCATCAAAATAGAATCCTTAGAGAAAAGTGACGAACAAAGGTCAGTCCTCATTCCTAATGTTGTGATCTTCAGAAGGCTATCCAAAGAAGCAGTTTTTTCACAATCAGGAACAAAACAACATCTGGGGACCTTTACATCTTAATATTTTTTCGTTGGTTTAAAGCAAACTGCATTAATAATATTACCACTGTCAGAGTAGCAGGTCTATCAGTTTACGTATGTTTTGGATGCAGGGATATTCAAATTAATATTTCCTACATCAATATGGCACTGATTTCAAAACGAGTTGTTTTGCAGGGTGGGAACAATAAATGCTCTTTTCGGACTGGAGAGAATGGTTTGAGTTCTTAAACTTACTGTAGGTTTATATAGTACAATGACCTCTTACCTGTATGTCAAATTATTAAGGGAAAAATGGTTCCTCATGACATGACCCCTTTAATATCTTAAGCCTAAATGCATCAGATTTCTGTCATACAGGCTAATCATAACCCCATCTTGCAGTCAAAAGGGCTATTCATCATACTATATGTGTGCAACAACAGAATTGGAGATTTGTTCAGTGGTGTGGAGGTGTCCCAATTAATATAGTTTTTTGATACATAAAAATGAAACTCATCTGGCTTAGTTCTACTTTACTGTAAAAACCGGTTGGAATGTTGTTTTATTACACAGACTGAATTGTGTATTTTAATATAACATGCATTTGAAATTTTATTCCACCTTTTATCCTGTGTAATTATATTTTCTATTGTAAATTTTAAAAATTCTGAATTTTAGTTCTTTGAGGGTAACTTAATATTGTGAAATTATACTGATACTAAAACTAAGAAACTCTAAAAGGGCTATACATAAACAGTGTTTTGTACACATGGCTCTGGTGGCTACTCCGCAGATTTGGAGTAAAAAGAACCAGTCACTCTTTGATAAAAGGTTTGAATAAGCACATCCTAACTTGAAGTTCCATATGTACCATAAATAAATGTGAGGTTAACGGTTTCTTTTCTCCTAATTCTGGCATCTACCAAACATGTTCTTTTCGCTTTGCCATTTGCATCTACAAATACACTGTTCCTTCAATGTTAATACTGTGAGATGAGCATGTTTTTCTTTTGCTCTGTTTAATCTGTCACAGTGTGTTGAAACCCCACAACAAAGCTACTCTTGACTGGTCTTGTGTGGTAAGTGTGCCGTGGGGTTAATGATGCTGACATCATTTGAACAGCTGATGCCTCAGACCCCAACTCATTGCTCGAGTGACTTCAAGCTTTTAAAATACAAGAGATTTCAATATTAAGCCTCTATGGTTTGCACCTCTATAATACACTCAGCTGAAATGTCTTAATTTCATTCTGTACTTTCTATATACCTTCTCTATGAAACTAGCTGATGCTGAAAACCAAGACCGAAAGAAAACGATGGATTTAAAAAGCAACTGCCAGCACTGATGTAATATTACAGCAGTAGCTGTTTATAATTTTGGTGATATGAATGTTGAGTGGAAAAGAAAAAGTGTACTGGATTTTAAAATGTAAAATGTTATACTTCTGTTACATTAATAAAAATCTATTTTTGAAGATTTATGATGAGTCAGTAATCAGATTTGATATCATGCAGAAAAAAAAAAGTGTAATACCAACAAATAATTTTCCCAGATGAGAAATAAACTTGGAACAAATGTGTAGTGATGTTATCTACAGTATATATATATACACACACACACACAATTATACAAATAATTTGACACTTAGAGTATTCTGGATTCAATACAAGTTAAGCTCAACCAATGACAATTTTGATAAATCAAAAATATAATATTTTAACTCATCCCTCCATTAGAAAAAAAAGAAGCAGAAATAGAGATAACAATGAGGCACAATGGAAGTGAATGGGGCCCATTTTTGGAGGGTTTAAAGGCAGAAATGTGAAATGTATAATTGTGAAAGCACTTACATTAATTCTTCTGTTAAAACTCCTGTATTATTGGAGCTGAAAATTGTTTAAAAGGTTGTTTTATGGTCATTTTAGGTTTAACAACATTGTCATCATGGCAACGAAGTTGTAAAATTGGCTACAACTTAACGTTTATAAGTGATTTTATCACTTAAATCATGGTAAAACACATTGTTTGCCTTGTGGCTACACTTTTGAAATGGTGAATATTTTAATGTTTAGGGATTGTCCCCAATTCACTTCCATTGTAAGTGCCATACTGTAACCTAGATTATTTTTTGCTGTTTAAAAGAAGAGCCGAGATGTATTGTGGTAATCAACAGTAGGTTACAAATGCTGTTGATTTAACTTGCATTGAACACAAAATATTATTTTCACAATAAAGAAATCATAAAATGAAATTTTCCACTTCTGGGTTTTCCACAATGACTGTTTAGCATTGTAAATTTTTATTAAATTAAGCTTCAACAATAGTCCTTAATTGACTATTTATGATGACATTGTCCAAAATAAGTCCACAGAAAAATACATTCTCAGTTTGTTATAAAATCAAACGAGGTAATCAAAAATAAAAAGTTAAAAACATTAACAGTCCATAAAAAAGCAGAAGAGAGGCAAACCTACAAATATTGTTTTTCTCATTTACAATAGTCAGTGTTAAGAGGTAGATGGGTGTGTTGGTCAGACCTCTTTTGTTTTTACTGTATCTTGAGCCTATAGAGGTGCCTCTTAATTCAATGACTGAGATTAGCAGACTCCATGGGAGTGGGCCAGAAAGGACAAACTACTTTGAGTAGGTTGCCAGTTACAATAGCACCCATCTTTCTTCTGTAGTTCAAATGCAGATATAAAAAGTAAAAGAGTGACTATGTGTACCAGAAAGTACATAAGATTTATATAAAAAAAAAATAAGAATTATTGTTGGTACATCCTGAGTTAAGTCAATGACATGTTCGGGTGCAGGCTGACTGTTTGACTGACTTTAAACAAATCAGCAATTGCTACATTGGTGCACTAAATAGGACTTTACACTGACTTGTGTTTTCACTGATGTTAAGCTACATTTCCGTGAAATGTATCGCGTTTTAATTGTAGTACCTCCCTTGCCTGCCTGTATTTGTGGTTTGTTGAGAGTTGCACTTAGACTGAGTTTCTGTGACCGAGATAGGCTGTAGGTCAGCCCATGGATCTTGGAGCATTGATGGTTTGTAATACTTTTCCGTATCATTTGTCCCTCTCCCCCTGCCATGCGTTGACCCAAACGGTGTGGATGTCCGTGGCGAACCCTTAAGAAAATTAAAATGCAAAAAGACATTAAAACGACCACACTGAACCAGATGCTGTATTGTTCTGCCCTAAGCAACTAAATGCAATTCGCTTAAAAGTTACAACAGTTGATTATGTCGATCAAAACTTTGATCGAAGAAGCAAAATAGTATATTTGATTAAGATGCGTGTAGTTCTTGTGATACCGAACCATTACAGCACACCTGTATGTTTATTACAGAAGCCACTAAAACTGTGGTTGACTGGTCGGTTTACCTGATGTCCAGAGTGTCGTCCGGGACTCTCAAACGGCGGGTGTCTGTACGGCGTGCCGCGGGGACTGGGATGTGATCTGTGCGGTGTGTGACCCGGCGAGTGGCTGTTAAAATATTTCCCACCCCCGTTACCACCAAATTCTCTCGGTGGGGTATTTGGAGAACACTGTCCAAATCTCGGTCCAACCGTCGGCGGCGGGGTTGAAAATGCCCACGGAGGCGATGGAAACATAGCCCCTGTCCTGACAAAAGCGGGAGGTGAACTGTGGAAACGTCCAGCCCTCGGACCCGATCCCTGGCGTGGATGGCGAAAATGTGGTGTTTGCATTGTCTCGAGATATTTTCCCCCTTTGCTTCCTACACTTCAACAGACGACGAGTCTCGTAAGCTGCCTATTTAAGGGTTTTAGCACAACAAAACGTGTGTTGAACCGGAAATACTGTCTTTCGATGATTTACATTTGAATTCGTTGTAAACGACCGACTCGCTGGCGCCGCCTACTCTCAGGGCGTGTTAAGCACCCATACGCGCGTTTAATCGTCTCCTAAAGCCTACTAAAGCCTTGTGTATACTCGCGAGTCTCCGCTGACTGCGCGCGCCTCCCCAAACGGACGAGGCGTTTATACTTGACGCGCTCGCTGTTGTGCTATTCTATGAAACGACAGGGGGCGACTCGGAGTGATTCTCCTCTAAACACCAGGAATCAGCAGTGAAGAAGTAGTCTTCCGGAACAACAGTAGCGAAAACATGGCGTCTTGCGTGGACATGCTGAATTCTGAAGAAGAGTTGTTGTGTTTGTTAGGGTTAACTAAAAGACGAAGGAGAAGAAGATGTCTACAGTAAAGTTGCAAACTAGCAACAAAGTAATTGAACAGTGTTTTTGTCTTGTGTTTGTTTTGTCCTTTACAGTACTTATTTTCATGTATATGTAAGTACAACATTTGTAATAAAGCAATAATATGTAAAGCACATGTTGTGTTGTAATTCTTGTTATATAAACCATACCGTATCAAAATGCTCACCAATCACCATATACCGATCACTGATCGATTTAAAATGAGAACAAAATATATGGTGGTGAAAAGATATACATAAAACTCTACATTTAACATCTCATAAATGTAATGTCATTTAACGTAAATTCACCTTATTAACAGCTCTAACAATTTACAATGCACTTTCATTTGTTGACAATAATGTGCAGTAGTCAACATTTGAAGTGGATCAAAACCTCTCATCAGAGTTCTACATTAATGTTGAATGATACCCGCTGTTGTCTTAGGACAACTTTGATAAACTTGCTTCAAATGTTGACTACTGTAGTAAGTAGCATGAACCAACAGCAAAACATGCGTTACCTTTTTATTCCTTAGCAATGTCAATGAAAATATACGTTTTTACTTTTGTTAATATAGTTTACAGTAACTGAGTTTGTATTATTGTATTATTATAATTGCTGAAATTCATATTTAAAAAAGATGCAGTAGGTTTATTGTATTTTCACTGCATGTAAACTAGTTAAACTACTGAAGCCTTATTGAAGAGTGTTTAATTTAACTTTAATTTCATCAGCAGGGCTTACTTCTGCTATTGTAGACTTATTTTGTAAATGTAAGCAGTTACTTTAGACAAGTGCAAACTGGGTGCTTAATGCAAATGTGTTCCTGTTCACAAAACGAAAGGCATTAATGGTCGCCCATCAATGCAAATGTCTCTATCTGTATAGAGACAGAAGAATGAGGTTAATCACTGTCTGTCACCATCAGTGTACTGCAGCGATTCTGTTTATTTGTGAAGACACTTATGAATGGTACACAAAATAAAATCTTTAGTTTTTGTTTTTATTTCACAGCAAACTATAAATACAATTCTCTTTTGTAAATGAATTATAATTTTAAATAATACACGATACATAGAAAAACAACAACAAAAAAACTTTACACACATGACAAAGTACTTAAGCTGTAAAGAGAAAAGGCAAAAAAGTCTATGCATCGTTGTCCCTCAGTGCCTCGAAAAGGACCTGATTCAGCTTGAACTTTACATCAAGCTTCTTCCTTGGGTCCACTTTTGCAAGCATGTCAGCCATAACCACAGCAAATCTGTAGTCTTGGAAGGATCATAAACATGCTGGTACAGACGTACCAGCTCGGACAAAGTCGCCTCGAAGTCGTTCATCTTCGGATGCGGCGCCGCGCGCGATGTTACAAAAAGTGCCGTGCACACCGCCAGGCGAAATGGGGTCTTACGGACCCTACGCGCACGACCGCCCACACAGCAATGACGTCATTTTTGCCGCGCGCACCTTCGCGCTCGTGCGGACGCGTCGAGTATACGCAAGGGAAGTTTCGGTGTAGAGCAAGCACGTCATTTCAGATACGACAGTATTATTTAATCGACTTTGTATTTTAATTATCAAGTAAATTATTCTCCTGTTGTCCAAGACAATATTCGAAGCACACATTTTGTGATTCAAGACTATTCAGTTTTTTTTTTGTTACTTTAAGTATTATTGTCACCACATTTTTGTTGTTGATACTATATTCACTGGGAAAATTTTGTGGTGGATTTGCTTAAAGGTGCATTCAGTATTTTTTTTTCTTAAAAAGCTTAACTCTTAAAGACATTAATTGTAATATATGTAGGAAATCATGACCACTCATATTATACTGAAGTCTCCAGTCACACCAGTAACCTTATAAATCTGTTTTATTCTACATGGATATGGGGGCTGCCATGTTAGAATCACATGACCAGTCGAATACTATATTGATTAAAGTAATCATGGCTGACTGTGAATACTACATTTCTACAATGGCATCTGAAACTGAGAACAATTGATTTTAAATTATGCCTCATCCAAGCCTCTAAGTTGTCATTGTCCTTTCAAATATATATGTAGCAATTTGGCATCACACTTTTTAAGTAAATTCAACTTGTGGTCATTTTATGTCTACACAACAAGAAAACGTTTGTTTGATATACACAGATATATCAGTCCATTTAACTTTATTTACATAAAAATAAATGTCACACAATTTAGCAAGTTGTTTCATATTTTGTATTGGCTATTTGTCTCTAAAGAAAATAATAATTGAGGTCAGGCAGTAAACTTGATTCCCCAAACTAAGCAGTGCACCTAAAGCATGCTTTATTATACATTGCTAAAATTGTACTTCATAAACAAAAAGTTAATTAAATAGTTATTTTAATAAAGGCACCTTCAGTATATTCTTTGTTGTCCAACGCTACTTCTGTCAATGAAGATCTACTAGAACTCATTTTTATATTCCGTGTTTAGGTATTAAATAGCTGTGAAATTAACCCTTGAATTAAAGTAGTTTTAGAGTGTTTTTTCGTACTATTATTTACTGTATGATATTATGAACGTGACAACCGACTTAAAAAAATAAATGCTTCTTTCTCACGAGCCACCATTGGAGGTCAGTGTAACCATTATTTTGCGCAGTTAAAAGTAATGATTTGGTAATGAGCTGATTAATGTGTTTTGTAATGTGTTTGCAAATAGGTGCAAATCGGTGCAATTGAATAATAGCGACGCATTGTTGGTTTTAACATAATAATAGTATAATAAAATGCCTTTCACACTGTCTTGATGAAGGACATGGTGGGAGGGGCTGGGGGTCCTGTTGTTGCAAATAGTCCTCTGTTGAGGTCACATCCGTGTGTTATTAACTGTGCTCTTATAAACACATCATAATTCATCGTAGACAAAGTTTTTGCTGAGAGCATAAGAGGTTTACAGTGAGGAAAAATAATGCTTTCCCACAGCACTAGAGGTCTGATTGAGGGCCGCTGATGGATTAAGTCATCAAGCTGGTTTTCTTTTAATACATTCTTTTGTTTAATTCAAAGATCTTGTGTCACAGTTTCATGAGTGGAACAATGTTTGGTTTTGTTATTATTTCATTTGGAGATCAGCATACCAAAGGAAGTGTGGCCTTAAAAGGCAATGAAAAGTTTGAGAAATTATATGTTTGGGAATTTACACCATGGACTAACGGTTGCAGTGAGAATACAATGGTCCTACCATTTTCTAATCATCACTATGGGTAATTTGGAATAATGTTATTTGGTGCAAAGTAAATTTAATTAACTGAGCTTAAGGAATTTAAGACTGATACATAGCTAAAATACATTAAAACTTCAGAAATGAATGATGATTTTGCACACGTTTCCCTGAGCACACAATGTTAAAGCTACTTGGTTGTTAGACTAACACTTCTTAGGAAAACACAATATGCATTGGAGATGTGAACAGGGCCATTGCTTAAATTCACATGGCCTGGGACAGAAGTTCAATGGGTGGGCCATTCCCCCAGGCTCCATAAATATGCAAAACTATTGATGACCCCTCCAACAAAATTGTGGAGCGTATAGATGAGAGAACATAGAAGATGCAGCTGGAATACCATAACCTAAGTGCTCAGATATTAGGTTGGAAAACCAACTCCAGCATTCAGCTGTTCTGTCTGAGAAAAACAATGATGACCATTAGTAGGCTAAAGGTCAGACGAGCCTTACTGACATAGCAAAGTTAACAAGCAAAAAATACACACAAAAACGGCAGATGGGCACATGAGACATCCTTTTGTCTGCAAATTGTGAGGGGGACAATGTTTTATGGGACAAAACTGTGTCACTGAAGTCATAGTCCATCAAACTGACAAACAATGTGCCACTCAGATGAACAGTGTTCTCTGTCTTTCTTTAGTCTCCGAGGCAAGTGACCTATTTCTTCACATCCTAGATTTCACTGGTGCTCTAACCCTCCAGTTCCCATGAGTCCACAGTTCCCAGACCAACTTTCTACCACCTCAAATGCCCCTTTGTTTTCTACTCATTGAAAGCTGGTCCTCAAATAATTGTACTGATTTTCAAATGCTTCAAATCACCCTTGTGTTGTTCCAAACCTTGACTGACTTTCTTCCATGGAACACAAAAAGAGATGTTAGGCATATGATGGTCTCAGTGTGAAATTGACTGAGAAAGCCACCATTGAAAGCAAATGGTGACTGAGGCCAGGATTTCACAGAACATCTCATTTTGTGTTCCACAGAAGAAAGTCAGTAACATGGCTTTGGAACAACATGAAGGTGAGTGAATAATGGGAGAATTTTCATTTTGGGGTGAACTATCTCTTTAAGATTTGTTCCACAAAAAACAGTGTTTTCCAGGCTTCTAATATGACTGGGGACTTCAACTCATATGAGTGTACATTATTTTTTTTTTAATTCACTAACACTTTACAATAAGGTTCCATTCGCTAACATTAGTTAAGAGAATAGGTCACCCAAAAATGACAATTCTCTCATCAATCACTCTTATGCCATTCCGGATGTGTATGACTTTCTTTCGTCAGCAGAACAAAAATGAAGATTTTTAGAAGAGTATCTTGGCTCTTTTGGTCCATACAATGTAAGTGATTGGATGCCAAAAATTTGAAGCTCCAAAAATTACATAAAGGAGCATAATAGTAATTCATACAACTCCAGTGGTTAAATCTGTTTTTAGAATCTAAATGATAATTTTGGGTGAGAAAAAGAGTATATTTTTACTATAAATTCTCTTCCTTGCCCAGTCAATCTCCACATTAACTTTCACATTCTTCTTCTTGTGTTTTGGTGATTCACATTCTTCAAGAATATCGCCCCCTACTGGGCAGTTAGAAGAATTTCTACTGAGATTTACTGAGCTAAAATATTCTTAGAAAAATTCTAATTTGTGTTCTTCAGACATTTTGGCATGGCATGAGTGTGAGTAAATGATGTGAGAATTTGTATTTTTGGGTGAAATATTCCTTTAATGCATTATATATTATGAACAAACATTAAAATATATATATATATGTGTGTGTGTGTGTGTGTGTGTGTGTGGGTGTGTGTGTGTGTGTGTGTGTGTGTGTGTGTATATAATGCTCCAAATATATAGATACAAAATTAACGGAGGACCACATGTTAATAAATTCATCTTTTGATTTTAAAAATGTATTGCTATATGTTGAAATTAACTAACTTGGATGAATAAATGCTTAATAATTATTGTTCATTGTCAGTTCAACTAATGTAAACAAATTGAACCTTATTGTAAAGTGTTACATTTTTTTGCTTTATGTCTATAGTTAATGAGGAGTGCTCAAAGAGAGGAAAAATAATGTGGTCATCTTTGCTTTGTTGTGGTTAGGAAAAGCTGCCTGATTTGTTAAAAAACTAATGGATTTTCTATCTGTCTCTGGAGACTTTGTTAGTGTCTTCAACTAAACTAAAGGAAGATCTCAACTTTAAGCTGAGATACTTTTCAACATGCAGTAAGACTCTCGGTGATTTTCTAAAACTACGAAATTCTTGCACTGGTCTTTTTGTACGTCATTGTATTGAGTACATGGTATGCCTACATTATTTTAGTGGTCATGTCCTGAGTCATGTTCTCATTTACTGTCTCCTATGAGATGAGAGGCCTACCAACCTGATCTCATGAAAATTTGTTAAAAAAAAATGATTTGGCTATTTTGTTTGATTTCATACGATTGCGTTTGTATGAACTTGTATGATTTCATCACGTGCAAATGCCCGGATGTGTAATTTGGATGTAAGTGTGAGTTAAGTGTGCGAGGTGTTAAGGACATTCTTATTAATATTATGCCTTTACCCAAACCCCTTATCTAAACGTAGCCAAATCAGTAGAGTGTGCAATCATGATAGGAAGCTGTTGTGTGTGACAGAAGCAAGTACTTGTTGCATTAGATGAAAATGATGTCCAGCGACATCATTGGCTGTAGTGAAGGTCGTACAAATTTATATGAGTGCAGTTGTACCATATCATACGAATTAGCCAAATTTAGAAAAGTCGTACGGATCCTTACAATTTCACTCTGAGAGTGTGTTGGGCCTGCCATAGAGTTGTCTCCATGTTCTTGTTTGCTAGTCTTAGCAGGCCATTGATCCTTTTGTTTGGTAATTGTCCTTTTGGAATGTATTTACATTAGCTCATCGGCCCCGCTTATGGTCAATCAGTTTGGGAAGGCGTGCATGTGTTAGTGAAAGAGAGCGACAGACTTGTTCCTTTTTGGGACACTCTTTTGGTCTCACTATATCTGAGGGCTGAGCCATGTCTCAGAGGGAGACTATTTAGAGTTCAGAATCCCTCGGTACATTGGTATACTCATGCTCTAATAATCAAATCTCATCATCTGGCTTCATGCTTAGTTGGTCACATGCTATTCGCACCCGCTGCTCTCGGGCTACTTCATTATGATTCTTTATGGCACTTCAAACTTTGTCTTTTGAACTGTTTGGGAAACTGTAAACAATGAAGAGCTCATTGGCATGAAAATGAAGAGCCATCCCACGACAATTTCCCCATGGAAACATAGTCCTTGATATAATATCATATTTCACCTTTCGTAGAATTCCATGAATGAGAAAGTTGTGCAGTGTCCTTAAATAACAACGTATGTAATGTGCTCATTCATCTTCATTTCAGAGGAAAGTAGTTAATCATGTTGAATGGTGCTGTTGTTTGCGGTCTCTTAATGGGATTCCGGAGCTCTGGGAATGTTTTACAGGAATTGTAGGTCTACAGAGTTCAGAGCAGTGAGAGATCTCAGGTGAGCAGTATTGAAGCCACAAAATACACCTGTGTCCTTGAAGAGTTTAGCAGATTGGACATTTTTTTAGTTAATCCACTCCGAGGCATTGGCGTCACTTTCTGTTTCTTTTTGGCAGTTGTGCTTACATTTTTTTATTTCACCCAGGAGAACTGTTTTTCACAGATGTCAAGAATGGTTTGAGACAGTAAAATCATCTTGTTTCTTTCACTTATGTGTGTAATGCTGGTGTCATCATGTTGCCTTATTCCAAACCTTTGCACCTCAATTTCCAACCACATTATTTTTCTTCTGGAGATGTATTTAAAATAACATGCTTCTGATGTCACATAAATGCAGAGCTCTTAAGTGGGACCTTGAGATCTGATTAAAGGGATAGTTCACCCAAAAATATTTTCTTTATTAAAAATAATGTACTCATTCTCATACCATCCCAGATGTGTATGACTTTCTTTCTTATGATGAACACAAACAAAGATTTTTAGAAGAATCTCTCTGCACTGTAGGGCCTTTCAATGCAAGTGAATGTAGGCCAGCACTTTTAAGGTCCAAAAAGCATAAAAGTCATTCATATGACTCAAGTGGCTAAATCCATATCTTCAGAAGCGATAAGATAGGTGTTGGAAATAGTGTATTTTGGTTTGAACGTTGGTGGTCCAAATGTACATCTGGATAAGGGTGGGGGGGGTTGTAATGTTTCATTACAACACATTCCACATTGCACAATAACAGTTCAAATTAATGCACAGATTAATAGAAAATTGTATCTTTGCATTACTTTCAGAAATTTACAGTTCTTACATGTTCATCTGAAATCTGTTTATTTTCAGGTTTTCTAAATTCATATGAAAGTTTTGTGTGGGTAACATACCTACATACCGAAATTGCACATGTTGTCAGCAACTGACTGTGTCTTCTGAGAAACAAAGTTTTATTCCTGCAGGGGGCGCTTGACGCTCTGAAAACCGAATCCTCCATGCATCCACGTTTATATTTTAAATAATTAGATAATTGCAAGGATTCATACTTGTGAATGGAAATCCACCAGCATTATCTATAAAAGTACTTTATTAAAAATCCTTATCCAGTAATAATTAGCGGCTGTGATTGGCCCAACCTGGCCAGTGCTGAAAAAGTAACAGGTACCATGTGATACTGGCATCTATGCTAAAGGGCAATTCATAACACTAGATGGGCAATACCAACTTGTACAGCGGATGGGGGACTTCAGTTTTTTGTCTGATTATGACAAACTCACAGTTAAACAATTGCTAGGTGTTTCATACTAAATTATTTTCAGCCTTGCTAAAAAATAAAATAAAGATAAGTACAGATGCATGACTTCACAGCATTGAGAGGGGACTTGTTCCCCCCTTTCCATCTCCCCAATTCTATGCCAATGGGTATGGGTGAGAACAGATCAATATTTAAGTAACTTTTTGCTATAAATTGTCCCTTCTGCCCAGTAGGTGGTGATATGCACAAATAATTTGAAAGTGAAAGTGGAGATTTATATTAAAAAAGGACATAAATATTTATACATTAATTCTGGATTTAACCACTGGAGTCATATGGATTACTTTTATGCTGACTTTATGTGCTTTTTGGACCTTCAAAGTTCTGTCCACTGTTCATTTGCATTGTATGGACCAACAGAGCTGTGGTAGTCTTCTAAAAATCTTAATTTGCGTTCAGTAGAAGAAAGAAAGGCATCGACACTGGGATGGCATGAGGATGAGTAAAAAATCTGAGAATTCTCCTTTTTGGGTGAACTATCCCTTTAAGATAATTACTTGAATATTCCTTAGAGTGGGATCACAAGCTTCCTTTGTCTAATCCCTAGCAACATTAAACAACAGATGGATATTTATGATGCCAGGCATAAGAGATCTAAACACACCTGTCTGAGCTTTAGGGTATTAAATGGATACTTTGCTCATTTTTACTCTGTGCACTTCCAGACTGATTTTGCAGGTGTGTGTGAGACACGATCTGAAAAGTTTCTTGATCAACTTTGTGTTGCTCTTAACATTAGTTGGGATGAAATCCCAAACTTGTGACTCAGATATGTAACTCTCTTCTGTCATTTCACACGGAAAAAAAAATGATTAAAAAAAACTATGTTCTGAGACTAAACAATGTACCCTTGAAATGCCATTCCTTTACTTTTTCATAAGCATGGCGGTGAAAAGAAAGAAAGAGTGTGTTAACAGATTAATTGATTGATGGCAATACGTGTATTTATAGACCAATTAGGACAAGAGCCAAAATAGATGCTGGTACATTCTCCCTGCCAAGTCTAGACCAGAGGTAGCAATCAGTTATGTGAATAGCTGCGGAAAACGTGCCTAGCTTCGAAACACATCCGTTGTCCTCTGTCTGGAAAACAAGAGATGGGGTCATGCAGGAAGTTTTCCAAACAAAAGAAAATAGTTGGATACCCACAGATGGATCACATAATAGTTTAGTAAATATTACATAACAAGATAGTTGGGGTTCTTAATATGGCTGCCATAGAAATGCCCAATATTGCATATAATGACACTGATGTTTTGGGCGACATAATAGATCTTGATTCATATAGCATTACCAACAATCTAATACCAACAAATATTGTTTCACGTGTTCCTCGGTGCTCCCAATTACTGTTCTAGTTGTACATATAGAAGATTTTTATCCACTTCCAACTTTCTAATATTATTAACTTTGTGTTAACATACTCTTTGTCTCTATCTTGTTTTGTGCAATTGTTGAGCAAAATGTTGATATATTGTTCTGCAATCTGAACCTTGTCTGATGCACTTCAATGCATGACAAACCCTGAGTAAACTGTGAAAATGATAAATAAAACAACTTGACCTGGACTTGACTACATACATGAAAACATTTGAAAACCTTTTACTTCATAAAATAATAACTCCTGTTTACAGCTTTTTGTAATGCCACAGATGGAACAAAGGGATTTTAGCTGCCTTTTTATGAGTTTAGTCAATGAAATATTAGAAGGTCAATAAAAACACTTAATTTGATCCAGTGGTAGTGATGGATGTTCAGACAGATGGCGAGAATAATTATTTTTTATTTATTTATTTATTTTTTTTTACATTTTATGCATTTGGCAGATGCTTTTAACCAAAGTGATTAAAGTGCACTTATTATAGGGACAATCCTGCTGGAGCAACCTGGAGTTAATTGTGGGGGTTGAACTGGCAACCCTCTGCTTACCAATTCTGCACATTAGCCCACTACTTCAAGAGACAAATCCAATACCAATCACAAAAGTAAATGTTAAGGAATTAAGGCATTTAAAAGTGTTATGAAACCCCCCTAGTTCAGCACCAGTTGTTCACACCTCAGACAAAAAAGGGTAATGAAATGGGTGTGAAAAGGTGTCAGGGTGGGGTGGTTGTCAAGCACTACAAACTTATTTTTCTTTCATCTAGGCAGCCCCTATAACTGTTTGGTGGAAACATTTTCCATTGAGATTCATTAAACCTATTAGTTTTATCCCCACCCACTAGTTTCATCACCATCTTGAATACATTATAAAATCTGAGCATGTTTTAGGTAGATAATAGGATATGCAAACACTTTACAATAATGTTGTATACGTTAACATTATGCATCATGAACTAATAAAGAACAATATATTTTATTGCATTTATTAATCTTGGTCAATGTAAATGTGTAAATCTACAATTGTTCATTCTTGCTCAAGTTAGATTACAAAGCATGAACTAATGTTAATATTTATTACATTTATATTAACATAACTTTTAATGTTTAAAATCTACTAGTGTATGTTGGAATTAATATTGTTGGAAAGTGTTTGTTCAAATACAACGTTATTGTTAAGTGTTACAGATAATATTTTATGGTGTAACAGATAGATAAAAAAACAATCTACTAAACTTAATATAAACTGAAAATATACATTTTCAAAAAATACAAACAAATTAAAAACTAGTTATGTGCCAATTAAAACTAAAACAAAACTGAAAAATAAACAAATGTTAAAATAAAAATGTGTTCCACATTTCTGATAAGCCACAGAGTGGATTCACAGATGATTTCAATGGCTAGACCAATGATGTCTGATATACCTGGAGAAAGATAACCATTAGCATTTTCATTTATCTCAATGGCAGTTGTCACATGCAACCCTGGAAGTATGCAACCTGAATGCTGCCATTTTTGCCTCATGGGCAAATTATTCAGTATACAGTATATACCTCCTTGCAGCAGAAAAATAAAAAACATAAGTCTGTTTCACTTTGTCATTGGTGAAATATCTACTACAATATAATGCAATTTTAGGGATTTGTGGTGCTTAATTTTATATGAAAACATGGCTAATTTGAATAGATTTCAATGGAAAAACATGCTTTTTGAAAGCTTTATGGCATAGTTACAGCATCTATCAGTTGCTGGAGTTTTTAAACAGTAAGCCCCACATATTTTTGGATTTTCCATGCAAGTACCGCCACATGAGTTCTGGAAAATCCTTTATGCGTCTTAGACAAACTTGTGCAGTTAAGTTTTCCCACTTAGGTGAAAGTCGTAAGATGACATGAGGTTTATATTTCATTTAATTTGCTCACATCTTTTACATCATCTGTGAGCATCAGAATATCATTCTTACATTACTAAATAAAAAACAAATTATGCTGCAGTTCCTAAAATTTACCAGCCAAATGACATGTTGATTCCTCAAACTCCAGTTTTGTTTCTCCCTCGGTAACCACGTCTACAGAGGCAAAACATTTTTCGGTCTTTCCCCATTCAAGTAGACAGGAGTTGTACTTTCATGCCACTTGTATTCCTAGGTAGCTTCTCGGGGCATTCAAAATGTGGCCACAGAGTAGATTGACTTGCCTTGACAGGGACTTTGGGCGCACCCCCGAGTTTGAAAACCATGGATCAGTAGGGTCTAACTGCTAAAGCAGATTGTTTTCCAGCACTGAGGATGCAACAGAAGATTTGGTCCTTTCATTATCATTTCCTAATGCTAATGCTTGATCTGACTAAATCAACCTGACTAATTAGGTTTGTCACAGTCACCGTTATTCTAGGACTCTTATTTTGAAATAGTTTTGTCTTTGGCCCTCATCACAGCCACCTGTTCTCCATTCCCTCTAGTTTTGTTCCATCATTGTCAGATCTTGTTCATTGTTGCATGGTTAATGTTACCACAAACGACTGTCATGTTTTGTTACCTTCATCATCGTCTTCTGTGTATTCTCGTCTTCTTTTGTTTGTGTATAAAAGATTGCTGCATTTAGATCTTGCTCTCTCGCCTCATCGCTATACGAAACGTGACAAGGTTACTCCTACAAAAGTAATTTTATGGGCTATACCAAGTAGAAAAAGACCCTTGAACTAACAAATGCAGGTTACCGCTTTTGTGAGCATATACAGAGAAGCTGAAAGAAGTTGAAGGGGCAAATAGTTCAGTTTAATAAAGATTCCATTTTTGGTAATAAATGGCTATTCGCATTTAGGCATCTGGTTGATTCAGTGGAATGTGAGGCAAATGCAGAAAGGCCTGAATGAGAGATTAGCAAAGTGCTGTAAGTATAGCAATGGTTAGATGTCATGTGATTAAACTGAACATAGCATTGTTCCAAATGTAAATACTTTTGCCTTAGTGAATAATGATTGTTGGTGTGGTTTTTTAATGATTTACAACTGACCTAAGAGAATCTGCCCTCCAGGTATGAGTACAGCTGGGAGAATAACACCACAGAGACAACAATTGTTGATTAATGTATCCTGTACAACTTCTGTCATGCAGAAATCCAAAATGCCTAAAAATCTTTTTTGTCCCACAGAGGCACATTGTAATGAATTTGTAATTAGGTTCTCCAGACACTCCCTTACATTATCTTTCTCTTGTCCGTGACTTGTGACTCCAGAGCTTATGAGACTACAGGAAAAGGATGACATACAGTATAATGCAATAATATTATACTTATTATAGAAGGTCCCTGTAGATAATGTACAAAATCATGTCCAGTTCATGTCCATGTACCTAATATATTTTTTTAATGTATGATAAATTAGTTTTAATAAGGGCATGTATGTGTAAAGTACTATTTGTTGTGCTTATCAAGTTTCTGTCCGTTCAAGGAATAGCTCACCCAAAACTGGAAATGTTAAAAATAATTTACTTGCCCCCTTGTCATTCCAACCCAGTATACTTCTCTTTTTTCCATGACAAGCAAAAGGAGATCTTTGTATGAAAAATAGCTGGTCAATCATTCTGACAATGAAAGCGAATGGTGATTTTAAATGCCAAGCACCAAAAAAAAAAAAAAAAAGCACTATAAAGTATCACAGAAGTTGTCCATATTACTGGTGCGCTATATCCCAAGTTTTGAAGCAATATGATAGCTTTGTGTGAGGAACAGGGAAAACTGAAGTTTTATTCACGGTCACAATTTTAAATGTGTAATTTTTGCATATAATTTCTGGTCAAGTTTAAACACAACACAATAAGTCACGTCACATGTGAGAACCAATGGTGTTTGGAGTCAGTGATGTCAAAACTGGAGCACGTCCTAAGGCGAGAATTTTAAATTGAACACAAGTGTAAGTGATATCTGTAGCAACGGCTGAGAAGTAAAATATGACTTAAATTTTGGTATGATTTTCACACAAACCTATCATATGATTTTTAGAAGATTTAGAATATAGCATACCAGTCAACAAAATGGCCTACATTTTTGGGTGTAGTGTTCCTTTCAAATATGGTCATACAATTTCACTGATAGATATTGCAGATCACAATTTATTTTAAAACTTAACCCTACCTTGACAGCATGACATGAATGTGTACTATACACCTTTCACTGCTTTATTGCATATCTGAGACACAAACATGAGGCAAGCAGTCCAATGTTTGAAGAACATTTTAATATATGAGTTTGGCAGCGGGGGGCGTGATCAAGCATACGTCCGGAGAGAGAGAATGCTGTAAGGGCACTTCCACCTGAGCTAAATTATGTCTAACACCTGTCTCTAATTACAGTGAGCATGGGGAGAACGGCATAAAAGAGTCACACAGTCAGTAGACCGGGAGAGAGAGCCTGAGTCTAGAAGCGCACTGTGAAGCTGAAAGAGTATTGGGAAGCTAAAGATTATTGTGAAGCTATTTTGAAAGTGTGAAGCTGATGTGTTGTGGCGCCCCTGTAAAAACCCAAGTTACTCAATTAAACTACTTACCTGAGTTGAAGAAACCTGGTTCCCCGTGTCCTCCCTTCACACTGGTGCGAAAACCTGCCGGAGATGGCTGCTGGCGAGGGACAGCGATGTTGAGGGATCATCAACCAGGTGGTACTGGAACAGCTCGTACATCGACTGCCAAGAGGGACAGCGGAGTGGGTCCAGTGCCACCACCCGGAGTTGCTGGAGGAAGTCGTCCGGCTTTCGGAGGGCCATATGTCGGCGATCCCGATGGCGGAAGAGCCCTCCCCCCTGTGTTTTCCCCTGTCTCATCCCCCTCCACTCTTCCCCCTTGTTCTGCTTACCCATCCGCTGATCTTGGGGACTGATTAGCCTGATTTTAGAAATGTATTTGAATTTGCACAGATGGGTCCTGCACTAAATTAGGGAGATGTGAAATATGCGATGCTCTGGCAGGGGAGGCAGAGCCGGGGCTGTCATGTGCTTGATGTCTTGTACGAAGCCTGGGAGGAGGGACCTTCAAATAGGAAGAATGAAATTCAATACATTCTTGATCTTAGAGCAAAACTCCACACTTTGGGGCAACTAACACAGGAGAATTTGCTCCAAGTTCAAGAACGACAGCGCCGACTGTGGGACTGAGGGAATTTGCACCGGGAGATAAAGTGCTTCTATTGCTTCCCACATCGAGCTCTAAATCACTCGCCAAGTGGCAAGGACACTTTGAGGTCACATGACGAGTGGGGGATCTCGATTTTGAGGTTAAACGAACCGACAGAGGGGGCGCACGTCAAATATACCACCTCAACCTCTTCAAATTGTGAAGGGAGGCGGTTCCTGTGATGTTGGCTACGGTAGTTCAGGAGAGGGCGGAGCTTGGGCCTGACCACCTCTCGCCATACCAACTTGCAGAGGTTGCCAGGTTACAACAGGCAACCAGGTTTACGAATGTGTTCTCCCCTCTACCGGGTTGTACGAACCTCATTCAACACCACATCGAGACCGAGCCGGGGGTCGTGGTGAGTAGCCACTCCTTCCGATTACCCGAGCACAAAAAGAAAATAGTTTGGGAGAATTGGATGCGATGCTTGATATGGGGGTAATAGAGGAATCCCACAGCGATTGGTCCAGCCCGGTTGTTCTAGTGACTAAGAGCGATGAGTGTGTACGGTTCTGTGTGGATTATAGAAAAGTCAAAAAGCGGCGTCTAAATTTTATGCATACCCAATGCCTCATGTTGATGAGTTGCTTGATCGGTTAGGCACTGCTCAATTTTATTTGACATTGGATTTGACGAAGGGTTATTGGCAGATCCCCTTGTCACCAATTTCCTTTGAATTTCACCAATTTGTGATACTTCCGTTCGGGTTGTTTGGGGCCCCGGCTACATTTCAGCGTGTCATGGACCAAATCCTGCCGCTGCCTATCAAGATGACATAATTTACAGCAATGATTGGCAGCAGCACATGCAGCATCTGAGGGAGGTTCTGAGATCGCTGTGACGAGTGGGACACACAGCAAACCCAAAGAAGTGCGCGATTGGGCGGGTGGAGTTATGGTATCTGGTGTTCCACTTGGGCCACGGGCAGGTGCGTCCCCAAATTGATAAGACGGCGGCAATTGCGACCTGCCCGAGGCCAAAGACCAAAAAGGGGGTGAGACAGTCAGTTCCTGGGGCTGGCTGGCTATTATAGAATATTTGTACCAAATTATTCGGACGTCACCAGCCCACTGACTGATCACACTAAAAAGGGAGCTAATGACCCAGTCCAGTGGACAGAGCAGTGTCAGCATGCGTTCATACAATTTAAAGCAGCACTTTGTGGGGGGCTGCTTTTATATTCACCCGATTTCTCTCTCCCTTTTGTTTTACAGATGGACGCTTCAGACAGAGGGCTGGGGGCCGTACTCTTGCAGGTGGTGGAGGGGGAGGAGTGCCCGGTGCTGTACATTAGCCGCAATCGCTCATTGAAGGAAACTAAGTACAGCACCATAGAATAAGAATGTCTTGCCATCAAGTGGAAAGTCCTCACTCTCCGATACTACCTGTTGGGACGGGCCTTCACCCTCTGTTCGGATCATGCCCCACTCCAATGGCTCCATCATATGAAAGCATATTACCCATATGTATCTGGATCTTCAGCCATTTAAGTTCAAGATGGTCAACAGACCGGGAGCACAGATGGCTACCACCGATATCCTTTCCAGAAATTGGGGGGGTAACAACACCTGTCTCTAATTACAGTGAGCACGGGGAGAACAGCATAAAAGAGTCACACCGCCAGCAGACCGGAATAGTGAGCCTTGGTCTAGAAGCATGCTATGAAGCTGAAAGAGTGTTGTGAAGCTAAAGAGTATCTTGATGCTATTTTGAAAGTGTGAAGCTGACGTGTTGTGGCGCCCCTATAAAAATCCAAGTTACTCCATTACACTGCTTACCTGAGTTGAAGAAACTTGGTTCCCCGTGTCACAATCACAATGAGGTATCATAAATGTCTGTAGTTCCCTAAATTGTTGGCCTGTCAAGCACAGAAATCCCTATAAATACACAGACAAATCTATAGACTCATACATACACACATAAATCAATTACTGGAAGCATTCAAAGAACCACATTGGCATCTGAGCCCCTTTGGGGAATGTCCAGGGACACTAATTAGACAAACTGAAATGTCCCAATTCTACTGTTGCTGAACTGTGTGACTACAGACCTGTCAACCCTTGCACTTGGGTCAGCACGTGCGACCCCATATTTTCTCCACCAGCAGTTCCTTTGTCTCTGCAACCAATGTGGGAAACCTTTTTGTAACACAAAATCCTATTAAAAAAGAGACTTGTGGCTGATGCACACAATGTTCTATTGGGAATGAAAGGTTTTCTTATAGCTGTCTTGTCTCTTCAACTGCCCCAAAATTCAGAGCCCTGTTGCACTGCTGTCCAAATGCTTTTTATGCACACATTTGTCCTGCCCATTTACAGTACATGTGCAACAAGCCAGTGACATTTATGAATCGGTGCTAAATATGGCTCCACTTACTTATTCACCTATTTACAACATGGAGCTTTACTATGACTTGATAGATGAAGTAATGAACCATCTACAAGTCCATCAAGTGCATACCGAGAAAAGTAGGGCGGGTATAATTGATCAAAAGTGGGCACAACGTAATAAATGACCTTACAGGAATAGTTCACCCTAAAAAATTCTGTCATCATTTAATCACCCTCATGTTGTTCCAAACCCATATGACTTTCTTTTTTTTTTTCTCTATAACAAAAGGACATAAAAGGACATATTAGGCAGAATGTAAGGCTTTTTTCAAACCTGGCTCATTTGGAGCATTTGTTTCGAAATCCTATTCTGGTGCGTTTTCTCCTTTATTTCAGTTTGTTTTGGCATATATGAACATATCAATTGCACCCGGATCCACACCAAAAGAATCGGTCCAAAACCACCTGGACGAGGTAGTCTGTAATGGACTGTAAGGTGCCAGCGAGTCTGGGCTACCCCTCGGGAGAACAAAAGGCTCTCATGAGAATCAACATTTGAACTGTCTCTTGCATATGTAACAGCAACATCCGAGACGCAGCCAGCAGGGGCTCGCACCTCACTTCTACCATCTGATTATCTTCCCCTACTCCCCCCTCTCCTCCTCACTTAGAACTCACTGAAAACCTATACAATGTCAAGTGTGTACAAAAAAGTAACTATAACATGTTTGGTATCATTTAAAGTGTCTCAGTGCGCCTGGTAAACTGGTCTCATCCTCCCAGCCATAATGAAAAGCAAAAAGAAGTTATAAGATATGAGAGATGTGGTGTGCATCTTAAAGGTGTGCCCTCCCCCAGATATATGTAAATGTACAGGAACCTACTCAATAGGGGACCCAAATCTAATTAGAAGGACAGACACCACCATTTGGTTAGCTTATTGAATTATCTGGGTATTTAAGGAGATGTGGCACATCGTTCGTGGTTCTCTGTAGTCAGACGATCCCGCACAGTTTACTGTGTGTAGTTTATATCTGGTAACTGCGATGAACTTGTTACCTGGTCAATAAATTGTGAACATTTGATTTTATTCTGACTGACTCTGAAATTCTTTTTTCCCAAACAGATTGAGCGATTCGTATGTTACCGCAAGTCTGCGTCAGATTAGTGACGACTAATATTTGGCATCAGTTCAAGTGTACTTTGTTTGCAAAGACAGAAAGTGTGTTTCCGTTTAGAACAGCTAAATGCTGCTTGGCCAATCTAAATAGGGTGTGTCTTACCTCTGTTTTAATTTGATGTTTCTCCAGATAAGTGTACGCGGGAAACCATGACATGGTCAATCCAAAGCTATTACGAGAGAAGTTATGTTGGTCAACTTACATCTGTAATAGTGGCCGTGACCTCTACTGAAGAAAACGTTAAGTTAAATTCAAGTGTATGCAATTCCATGGGGGCTATACTGAAGTATCTTTGATTGTGTATACATGAACGTGACCGATCTCAGGTATATAGCAATTACCTCTGTTTGATGATTCAATACTGACCGCTTGTGATCGTGAGACCCGCAGTGTAGAGAAAACACGCGTGGACCTCAAAGCGACATAGTTTCCTAATCCGAATGGGTAAAATATAATTAAAGGAGTTAAAAGAATAATCAAACATTCACTCACTTTTAATGATGCTCAGATATCATTAAAACCTTTTTCATTTATGGAGTCAGATGAAATAACGAGGTAATACATGAGAGAAATTGTATTTTATTGAATCTGGTTTTGTTGCGTAAAAGAAAGACAGTAACGCACAGAGACCTTCACCCGTATTATTGGAGACCGCCATTGGACCGATAAACGGGCTTACTGGACCTAGAACCAATCAATATCCTTATGATAACCATGAACATCTGACAGTCAACACATTACTGTAATTCATAATTAGAATAATCATAATTCCTAAAGCAATTCTAATTCTACGAATTCTAATTCTACGATTTTGTTTGTGTGCATGAGAGAGAGAGAGAGAGAGAGAGAGAGAGAGAGAGAGAGAGAGAGAGAGAGAGAAAGTTCAAGAGCTTGGTGACTGTAGGAACAGGCACTTTTCAATGCAGAAATTAATGCAATGGAATATTGGAAATTTTACAACTCATATCTATCCGAGTGACAGATAATGTTTATTTGTAGCGCAACCTCTGATTAGAATGGAAATTCTGTTTCATGTGACAGCGTTTTGCATAACCATGACACAAACAACTTAAAAAAATGTGTAAACATTGTTACAGATATACAGTTATAACAAGTATGGTGTTTATGTGCTAAATCCTGGAATAGCGCACACACATTCTGACCAATGAGGACACAGTTTGACTTTTATTAACACACTTTTTGTCCGTTTTCAAATGTTGGCTTGTGAAAGCGAATGGAACCAAGGAGAAAATGCAACATTGTAACAATTTTAGGCCATGTTTTGGGATCAAATCAGATGAACTACAGGTCTGGAAATGCCCTTAGTCTCAGTGTAAGAGCTCTCAAGTCCCAAGAAAGAAATGGGAGCCAGCATAACAGTGCATGTGTGTATTCTTTTATTTTCAAGGCTTAACTCAACGTAGGCTTTCCAGCAAGAATTTCAATTTCTCACAGCTTCAATGATAACACTCAAGATAAACTCAATAATGATATTATTCAAATGGCTTTCCAGCGTACAGCTTTGGTCTGGGTGTGTATGTGTTCATCTCGGACTCTCTCTTCTGGTCTGCCGTTCCGACGGCCTTTTAAATCCCGTCTCTGCCATCACTGAAACAAGACACAGGTGTTTAGAGTCAATAATCACCAGGTGATGGCTCTTATCGCTTCCCCTCTCCCCACTGACAGACACGGCCATGTTCACCTCGTGTTACCTTTCAAAATTAATGGTAACTAAGACTAACATTATGCCAAAGATCTCCATTTTGTATTCCATGGAAAATCGAAAGACTTACTGTTTTGGAACAACACGAGAGTGAGTAAAACATGACAACATCTCTTTAAATATCAGGTGTGGAATTTTAAATATAGTCTTTTTCACCTCCATTCATTTGAGCATGATTGCTAACATTTTATCTGCATCATTCACCCATCTTGTCCTGAGCATTGATTTGCACTGGTATATAATTTATTTTAATCCAACCTGTCAGAACACACCTTCTCTCCAGTATCACTCTAGTCCTTAGTTAACCTCCAGCCTGCCCCATTTTCTGCTCTCCTTCATAGGCATCTTCAGAAAAGGAATGAAGGCAAAAAAATAAAATAAAAAATCATCCACATGTTATTGTCTCCCTCAGCTGCTGTACATAGTTACATATTTAATTACATATGTACTGTAGACAGTGTATCTTGTGTACTGTATATATACACTCACTGAGCACTTTATTAGGAACACTATGGTCCGTTTAAAGTGCCCGACATGGTCTTTAGCTGTTGTAGCCCATCCGCCTCAAGGTTCGACGTGTTGTGTATTCTTAGATGCTATTCTGATCACTACAGACTACATTGTACAGAGTGGTTATCTGAGTTACCGTAGCCTTTCTGTCAGCTCCAACCAGTCTGGCCATTCTCCATTGACCTCTCTCATCAATCCTTTTTATCTAATGCAATGACATTTTAAAACTATGACTTAAGTATCTGAAAGAGTCCAAATACTTTTGGGGGCCACTGTATACATGTACAGGTATATACTGTAGTTGCAATTGTTCTGAGGTGATTAACCCAAAACTGCACATGTTTTCATTTATAGGTTGCGAAGAGATCTGTGGTGAGGAAATTCAAATTGTCACCAATCTAAAACATCAAAACCACTCCATTCTAATATGTTACATTCATAAAATCAAATAGTACTTGCAAAGTTTACATTTCATCCTATCACAAGTAATGCTTGACCGTTCTGATATTTTTAGTTAGATAATAACCACCACCATATTGAGCATTTAATTAGTCTGTCTCATTTATTGTTTTGTCATTGTAGGCCTTATTCATTCAGATTCATCATTCGAGTGGAAGGATTGATTCCCATCAAGATTGAAGTGGCGAGTCATCCTCAGCATCAGGGAATATGGTATGCTGTGTTATATTTGTCCTAGGTTAGAAATAATGTCAAAATTTTATATTTGATGCTGTTGATGATATAAACATTTTGTAGGACACAAAACCTTACAGAAAACCATATTAAAAAGTCTCCAAACTGCAATACCTGCAGCCATGAATTGGGAAAACTGGAAGAGAACCAGAGGGAAGAGATTTATGGTTTGGCCCTGAGTATGTGGGAGTTGCTTTGTACTTACCGATGTATTTTCCCCAGAATGTGCTGTATCTGTGCAAAGACGGCCGCGCTTCTTCCATGAAACCCACACAAATCATTCTGGCATTGTAAAAGCCTTAATTTTCAGGCACTCATTATTTACCACTCATGATTTCCTAATCAAAACAAAGCGAGAGTGAGAGAGAATATCCTGGGATGAATTATGGCCAGCTGTGCACTATGTTTCAATGATGTTTTCACACCTCACATCCTTCAACATTTCACCTTTTGTTTAAGAATGAAAAGACCTGATACTGGGAAGTGTTTCTGCAGAGATCCTCGGCACAGGAAAAGAGTTTAACCTTTTTCTGTCAGCTGTTGAAACTTCCTATAAGGATTTAGTTTTTTCAATTTGCTCTCCCCGTGGATTTGAGTGGTTTTCCAGGGCTCTGAGATTGGCTGCTCTAAAGCTGGAGAAATCCCCTCTTACATACAGTCATATCCTCTTGATCCTTGACTTCTCTCCATCTTACTTTACAGGGACCAATACTTACTTTACAGTGTTTGTCATTCTCTGAAAGGTTAGAGAGTTTGTATTTTACACTAACAGTCAGGTTTAGATCTAGGGGGATGCTCTGTTGGGCTTTGCCCCCTCATCCCAAGCACAAGTTAAGCAAAAGTTAAAATTTTATCATAATGGTGCTAAACCTAAAACTTAAAACTCTGTCAGAAGAGAACGCCTGCAGAATGTGTGAGCTCTGAACGCGCGCAGCCCATTTTTCCTAAATGTGTCTTTGAACGCACAGAATGCACATGCGCCTGGAATTACTTGCACTAATTGGTGGTTCCACAAGGTTGCAAAACTCACATTTGAGCCGTTGCTGTCATGAAGAAAGGATAGATGTAATTGCAGGTAAACAATTTTCATTATGTGTTATTGCCCCCTTTATGTAACCATTCTAAATCCTTTTAAATACTTTTATAAAAACTTTATTATACTTTTGTTAAAAACTGCATTATGGGGAATCTGCTGAATTTCACAAATGAGTTGGACATTTTTATGTTAATTACAACATACAGCCTATTTTGAATGGTTGGGGTTTGTAACTGGCAAAAAATTATGCTTTATATGGAAAACATAGTGCATCCAGTTATAGGGGCAAGGCACAATGCTTTGGCATTTTACAGAATCTTGAGGAAATTACAGAAACGAGAGAAGTTTGCAGTTTATTAGATTTAGAAGATCAAATATAGTTCCTATTTCATTATGTCAATTCACATTGTTCTAAAGCTGAAATAATATCCTTCTATTTCATCAAAATATGAATCTTAAGCATATGAATGTATTAAAGACTTTGTGTGTAATTTATTAAGATGCAAATCTATGTTTCAGTATTAGTAGTAGCTAATTAAGTAATGGATTCATTTTTATGTTTATTCTGTTTTTAACAGATCCATCAACACACAATTCGAGCAAGATAAGAAGGCAATAAACAATGTTTTCAAATTACAACCCGTTGCTCTGCTCTCCCATACAAAGTTTAGAACATTCGGCAGAATTTCAGGACCAATCAGATGTCACTGATCATAAAAATCCCCATATATATCACAATTAACAAATGCTCAGTCAAGCTGGTAAACTGGTTTCTATCATGAAGTTTACTACACTAGACTTAGTTCCCTGTCTGTCGCTCACTCTACTTTGTGTCGAATGAAGCAACAATAGGGGTCTTTCTTGAAGGCCTCTGTTACCTCTGAATTTGAGAAAAGGCCAATGAGAAATTGGCAGACAGAATTTGCATGTCCCTCCCCCAGACATACGGGTATAAAAGGAGGGAATTCTGCATCTGTCCATTCAGATTTTTTCTTCAGAGCCAAGCGGTTGTGCGATCAGTGAGCAGAGATCTCTTCTGTTCCACTCACCTCTGCAGAGCATTGCTATTGGATCTTCGGCACGTATCAGCGGCTTTCTCCTTCTCTGTACGCCAGTGCATCTTTGCCCCTGGGTGCTTCAACAGTGCTTCTGAAAAAAAAAAAAAAGAGAATATTTTCTTTAAAGAGTTTATTTTCTCTAAAAGAGCATACACAGCAGGCGTTGAACGTCCTTTTCAGGACGCGTCTTTTTAAAGATACCATAGTCGCTGTTTCTGGGCCGCGTTCACACCGTTTGTGGATGTTTCTTGTTCTACACTGCGAGAACTTAACCATGGCAACTTTGCGGTCGCAGCTTTCCTTCCTAAAAAAGAACGCCACTACAGCCACCCCCCGCGTCGCTCCTTCCCACAGGATTGAGGATGACCCAGCAGACGATGGAGGCGATTTGGGGATTGCAGCAGGCTTGGTTTCACCTGGTAAATGCCCATGAACCACCCGCCCCCTGGCATGCTTGTTGACTTCCGTCCGGGCTCGAGGTGAGAGCGACTCACCTCAGGGCCAGTCCGACTACTTCGTCGGACCCACCGAGCTGGATGATGAATGCGCTGCTGCATCGGAATGCGTCCTGGCGTCTGACGCAGAAGACTTGACTGGGCTACCACCTTCGGGTCGGCCCGCCCAGTCTGAGGCTGACGCACTGATGGCCGACAAGTCCTTAGGGAAGCACGACCTGATCATCAGGTTCCTCAGAGGCACCCGGAGGCTGAACCATCCCAGGCCATGCCTGTTCCCCTCATGGGATCTTTCTGTGGTCCTTTCAGGCCTCCAGAGACCCCCCTTCGAGCCGCTAGAATCTCTCCTTGAAGACAGCCCTCCTGATCATGCTTGCTTCCATCAAGAGGGTAGGAGACCTGCATGTGTTATTTTTCTCACACTTGCCTGGAGTTCGCTCCGGCAGACACCCATGTCGTCCTAAGACCTCGACCGGGCTATGTGCCCAAGGTTCCTACGACCCCCTTCAGGGACCAGGTAGTGAACCTGCAAGCGCTGCCCAGGGAGGAGGCAGACCCAGCCTTATCGTTGCTGTGTCCGGTGCGTGCTTTGCATACCTTTGTGGACCGCACGCAGAGCTTTAGATGTTCTGAGCAGCTCTTTGTCCGCGTAGGTGGACAGCGGAAAGGGAACGCTCTCTCCAAACAGAGGCTAGCCCACTGGGTCGTTGACGCCATCGCTTTGGCCTATCAGACCCATGTCATGCTCACCCCCTTGCGGGTTCGAGCACACTCGACAAGAAATGTGACCTCGTGGGCACTGGCCAATGGCACCTCTCTAGCAGACATCTGCAGAGCGGCGGGCTGGGCAACACCCAAAACCATTACGAGATTCTACAATCTCCATGTTGAGTCGGTTTTGTCCCGTATTCTCTCAGGTCCGAGCACGTAGAACTCAGGAATACAGAACATCTGGCCGGGTGTTCCGCTTGCACATAGTGCCCTTCTCTGATGGATTGAATGAGACATTGTGTTCCCCCGGCCACGACGCTGTACTGAGCCACTGTAATGGCCAAAACTTATTCTCGGATCCTCAGTGCAAAACCTGAATGGACAGATGCACGATTCCCTCCTTTTACAACCGTATGTCTGGGGGAGGGACATGCAAATTCTGTCTGCCAATTTCTCATTGGCCTTTTCTCAAATTCAGAGGTAACAGAGGCCTTCGTTCATTCGACACAATGTCTCGTTCCCTCCATCAGGGAATGGAGGTTACAAAAGTAACCTAGACGTTATTCCTTTTAACTACAAAATGGCATTCGCAAATTCCTCACAGGATTTATCTCTTGTATCGCCCTTGAATTTTTCACATTCCTCAATGCTTATCATTGTCAAATAAGTATGTGGAGGTCAGGCATCATGCACTATTCTAATGAATTTGTTTTCGTCTAACATCAATAAGCCTAGAATAATATGATAAAAAAGGAACATTACAATACCAGAAAATTTTATTACAGTATTTGTTACAAATTGGCTATCATGGTTAATCATAACATAAATCGATTGTTAACTGCAAGAGGAATGGTAGAAAGATTTGGGCTGGGAATTATTTGTTGCACTACAAAGAGGTGAAAACTTTTAAAGAGTGGACAATGTGCATACTTCAGACTTGACTGAAACCACATGTCTGAAGCTCGATCAAACTGAAATGTTTTCACATCTGCTGCTTGGAAAAAGCCTGTGAAAATGAATTAGTATCTAGCTGATTTTCAGACAGTGTAATAGATGTATAACAGCAATGCCTGTGAGAAACTCAATCCCTAATTCTAAAATTAATCATGTCTTAAAGCTAGGCATATTTTAAATGTTTAAATATGTTTTTACACTATCTCCCTGGTTAAAACATTATATGTGGGTTTTTTTTAAAGTTACTCTAGGAAACTTGTTAAGAGATGTTGAATGAAAAACATTGCTTTCATTGCCCTGGGCATCCTGTTCAGACATTATGGAAGCATTAAAGGAATAATTTTAGTTTGTATTCTTAACATTGCCATAAAGGCAACATGCTTCCTCTGGGACATCACAGATGTCCCAGAGGAAACAGAGGTGCACTGTTCTGGCCATAATGACGAACTAAACACCAGGGAGCAGCTGTTTGTGCCCCAGAGGTCACCTTTATCTAGAGGTCTGTAGGAGGTTGGTGGACGTCAACATCCCACCACATGAAAAAGCATATTGATTGAAGAAGCTACCTCTGATGCCTCTATGACTCATATAGGTTAGTAAAGTAGCAATAGGCACCATAGAAGATCAAGGAGAATACAAACACAGCATTAAACTTAGAGTTTTTCACATTTTATTTAGTTTTATTTTATGTTGCTCTAACAGTTTACTCATTATACTGCTCGTTATACATTATACAGTAAAGGGTTATGGTTTGGGTTAGAGGGTGTAATACAGTCAACAAGAAGGCATATATTTAATGAAGGAATATTCCTTTTTAAAAAAATAAATAAAAGAAAAGCATAAATCTGGGTTACAGTGACACACGTGCAATGGAAATGAATGGGGCCAAAGCAGAAGCGTTAAAATACTGTTTCAAGAGTGTAGTCACAAGATGTTAACAATATGCGTGTTAACATTATTTTAGTGTGATAAAATTGCTGTCTTTTTTTGCTGTCTTTGTGAACCATGATGACGTAATGCTGTAAACTTTAAAATTATCATTAAAAATATTACAGCTAAAATAATAGAAAAGTTTTAGCAGTAGAATGAATGTAAGTGCTTTTGTAAAATTTCCATTGTAAGTGCCTTACTGTAACCTCGACTTTTGCTTCTTTTTTTTTCAAAGAAAATGAGGGATGATTTGAAATTATTTTTTGAGCTTTACTTTTTTTGAACCAGAAATGTTTCCATCAATAAAATATGCATTCTTGTTGACTGTATTGCATCATTTACAACTACTTTTGGTGCCTCTCTGGAAATTTCACCTGTAATTTAAGCTCACAAGTGCTTCCAGATTTGGCCACTGGAGGGCAGGAGTCAGGGGACCCCTATGGGGCCCCAAAGGGATGCTAGTTTGTATTGGGTTCCGAAAGCAAAAATAAAAAAAATAAATAAATTGACTTTTAATTTTACTCACAGCCATAGTTTTTCATTTTCAACAATATATTTTTGTGTTTATCTGCAAGTGTTCATCTCTACTTGGCAACATACATAATTTCAGAAATAGTTTGTACTATGTCCATAGCATTTTTCTTGGGTGTTTCTTCTGTTTCCTACTAATATTTCACTTAAAAAAAATTTCACAGTCTAAATGGGTCTTTATACATAAAACTATATAGCTGCCTTTATATTCTGATGCCTCAAAGGAGAGCATCATTTCTGGGGATCCTTGGCAAAAAAAAGTTTGAAAACCTTACATTACTATGATCTGTCCTGTGACTGACAAGTTTGGCAAATCTATGCTCAGACTCAGAGAACACCTCTGTGTGAAAATCTCAGTAACTACAAAATCCATTAGAAAACAAAAAATGTCAAAGCTGTTTGTCTCTGTTTCATTTTTGGCATAATGACTTGTTTTGTACTGCTTTGTGGGACAGTATAGCCAAGAGCATCATGTGAAAGTCTGTATAGTTATCACATTCAAGCATCTAAAACGATTGTCACATTAGATTCACTTTATCCTAATGTTTTGCTGACACAGCCTATTGCTCTGGAATCGCTAAGGAAATGAGCTTGTTTATGACTTACATTTATATTGTTTAGTCCATATGGCCTGCACATTTTCTCTGAAAGGCTGCATTCCCCCCTCCAAACCCCCCTCTAGATCAGACAGTTGCATCCTTGGATACACCAGTGATGAGATTGACTAGTGGGCTGGATTGTTGCAAGTGTGTAACCTCACGTCTCTGAAACAATTTTCCAGACTCCAGAGGGAGCTGTACATTCTGGCAATACTCGCTTTTAAAGTGAAGACTTCTCACCTCTCTTCTTGTCAGCTGTGGCCATAGAGACTTTGGTGAGACACATTTTATACAGAGGTAATGAAAAGTTGATATAAAACAGGTGGACATTAAATTAGTTCACCAGTGTTAGTGTTCTGTCTCTGCTGTGTTCCATTGTGTGAGCATCCAAGAAATCTATACACATGAGCTCCTAGTAAAACTTTCTTCAATTATGTCGGTTATGGTGTCAGTATCCCTACCTCCATATTTAACACAGCTTTGTTGTTTATTTGTGTACAAGTCACAAAAAGAGTAGGCTGAATAGATTGTTTCTCTGGTCACATGAATGACTATATTACTATATCTGGAATAATGCTCTTAGTACAACATTAAGTCATGATTGCTGGTCTTTGAAATTGTTTTTGAAGGAGGGGATTCATGGATTACAAAATTGCTTCAAGTAATGAGGTGATTCTTCAGTTGGAAGATAACTTTTTTTTCTTTCTTTTTTACCATTTTATAACATTTTATTGCATTTCTTAAATAAATTTGAATTGTAAATGTATAAATGTTCATGTTAATTTGCCATAATTTCTCTTTGGGGCTTTTCAAATTCCCCTCTCTAATAAATTCATAAAAAGTGTTAAAATCAATAAAATTCTACTTTGCATCTTTTCCCAAGAACTTAAAGCAACAGGTTTTCAAATAATGTGTTATTTTGTATTTTATTTTATTTAGCAAATAATCACTGTCCCCAATACATGGCAAGGATTTGAGAAAACAAAGAGATTTTGTCAAAAAAGTTTACAAGTGTTTGTCATAGAAATGATCATTTACAGAGGAGTTCATCTCCGCAGGGCAGCCGAGTGGCATTATGAAGAACCGAAATGTAATTAATTTCAAGATTTTTAAATCATGATCTGAAAGTAGCTTTTAGGTGTCATTATCAAACAGGTTATTGTAAATTAAGAGTTATAATTCTGAAACAATCCATTTCTTTTGATTTTCTAAATTAAAATCTAAATTCATAGTTAACGGCGTGCTAGCTTATTGTTTGTGTTAGCATGTCCACAACAAGTGGCTTATCCAATTTTGTCTCCAAAAAATATAGAATGTTATTTCTATAACACACAATATTAAAAATCTATTTAATTTTACCAAAATTCACTTGAAATTTGATCTAGGCAATTTTTAGACCTCTATTTCATGGCATGTGATAAAAGTTATAACATACTGTAGATGAAACAGTTTGAAGAAGTCTTTTTTTTAATTCCTTACTTTTTTTTTTTTTTTTTTTTAAAGATCGAGTAGTCAAGTGTCCCTAAATCACCTCAATCCCTAAATCAACTCAATGCTTGAGTTTAAACAAAATATCCATCTGAGATACTTCTAGAAAATCAACCTAAAGTCTATCTGACTTAAATAAATGTTGATGTCATTTCTAATCTTTATGTCATTATGAACGTTCATTGTGACAGCAGAGCTCAGAGAACAGTAACACCTCCTACTGCTTGCTTATTTACAGCTGTTAGGAGAGGAAAGTTGTGAAAGAGACTACGCAGAAGGAATCCCCTCTTACCTCACTATATCTCTTTCTCTCAGATGAATAGATATTGACACAGTGAGATAGATGTGTAGGCAGTTCAGTTAGTGGATGTCTGCATATGTGGGTGCTTGCATAAGTGTGTTTATACTGTTTTGCATCCATAACATCCCCGCGTTCAAGTGTGTATGAGCGTGCATGCACATCTCACTTATATCTGTGGCTAGATGTAACGGATTAAACATTCCTTGACCACACTATGTGGGCAGACTGGGCACCATCAGCATCATTATCCCTGAGATATGGAATGGACGGCAGGGTGTAGGTACACGCAGTGTGAGGGCCACTAAAATGAGAATGACACCTCTCTGCCCACACATGGCCTGTTCCTCACCAATCAGAGTCACTCACAGAGGCATGCAGGGTGGGCGGCCATATCACACAGGCTAAGTAATAAAGGTGTTGATGGAGAACACCACCGTTTTCACACGTCACACAGGGCAGATTGGTCATATGTGAAAATAAAATGACCTGTGTCATCAGTACACGTATACAGAAATAGATCACATGTAATGCATCTCTTGATACAATTTTTAGAAATCAACATGCAGAAGACAGGCTACCAAAGTCCAAATAGTCCATTTTGGTGATAAAGCCTCTATTTCTAAAAATGATTATACCCGCTCCCATAACACACACACACAGAGAGCCACATGCCCAATTACCAGGTCTCTTATTAGCTTTATATTAATGATCCACTGAGGCTTTTCTTGTGTGAAAGAGCACAGCCCCACCAACCCACACACTGCTCACACACATGGGCATTTTAATTGGCAGCCAAATCCAAGCATAGTAATGCTCTTACAAGTCTGAGTCATCCTAACAGCACTTCATGCACAACACATTACTATTAACTTTCAAGTGTGTTTGTGTGGATATGTGTTCATGTGTTCTTTAATGTGGGAAACAATATGGCTCAGGCAAATTTCTTTTTGTAACACTGAAGCAAAGTAAGCTTCATGATAGCAGGTATGCTAAAATACATAAGGTGAATTATGAAAAGGGATTAAACTGTTATATTCAGTGTCGCTGTCGTTCCAACGTGCTTCAAGGCCACCACCATCATCCCCATGCCAAAGTATTCTTCAGTGTTCTGCCTCAACGACTACCGTCCCGTCGCACTCACACATATCATCATGAAGTGCTTTAAGAGGCTCGTTATGAGGCACATTAAGACCCAGCTGCCCCCCTCACTAGACCCACTGCAGTTTGTGTATCGTCCAAACCGTTCAACAGACGACGCCATCGCCACCACCCTCCATCTGGCCCTCACCCACCTAGATAAAAAGGACCCATACGATCGAATGCTGTTCATAGACTTCAGCTCAGCATTCAACACAATCATTCCCCCAGCACCTGATTGGAAAGCTGAACCTGCTGGGCCTGGACACCTCCCTCTGCAACTGGATCCTGGACTTCCTGACTGGGAGACCTCAGTCAGTCCGGATCGGGAACAGCATCTCCACCACCACTACACTGAGCACTGGGGCCCCCAGGGCTGTGTACTCAGTCCACTGCTGTTCACTCTGCTGACTCACGACTGTGCAGCAATGCACAGCTTGAATCACATCATCAAGTTCGCCGATGACACGACCGTGGTGGGTCTCATCAGCAAGAACGACGAGTCAGCGTACAGAGAGGAGGTGCAGCGTCTAACGGACTGGTGTAGAACCAACAACCTGTCCCTGAATGTCGACAAAACAAAAGAGATGGTTGTTGACTTTAGGAGAGCACAAGGTGAATGCTCTCCACTGAACACTGATGGCTCCTCTGTGGAGAATCCTTGGTGTTCACCTGGCAGAGAACCTCACCTGGTCCATCAACACCAGCTCTAATACCAAGAAAGCCCAGTAGCGTCTCTACTTTCTTTGAAGGCTGAGGAAAGCACATCTCCCACCCCCCATCCTCACTACATTCTATAGAGGAACTATTGAGAGTATCCTGAGCAGCTGCATCAGTGCCTGGTTTGGGACTTACACCGTTTCAGAGCATAAAGCCCTGCAGAGGATAGTGAGGACAGCTGAGAAGATCATCGGGGTCTCTCTTCCCTCCATCAAAGACATTTACAAAAAACACTGCATCCGCAAAGCAATCAGCATTGTGGACGACCCCACACACCCCTCACACAATCTCTTCACCCTCCTGCTGTCTGGCAAGAGGTACTGAAGCATTCGGGCCCTCACAGCCAAACTGTGTAACAGCTTCTTCCCCCAAGCCATCAGACTCCTCAATACTCAGAGACTCTTTAGACACACACACACACACACACGTGTCCTGAGTTGCACTTTAATTACTGTCACTTTATACCTGGCTGCTACCTCAATAACTGCTATGACCATAGAACACTATCTTATAGTATGTTATGTTTACATTTGGCATTTTTAGAAAATGTAATCTTTGCACTACTGTGTACTGGTTGGCGCTGCACTGTCTCTCACTGTGCCTATTGTCCTGTTCATTGTTAGTAATTTATTGTACAGTCCCGTACTTTTTGCACACGTTTGCACGTGCACTTTATATAGGTATTTTATTTAGTCTGTGTAGTCTCATGTGGTTCTGTGTTTGGCCTATGTTGTTTTATGTAGCACCACGGTCCTGGAGGAACGTTGTCTTGTTTCGCTGTGTACTCTACTAACTATATGTTTGAAACGACAATAAAAACCACTTGACTTGACTTGACTTGTATTTCTGTTCATTCATTATTAAAGAATGGTGGTTGTATAGTCATTATTATTATACATAACTCCCAATTTAACATTGTTCTGTTGTTCTAAACATAGAGGACATTTTTATCACTCAGAGGTTCCTCTTTGATAGCTCAAGAAACTTAATGGAGTTCTCCGTTGTGTTTTGTTTAAGTATCAACTTTGTCCTCAGACATTTCCCCTAAAATTACTATGGAGAGATATACACTCACCTAAAGGATTATTAGGAACACCATACTAATACTGTGTTTGACCCCCTTTCGCCTTCAGAACTGCCTTAATTCTACGTGGCATTGATTCAACAAGGTGCTGAAAGCATTCTTTAGAAATGTTGGCCCATATTGATAGGATAGCATCTTGCAGTTGATTGAGATTTGTGGGATGCACATCCAGGGCACGAAGCTCCCGTTCCACCACATCCCAAAGATGCTCTATTGGGTTGAGATCTGGTGACTGTGGGGGCCATTTTAGTACAGTGAACTCATTGTCATGTTCAAGAAACCAATTTGAAATGATTCAAGCTTTGTGACATGGTGCATTATCCTGCTGGAAGTAGCCATCAGAGGATGGGTACATGGTGGCCATAAAGGGATGGACATGGTCAGAAACAATGCTCAGGTAGGCCGTGGCATTTAAACGATGCCCAATTGGCACTAAGGGGCCTAAAGTGTGCCAAGAAAACATCCCCCACACCATTACACCACCACCAGCAGCCTGCACAGTGGTAACAAGGCATGATGGATCCATGTTCTCATTCTGTTTACGCCAAATTCTGACTCTACCATCTGAATGTCTCAACAGAAATCGAGACTCATCAGACCAGGCAACATTTTTCCAGTCTTCAACTGTCCAATTTTGGTGAGCTCTTGCAAATTGTAGCCTCTTTTTCCTATTTGTAGTGGAGATGAGTGGTACCCGGTGGGGTCTTCTGCTGTTGTAGCCCATCCGCCTCAAGGTTGTGCGTGTTGTGGCTTCACAAATGCTTTGCTGCATACCTCGGTTGTAACGAGTGGTTATTTCAGTCAAAGTTGCTCTTCTATCAGCTTGAATCAGTCGGCCCATTCTCCTCTGACCTCTAGCATCAACAAGGCATTTTCGCCCACAGGACTGCTGCATACTGGATGTTTTTCCCTTTTCACACCATTCTTTGTAAACCCTAGAAATGGTTGTGCGTGAAAATCCCAGTAACTGAGCAGATTGTGAAATACTCAGACCAGCCCGTCTGGCACCAACAACCATGCCACGCTCAAAATTGCTTAAATCACCTTTCTTTCCCATTCTGACATTCAGTTTGGAGTTCAGGAGATTGTCTTGACCAGGACCACACCCCTAAATGCATTGAAGCAACTGCCATGTGATTGGTTGATTAGATAATTGCATTAATGAGAAATTGAACAGGTGTCCCTAATAATCCTTTAGGTGAGTGTAGATAGACTCAAGAGACAATTGTTTACAACCTGTAAGATTGTAGGCCTATAAAATAATGTTGATAGCATATAGTTTGAATATTTTGGTCTTTGAAGTATTTGATGAAAAGTCAAATTTGATGGAGTTCATTTTTGAAATCTGACTTCGGTATTGTAACAGTTCGGGAAAGGAGGATGCGGGAACCAGACTAAAAAACAACAAGAATTTATCAACATAATACTTAAATGAATCAAAACAACTGTGAGATGCAAAGTCGCAACAGAAAGATGTAAAGTTGCAACTGCAAGAAGTAAAGTTAGTAAAGATGCAACTGCAAGTTGTAAAGGCGCAACTGCGAGATATAAAGTCGCTACTGCGAGATGTAAAGTCGCAACAGAAGAAAATTCACAACTACAAGAAGTTAGTAAAGTTGTACTGCAAGATGTAAATTTGTGACTGCGAGAAGTATAAAATCAAGAAAGTTGCAACAGCCAGATGTAAAGTTGCAATTGCGAGACGTAAAGTGACATCTGGGAGATGTAAAGTCGCAACTGTGAGAAGCAAAGTCACAACTGCTAGATGTAGTCACAACTGCTAGATGTAAATTTGCAACTGCGAGAAGTAAAGTCACAACTGCAATAAGTCAGTAAAGTTGCAAATGCGAGATGTATACAGCATATCCCAAACCTTTTTATGGATAGTATTTTTTTTTTTTTAGAAAGACTGCTTATCTATTTATTCTCATACCATCATGCATTCAGCAATTCATATGCACCTTCAAACCTAGAATAGACACATTCTGCCAGTTTATTTCAGCTTTTATTTCTTTCAACACATTCCCAGTGGGTCAGAAGTTTACATACACATTATTATTATTTGGTAGCATTGCCTTTAAATTGTTTAATTTAAGTGGCAGCTGTGGCTGAGGTGGTAGAGCGGGTTGGCCACTAATCGCAGGGTTGGTGTTTCGATTCCTGGCCCACACGAGTCCACATGCCAAAGTGACCTTGGGCAAGACACTGAACCCCAAGTTGCTCCCAATGGCAGGCTAGTGTCTTGCATGACAGCTCTGCCATCATTGGTGTGTGAATATATGTGTGAATGGGTAAATGAGATGCAGTGTAAAGCGCTTTGAATACCGCTAATGTTAAAAAGATGTTATATAAGTGCAGACCATTTACCATATTTACCATTTACTTGGGTCAAACGTTTTGGGTAGCCTTCCACCTGCTTCTCACAATAAGTTTCTTGAATCTCGCACAAGTTTTTTCAGTTCTGCCCCCAAAATCAGATTGAGTTCAGGGCTTTGTGATGCCACTCCAATACCTTGACTTTGTTGTCCTTAAGCCATTATGCCACAACTTTGGAGGTATGCTTGGGGTCATTGTCCATTTGGAAGATCCATTTGCAACCAAGCTTTAACTTCCTGGCTGATGTCTTGAGATGTTGCTTCAATATATCCACATAATTTTCCTTCCTCATGATGTCATCTATTTTGTGGAGTGCACCAGTCCCTCCTGCAGCAAATCACTCCCACAACATGATGCTGCCACCCCATGCTTCACGGTTGGGATGGTGTTCTTCGGCTGGCAAGCCTCACCCTTTTTCCTCCTAACATAGCAATGGTCATTATGGCCAAACAGTTAAATTTTTGTTTCATCAGACCAAAGGACATTTTTCCAAAAATGACGATATAGGACTCATTTTACTGTGGATATAGATACTTGTCTACCTGTTTCCTCCAGCATCTTCACAAGGTCCTTTGCTGTTGTTCTGGGATTGATTTTTACTTTTTGTACCAAACTACATTCATCTTTAGGAGAATGCAATTCCTTCCTGAGTGGTATGATGGTTGCATGGTCCCATGGTGTTTACACTTTATACAGATGAATGCGGCACCTTCAGGTGTTTGGAAATTGCTCCCAAGGATGAATCAGATTTTTATTCTGATTATGGCTGATGTCAAGCAAAGAGGCACTGAGTTTGAAGGTAGGCCTTAAAATACATCCACAGGTACACCTCCAATTCAGTACACCTCCTATCAGAAGCCAATTGTCTAAAGGCTTTTTCTGGCATTTTCCAAGCTGCTTAAAGGCACAGTTAACTTAATGTATGTAAACTTCTGACCCACTGGAATTGTGATATAGTCTGTCTGTAGACAATTGTTGTTACTCGTGTCATGCACAAAGTAGATGTCCTAAACAACTTGCCAAAACTATAGTTTACTAATATTAAATCTGTGGAATGGTTAAAAAATATGTTTTAATGACTACAACCTAAATGTATGTAAACATCTGACTTCAACTGTATATGCCGTATATTGTAAATTGCATATTATATGCAGTATGTATAGTATTTCTCTGTTGGACAGTCCAGTCTTTTATGTTAAATGTTCAATTAGTTCCAGAGTTAAGAGAAACACAATTTTGTTCCCCCTGTGTACACACATGGTAGAATGACAAGCAAACTTGAACTTGAACTTAGTCTTAACTGTTAGATGTAAAGTCTCAACTGAGAGAAGTATTCACAGCTGCAAGAAATAAAGTCACAGTTTTGAGATATAATGTCAGAATGAAATTTTTTTTATTTTTTCCCTCTATGGCAGGATCAAGGCACAATACAAAGTCTCCATTTGCTCTCCATTTAATCTAATTGATGTCTAGGAGAAACAACTGCGATATTAAAAAGATCTCTGTTGCAATGTTTCTACAATGGGAAGACTTTTGAATGAAAAATTAAAGAACACATTGGCAAAATTAAGTTGTGATCAAGAAATCATGTGGTGCTGTAGACCTCACTGCAGGCCAGGTTTGGAGGATCAAAGTAGGATCAATTTACCCATATCCTTCTGTACATTTGTGAGACAAGCATATGTGCCCACCCTGCCAGGAAGTACAGGATGGAGAATGTCTGAAGGGGAAAAAATTGTTTGGTTTTTCCTGAGGAGAACTCATATAAAACCACACTGCTGACTCAGACACTCTCCAAACAACCACAACACACAAACTGCAGCCATAGAACATTCGAATTTTACACCTGGGTATATTATCACAACACATACAGTCACAGCCTGCCAGGTTCTGCAGCTGTGTCTCTGACCGCAAACACAAACCCACACCTGGGAACACCTCATTTTGTCTCACCTATTGCCAGAGGATACAAGTGTGAATGTTTCACAAAGTCATCTTGAGTGCTTCAGGCAAACTGACGGTGTACATGTGTACCCTTCTTATGCTTCAAATTCTCCTGGTGTGTTTTGTCACATTGACATACAAGACTCTGACAAAGCATCAGGAGCACCTGTTACAAACATCACAACTGTGATTGTGAGTGCAACTGTCTAGTGTGGTATAGATAGTGATCATTCTAATAAAATTTTGAATGATTTTCAAACAAGTTTTTTTATTGAATATCCTATCTCCCTCTGAAATATTATTATTATTATTAGATTATGGAAGTAAAATGGGTTCTGAACAGCATGTTGATTTTAAGAGAGCACCGTCTTGTTTTTTTGTTTTTTTCCTGGTTCAAGAATGTGTACTTCTTGATCTTCAATGAGGGCATGAACTACAATTCCATGAAGCATTGAGAATGAGGTAATCAAATTAAATCAATGGAAATATATAAAACAGATTATTTTAAATAGAATAGAAACAATATATTTTAAGTTGACTAACAACATCAGACCCCATGATAGGTCTGTCTTTTAAAGGTTTATAAGTTAGTGTTAAAAATCTGTTTCCTTACGGTACAATAGTCAATATATCTGTTCTTGTCAAAATAAAGATGATGTGTCTACAAGCTATTTTAGAATAAATTTCACATTAATGTGGCACAGGATGTAAATAAACGAATAGTACTAAGAATTATAGTCAAATGATCTCCAACAATTAAGTTGACAAGCTCAATTACAGTATGAGTTTGCTCTTGCTCCTGGAGAGTGCTGATGAATGTACAAAATCATAAAGTAAAACAATGCAGTGGAGGGAAATGTGTGTTCCAGTTTTTGACTCACTGAGAAACCTGGAGAGTGACTGGTGAGAGACATATGGCTCATACCCCCTGTAGTTGGGCCATAGCATTCTCTGATGTGGCTGATTACACATCAACATCCTGAACAAAGAGAGCAAAACAGAGAACACACCATGTGGTCAGGCATGCGTGACCGTCCTTAATTATCAAAGGTTGGAGTGGGATGTTTGATTGTTTATCGCTGCACGGTCATTAAAAGTGGGGAAAACATCCCATATTCCCATATTTGTGAGTGAATGGTTGTTTAGGCAGGCAAGACGATGGCATACAGTCCTTCCCCTGGTCTCATAATGCTATCAATTGTAGAAGAAAGCTTAGTTCCTGGATAAACCCCATCTAAACAGTGTACCTAAAAACTCTTATTCACACTAGGGGTGGGCAGAATGACCAAAATCTTTTATCATGGTATGAACAATATTATGCCATGGTAACTGTATATATCCCAATTTGCTATTTTGTGCTGGAAATTCAATAAAAAATGTAAATTTATTATATTTGTCTATTCAGCAAACACTTTTATAAAATGTGACTTACAAATGAGAAATACAGAAAAAGCAAAACATCCTGAAGAGGTAATAATATGAGAAGTCTGTCACAAAATGAGTGGAGGACGCAGGGATGCAGAGAAATAAATAATAGTTTATTGAAAATACGTGGGGAAAAAATAAAAACTGTAAAGTGTTCCGGCTCAGGTTGCAGGTGATGAGACATATGGCAGAGATGAGGATGATGACACTGATGACCATTTTGGAACACCCAGGTGGAGAATGGATGACAGCGATGACAGGGTAAGTATTCCAAAGGTGAGTAAATCCAATAGACAGTCCTCAGAGCGATAATTCAACAGAGAGCAGCAAAACAGAAACAAACTGGCAGAAGACAAAAACAAAGAGCAAACAGGACAAGACCGACTAACTAGCGAGACTGAGACACTTCAATGAGGGCAGGATCCAGGATATCATGTTCGGAACCCAGCTTCTCTCCTCCGGCCCGTAGCCCCCCAGTCTACCAGTTACTGAAAACCCCTGCCCCTCCACCTCACGTCAAGTAGACGTCTAACAGAGAAAGCCAGACTCCCCTCAATCAAATGGGGAGGCGGAGGAACAGGAGTATCGTGGTGAAAAGGGGAGCGAATGACAGGTTTGGTTTTAGACACATGAAAAACCAGATAGATTCTTTTCAACTGGGGGTAATTTAAGTCAGACCGCCACTGGACTAAGCACCTTACTGATGGTGAATGGTCCAATAAGCTGCTTAAGTGGCAGGTCTTGAGAAGATAACAGACCTGACCACACACATAAGCTGGGGCTTAGAAAGGTAATGGTCCGCTAACACGTTGTTCTGATCACCAGTCCGCAGAAGGGCTTCTCTGGCGAACATCCAGGTATGACGGCATCTCTGTAGGAAGGTGTGTGCAGATGGAACAATAGCATTGGTTTCTTGGGAAGGGAACAGAGGAAGCTGGTAGCCTAAACAGCACTTGAAGGGTGACATACCCATAGAAGACATCGGCAAGGAATTATGTGCATACTCGACCCAGGTAAGTTTGGAACTCCAAGTCAATGGCAGAGCACAGAACCCTCTCCAAATCTTGTTTCGCACATTCGGCCTGCCCATTGGTCTGGGGATGAAACCCAGAGGATAAACATACAGTCACATCTTGTTGTCGACAGAATTCTGTCCAAAACTTAGAAACAAACTGGGGTCCCCTGTCAGAAACCATGTCCGTCAGGAGGCCATGAATCCAAAAAACATGATCAATGACAGTAGCTGCTGTCTCCCCCAATGAAGGAAATTTGGGGAGGAGAATAAAATCGTCCACCTTCAATAACTGGTCCACCACAGTCAAAATGACTATATTGCCAATGGGCGGGGCTAAACCTGTAACAAAATCCAAGGCAAAGTGGGACCAGGGTCTCGAAGGACTGTCTTACCACAAGCACACACCGGACAGGCCGTAACACACTGTAAAACATCCTACACTATTGTGGGCCACCAGAAAGAATGGTGAGAAAAGGTGAAAAAAGAATGTGCAAGGATGCAGCCTCTCTTCTGACAGAGACTTCTGGGACAAAATAGCCCCAACACCGACCTCTAGCATGTCAACCTCCACCACAAACTTACGAGATGGATCAGGGTTAATAAGAATGGGGGCTGAAACGAAGCCTGAGCATGCCGAGACCAAATGAATAACATTTTGGTGGAAGTTAAACTCGTCAAAGTTTCAGCAACTTGACTGAAGTTCCGAATGATCCACTGGTAAAAATGGGAAAACCCCAGAAGCTGCTGTACTGCCTTGTGAGAATCTGGATTTAGAGAATCGACAGCAGCTTTAACCATGGCGGGGTCCATTCAGATTCCGTCAGGAGAGAGGATGAGCCCCAGGAACGAAACTGACTGTGCGTGAAACTCGGTGACAAACCTTGTCAACCACCTTGACAAACAAACGCTCCTACAGCTGAAGTCGCTGAAGCACTCGCCCGAAGTTCTGGACATGGTTATTGAGATCATGAGACAAACTCTAAAGATAAACATGTTGTCAAGGTAAACAAAAACGAACCGATTAACCATGTCCCAAGGCCCCTCATTGATGAGTTCTTAGAAGACAGTCAGGGCGTTGGAAAGGCCGCAATGTATAACAAGATTTTCTACGTGTCCAGTGGGTGTGTTAAAGGCAGTCTTCCATTCGTCCCTCTCTCTTCTCTCGGACCAAGTGTTAAGCATTGCGTAAGTCCAACTTCGTAAAGTTGGTGACCTCCTGCAAAAGTTCGAAGGTCGACAACATCAACGGTAAAGGATAGTGATTCTTCACTCTTATGTCTTTCAGCCCCAAATAACCTATGCAGGGTCTTGTGGACCCATCTTTCTTACCAACGAAGAAGAACCCCACCCCGGTCAGGGAGGAAGAGGGACGAATAATACCTGTTGCCAAAGAATTGCTGATGTAATTTTCCATAGCCTCCCTCTCTGGAGCAGAGAGTGAATAGAGACGACCACAAGGCAGAGAAGTGCAAGGAAGTTGATCAATTGCACAATCGTACGGATGGTGCAGAGGTAGAGAAGCAGCCCGGGACTTACTGAACATCGCCCTCAGATCGCGGTAGACCTCGGGTACCCCAGTAAGATCTGCTGGCTCCTCCTTAGAAACAGAACAAGACGAAACTGGGGAGAGAGCATAGACAAGACATTGAGACAAGCAAAAAGAGCTGCAACACAACACAGAATTATCAGTCCAGTTTAAATGAGGGTTGGGAGTTACCAGCCACAGAAGTCCCAAGACCACCGGAGCTGAGGGTGACCAATTGACCAAAAAGCATATTTCTTCAACATGATTACCAGAGATAGCAAGGGTGAGGGGTGCCGTTACGTGTGTTACCTTGGTGAGCAGTGAGCCGCAGAGAATTCTGGCAGAGATGAGGTCCTTGAGTGGTGATAGTGGAATAGACCATTTAGAGTTCAATTCAGAGTCCAGAAAATGACACTCCATTCCAGATTCGACAAAAGCGAAGATGGAGTGGACGGATTCCTCAAATTGCAACCTGGCCAGGAAGAACGTCTTATGTGGAATTTGTGCAATGGGTAACACTCACCAGTAGCCCCTTGTCTACTGGTGAGCTGGATCTTTTACCAGACAGAAAGCAGCAGTGTGACCTGGGTGTCCTCAGTATAAACACAAACCTTGGAGGATAACCAAGTTCTCCCAACCTGCATGGGTTCCTCCTCTGACACGGGTTCTGATGGACTGACCGGTGATGGAAAACAGGCAAACGATACAGGAACCTCTCTAGATGGAGATGCTCTTCGATATATTTGCCAAACAGCAAGGCGATTATCCACCCTGATGGCCAAATCATCTAGATCATCGAGGCGTTTAGGGAGGTCCAGGGCATAAATCTCGTCTTTGACCTGGTCAGAAAGCCCATTCAGGAACCGGTCTCACTGTGCCTGCTCGTTCATCCACAAGATGCATCGTGAGTGCAAAATTCAATAGAGTAGTCTGACACAGACCTGTTGCCTTGACGAAGTTCTGAAAGCACTCTCTCTGCCTCCGTGCCCGTGTCAGCATGGTCAAACACATTGCACAGTTAATCCGAGAAGGTGCGTAAGGATGAGTAGCACCAATGTCCATTATCACAAACTGCCGTTCCCCACTCACGAGCCTGGCCAGAGAGAAGTGTGATCGCTTAAGCTACCTTGGCATTCTCAGTGTGAAAAGACAATGGTTGGAGAGCAAAAACCAGAGAGCATTGTGACAGTGAATTATCAACAAGTTTTGGGGTCATAGGAGAATAGTGCTGGCAGATTCAGCCAGGGCTTGGAGGATCTGCTGTAAGAGACAGTAGTGGGAGAAGTGGCAGCAATGGTGGGGGTGGGACCAGCACTGGAAGAGATCTGTAGATGTTGAAGCATTAGAAAACATTTTGACAATATGATAATATGGCACAGATGAGAATGGTGACAGTGATGACCAACTTTGGACACCCGTCCGGAGAATGGATGACAGCGATGACACGGTAAATATTCCAAAGGGGAGTAAATCCAACAGACAGTCCTCAGAGCGATAATCAAACAGAGAGCAGCAAAACAGGTACAAACAGGTAGAAGACAAAAACAAAGAGCAAACAGGACAAGACTGACTGACTGGCGAGACCGACACGCTAACACAAACAAACTATCTGGCACTAGACACGAGAAAGGAGAGGGTATGAATAGACATAGTTATCAAGATGCAGATGTCGATAATCAGCTTGTGAACGGCACGAATGAGTGTTCCCATAGAAATGCTAATCGCGCCATTCACGTGGCAAAAGGAGACACACGAGGGAAAACAACCTCAAACAGACACACAGGAAAAGACAGGCAGACCCACCTGATCATGACAAAGTGCTGCAATATAAAGTTTACATTTTTCTGAGAAAAGTCCAAGCAGAGAGGAAAGTAAAAGACACTGGTAAAATAATGAATTGAGATTTGTAAGTATTTATTTTTGTATATAGAGAGACGACAGCATTAATAGGACTGGGTCAAGTGCTCATGGAAGTGATGTGTCTTTAGATGTTTCTTGAAAGTGGCAAAAAGTTCTGCTACTCCACCAGTCAGGTACAGTTCCACCTGTCCACCAGTCAGGAACAGCTGAAGTGAAGGTCTGGAAGAGGGAGTGATTTTGAGAGTGAAGGATTTTGTGCATCTATGAGATGGTACTATGAGGCGTCACTCACCTACTGATCGCAGGCTTCTCAAATCAAATCTAATCACTTTATTGTCACACGACCATATGCACAAGTGCAACATTGGGTGAAAGTCTTGTGTGCAGTTCAGAGCAACATAGCAGTCATGACAGTGATGAGACATATACCAATTTACAATAAACAACAGATTTACACAACACAATTTACATATCTAATGTACACATAATTACACAACACAATAATAGTATACAATATACAGTAAACAATACACACAATATGGAATACACATACACATTTTTTTTATATAAAGTAAAGAAGTAAAAAAATATACAGTAGGTTGTATTGCAAGTAAATATGATTTATATAATTTATGACAATTCCTAATTCTGGAGGACACAGAGAGTTTGAGAAGTGAATGTAGATAGTGGGTTGCAATGCCAGTGGCTGTTCTTTATGCAAGCATCAATGCCTTGCACTTGAAGTGTGCAATCATTGCCAGCCAGTGCAGTGACTCTCTTGGGCTCTTTGAAGACCAAACGTGCTGCGTTCTTGATCAGTTCCAAAGGTTTGATTGTACATGTAGGAAGTCCTGCCAAAAGAGCATTGCATAGATCTTTCTAATGTTGTACAATGCTAATCTGCACGATCGGGCTGTCTTTGTGATGTGGTCTGTGAAGTTCAACTGATCATCAAGTGGGTTATATTAAATACATATTTATACATTAAAATGGTTAATAAATTACTTTACCATGTAGTAAAATGTATTTTTGGATAATCCATTAAATTAAATGCTTTATAAAAAAAAGAAAGTTACTAAATCTCATTTAATTATTTTCTCTTTTTATTTTAAACTTGATGGACATACACAAAAATTAATTACATGAATAATATTATTTAATAACAAATGAATAAATCTGGAATCAGAGTCAAAATAGCTGGTTAACATGCATGTATAACACTTGAGGTAAAAAAAATACTTTTTATATTTGGAACACAAAAAATATATAACTACATTAATAATATTATTAATTATATTATTAATAACAAATAAATAATTCTGGAATTAGTGCCAAAACAGCTGGTTCACATGTAACACTTGGGGTAAAAACAAAAAGACTCAAATAGTAAAATTAATGTTTTTAAACAAATAATAAAAAATCCAGACATAATATCTGATTGGATGAGCCATGTCTGAATTCGACATAAAATAGCCGATATATGCAGACCTCTGACTGTACATAAGTTGAATTTTGCCATTTATGCACCCATAAACAATGCAAACTCTGCTTTGCATTGTCAAGACAACCCCTTAATAACTAGTTCTTAGTCCACTTGAATTGAATTGAATTTATCCATATTTCTTCCTTGCTTCCATGTGCAAATAAAATAATTCAGTCCTGCTTAATGTATGTATTGTAGCATGGATATGTCTAACACGGTATGAATGGAAAAATCTTTAATGGTTGACATATTTCTGCTGTTGTATGGCACAGTCTTTGTTTCCTAAAGCAAAATGTGTAATAAATTTGATGCAACTTGTCTTGTTAAGGGGAATGAAACCAACGGCAGCTTGTTTCACCAACACATGCTTGCCTGTTCCACCATATTGCTATCCATATTGAGCATTGTTCTTTGAATCCCTGTACTACTTTAGTTTACAATTGGCAAGGATATCTGTGAATGACTGAATGACCAGAGGGAGTTGAGATTAAGGTAGTCTTAAACCTTCTCAGGAAAATAATAAAATGTAATGAAACATGAAACTGGCCATTCTTTCTCAGGATGGCCTCTAAGGGCTTTCCTTAATCTCTCTCTTACAAGAAAAACTTTTTTGAGGCACATTGTCATTCTCAAGGAAAACATATGTCTGGTAACCGTTCAAGGTTACTGCACTAAATATATCATATTTATACCTTTATATATATCATAGCACTACCATGGAAACCAAGAAACACTTGTTTTGTGGTATCGGTTTTATGACTATTTGTGAACTGTGTATTACCTGTCCTCCTGAATTACATCCGAAACCTGCCACGTATTGGTTTATTTCTATGTACTATAATGAAATTAGTTTCTCAGTGTGATTTTTTTGTGATTAACGCTTTAAATTTCAGCATGTTCGTCACACAAAGTTATCCCATAAAGCTCCTTTTTACTCCTGGTAACATATAAGCTATTTGTGCTGCACATAAGTGAGACTGGGGCAAGTTGTCACATGGAAAAGTTGTCACAAGGACTATCTCTCAGTAACTTTAATTTTGATTCAAGTTGCACAGATTCTTGTTTTCTATAGCAGTGGCCATCTATGTTAGTTTTAAACACTTAGTTCAAAACTATCTTCAATTATTTTATAAATTCTATGAAATTTCATTATTGTAATTTTTTTAATAGCTGTCGGATAAACAAGTGAACTCAATAAAACCACATGGGATACATTACAGCAAGGAAACAGGTTTAATTATAGTATGATTGTACTAGTGACAAGATGACCTTGCTATTGGGGGCATCAAGTGTAATTTTTTTCCGGTCTGCAGTAACATAGTAATATTCAGTTTTTTGTTTTGTTTTGTTTTTAGTCAAGATTTCAAGATAATTGATTTTCAAAAAGAACCCTATCCTGAGAAATATTCACTGGCATAAAAACTGTGACAATTTGATCCACAGACTCCCTTATATGGACATGTTTACTGCTGTTGTTCCTGTAGCATATATAACAGAACACCTTTCTTGTCACTTTCATTTGAATACAGCCTTTTCAAAATACCACAAATGTGATAGAGTGGCTTTCAACGTTGCCATGGTCATGTTCTCAAGCGCTGCCTCATGTGATCTCTGCCCAGACACGAGAGGCAGCGCCCATGACCTTCAGAAGCGGTGAGTTAACGACCGCATCCAGGAATGACACAACAATGGACGGGCATCTTAAAAAAGATGCATCTTTAAAAAGATGTTCAACGTCAATGTGTTTACTTTATTAGAGAAATATATATATATATATATATATATATACTCTTTTAGAGGGCTGTCGAAGTGCTCAGGGGCTTAGTCTGCACTGGCATGCAGAAAAAGAGAAAAGCTGCTGAAATGCGTTGTATTTCCAACAGTGGAGGTGAGTGGAACAGCAGTGGGTTTTACTCAGATCGCTGAAACACAACTATTCGGCTCCGAAGAATAAATCTGTCTGAACAGATGTACGCTTCCCTCCTTTTATACCCGTATGTCCGTGGGAGGGGCATGCAAATTCTGTTCGCCAATTCTCATTGGCCTTTTCTCAAATATAAGAGGTAACCTAGGCTCTCAAGCGAGACCCCTAGTGTCACTACATCGACACAAGGTCGAGTAAGTGACAGAAGGGGAACTCTCAGTTATGGCCTGTTTGACATTTTGGCAAATATTTTAGTACAGTGCCTGTGTAATCTGTGGTAATTAGTGAGGTTAGAACATGTTCTTTCTTAATAATTGTTAGATTGTTTGACGTGTTTTTAGGAGTGAAAAACCCAACTGAACACATATGAACACTAATATATAGCCTCCCTGTCTTAGTCCCTCATCCAACAGCCTACATCCTTCACTAGCCCCCACACAGTGTGCCATGTCCTTAACCAATATGTTCACATTGTAAAGAGAAGTGTGGCCTTCAGAAAAGATGCAGCTGTGGTTTGAGCTAATGTTGCACAGAAACACTGACAAACCAGTAGCATTTCACTTTCACACAAGATTTTTACAAAACTTTGTTTTGTACATGTAGTGTTTGAGTATGTGATTTGTTTCATTTGCATGACCAGTCAGGCTGTATGTGTGTGTGCATGCGCATTATGTGGAGGTGGCACACATGACATTACACTTTAATCACCCACTATAGCTGTAGGAGTGAGTCAGCATCTCCAGTCTCATCAGAGGAAGGATGCATCCTGAGAGCAGCTGACACTCTACCATACACAACTCCATAACCGTTTACTGCGTCTCCTTTCAGCTTCAGTTAGTACTCAGTACACACTGTTCTGCTACTTAGGAAACCAATCCCTGAGTGTCAATTTTCACAGATCAAAACAACAACAACAAAAATTCTTACCTGTGTTCGTGTATTTCCAATGGACCCTTTTGCAGAGGGTAAAGATGCATTTCCTTACTGAGCAGAGTAAATCTAGCAACCTTTTTATATTAGATTTTTTTACAGACCTGAGCATGACTGCTGTGTGCATTTTCCATTTACTTTTTTGATTTGTAACTAGTACTCCTAATGAACATATAAAACAATTATAATCTAGATATAAATATATGGACATTGGGACTAAGTTGTGAAATGTTAAATAATACCAAGCTATAGAGAGTCAGATTTCTATTTATCAAATTGTTTATTATGTTTCAAGGAGTGTTGGTTATTCATGTTTTTGAGATGTCAGAAATTTGCATAATTGATTTTGATTCAAAGAAATGGCCAGCATCATCCAATCACTACCAACCAAGATAAAATAATATTATACATTATAAATTCTGAATCTATGTACTGATAACCATTGTCTCATGTCTGCCAAAAATGTTGAGTGGTCCAAACATCATGTACATCCTGAAACTGAACTTTTGGTTGGATTTTAGGAGTGAATGCACTTGAATTAATGAACATTACATTTATATAGTGCTTTTCTGTCACTTCACTCAACATGCTTTACATGGTGAACAGGGGACTCTCCTCAACCATCACCACACATAGCTGCACACTTAGCTGCACACCTCCAGAGTGCTGTCGGTCTGCACTGGTCTAAGAACAGTTCGAAATCCACCTTATTTTCACAGCATCTGAAAGCAAAAATTGTATTCTTTTTTATAAACCCATTGATTCTCAATGCGATAATGCACAGTAAATATAGGATTTCTAAGAGAAAAAAATGTGTTAAAGTACACATTAGTGTACATTGTCTTTAGCAGCATGGAGTTTTGCGATAAATTGTTCAAATAAAAAAAAAAAATGGCATATCGGATGAATCTAGAGACTCTAATCTTTTGACTCAAACAGGTTTCAATATAAAAAATTAGGGTTCTTACCAGATGTAGTTTTGTTGGCATTTCTCCGAAGACAAACTCTGCAGTGGTTGCTGCCATGATGTTTTGTCACATGACTCCTTACTTCGAAAATGTTACCCTTTACTGACAGCCCAGAGTCTCCTGAACTGAGATCAGTTGGTTTAAATGAATTTAGATGATGCATTGCATATAGCGAAGCCAAAATACAACATCCATGCAAGTGTACATGAGGTCGCACAAGGTGAAACTATTTAATGTAAATTCACAACATTATTATTTGTTATACATTCCTTGCATTAATAAAAATAAAGAAATAAATAAAACTACTGTAGTCAACACTGCAATGAGATTTCACATACAGCAGCTGAGGGAGTGACTGTAAATTTGTCATTTTTTCTCTTCTGACTGTCGTTATACATCTCTGTTTTTTCTCTTATGGAAAGTCTGTTGGAGCAAATTGCTGAATGAGCAAATAGGAACGCAACAATAATATTTGCAGTGGTTTCACCACTATTGAAGTTTAATCCTCTATACTTTTTTTTCTCAAAAGGGCTTTCTTTAAAATAAATATACAATTAACTTTGTCACAGTCATGAACTATGATTTGCTACTTGCTAGTCATTTGCAGGTGATATTATGGGAGGGACATTCTCAATCTAGAGAGCATTTATATTGGACAAACATCTGTGTAGTGTAGGATAAATCTGCAACATGTTTCGTCTTTTCTCCTGCAAGATTAAGACTTTTAAATGTATATATCTGCTAGAGGTTATTTTCAGGGTTTAGAACTACAAAACGATATGGCTTAATACACATCTGCAAAAAGCCACAAAACTAACTTGGTCTAACTACAAGTGGTCACAAGACAGTGGAAGCATAAAAACAATTCTCTTGAAATAAGTGTACTTGCCAAAGTCATATAAAATTAATGAGAACAAAGGCTACCCAGCACAAATGCCTGTCAATACTCTTAAAACAATTGAGAAGCAAACTGTAAATAAATTCTAATTTACAATGCTGAAATTCATGTGATAAACATCCTTTTTTTTTTTTTGGCCAAGAGTCAGTAGCACTGGCAAATATGAATACTCCATATAGCTTTGCTGTAATGTAATTTGTTGCAATCCGTTGCCGGCACACAGCACATTACCAGCAACAAATCATAAACATTCCAACATTCAGACCTCATGTGAACAAGGAGAACCTCATTGTACACAAAATGAAGACTGATGTACACAAAAAAGAAGCTGCTTTAAAGATAGAAGCACCACACAAAGCCGTCCTACTGCATGGTAGAGTGGAGGCTCTGTGAAAAAGGTCCTATCAACAGCGCTCAACATTTTTGCAAGAAATAATATTTAGACAGTCCCAGAGGGAGCATGAGGTCAAAGCATCAGGAGACAATGGCTGCCTATTTCATCCACGTCACTTCCATTTGCCTAGAATAACATGAAGACAACACTGGCGCACAATGAATGAGACTCACATCAGAGGCTGTTCTCAAACCTGGCCACTATCCCAACAGGCCAACTCAAGCATGAAAGATCTAGTATTTAAAGGTAGGCATTTTTCCATTTATTCTCATCTCATGGCAAACTCAAAGCTGTGCCCACCCCTTTTTCTTTTTTCAGCTTACTCATTGATATATAAACAGGTTTGTCTTTGACAATTATTTAATTCATCACAACATAAATGTATCAAACATGGCAAAAGGTATTTGAAATGTAATGGAGACTGATGGCGTTTTTTGTTAAATGAGGTTTCTGGCAATCAGCGTAAGGATGTTCACACCAAACACGTTTTTGCGTACATCTGCACTGTTTTTTATGCAAACATGCGCTAGATGGATATCTCTTATGGTTACACCACTTCTCGCTGGTTTTTTTCAGTGTCTCATGCACGAGTGATGTTTTTATGTCTCTAGTTACTGTAATCAAATTACTTTTTTAGTAAAAACAAAACAGTAGTGTAATGCATTATATTGGTGGTTTTACTATTAAAGCTATTTGCCCTCTAGTTTGACAGTGTTTGTTTGGGTTTTACTTTATTTAAGAAAGTACTGGGAAGTAAAGTAATTAGTAATGTGACAACTTTTCCATTAAAATTTCATGAGTAGCGTAATCTAATGACTATTTTAGAGCAGTAATTAGATGGCTAATCTGTACTGTAGTGGATTACTTTTTTGATTAATTTACCAAACACTGTTAGCAATAATACTTTTTTTTTTTTACACAGTGTATCATTATCCATAAAGATCATTCAATCCATGTGTTTATCATTGTCTCATTATCTCAACTTTTGATGTCATGTGCTCTTATGAAATCATAAATAATTACATAAGCGCTGAACGATGTATCTAATGGCATTTTGATTTGTTAATTTTGCACCACGTGCTGAGTTGCCTTAACCTGAGCTGAATGCATACTAGTGTTTTAGAAAAAAAATGCCAGCCAACCTATCAACAGGGTCGCTGCACTTTGTCTGTTTGCAGAATTTTTCCTTATTTACCTTCTTTTCACTCAGTGCACTGGCTCTGCACTCCCCCTTTGCACCAGTAAATATAATTTCAGCTAAATCCATGTTGCAAACAGAGGACAGCTTGAATCCACTTTACCAATTTGTGAAATGGAATGAGAGTTTACTATTGTGCATTTATACTGTACAAACTAAAAGTGTTAGGAGTCCAGATTCATCATACTGATATGCATGCACCTTTTCCTTTACCTAAAGTTGTTTTTGTGTACTTTCAGCACACAAGGGAAACAGAATTGCAATGTGTTCTGGAGAGGATGAGGTTTTTTAAACTGTCATTAATTCAAAGTTGTTTGCTGGTGTTCTCAGGGAAGTTTAGAATATTAAATTAAAGCAAGGTGTAGTCAAGGATAAAACACAAAATATCTAGTAACTATTGAAAATGTAGTATTTTCTCTCAGAGAGGACAAAATTATGTTTTGTAACCCCATCTGGACTTCATTTAATTAACCTAAAAAAAAAAGAAATCACGACTAAATGGCTTTCACGCATTGGGCTTTCTCCAAAAACATCTGTGTTTATAAGGCAGCAAGGGTATTGCTTATGACATCAGATGCTAATTGCCATTAGATATTTATAGTTTGTCTTTTTTGATGCAATGATGTAAAAAAAAAAAAAAAAAAAGAGCACAAAGAAGGAACAAAATGTGTCAAGCCGAAAGTACCTCATTACACAAACTGCATTTGACGTGAGAGCATTTCTTGTTTCATTAAGCACGTATTGCACTGTAACCTATAGCTAAAACCATCTAAAATAAAAGACAAGGATTAAATGATTGCAACACTTTTTAGAGATCAGCGCTGTCATATAAAAATGGCACTTTTACTAATTGGAATCAGCAAGGCACCCTAAAAACGCTTTTGTTTTCCTGTTAATCACTTCACAAATCCATGATGAGGTTTTGGGTCATTGCACAAATGGACAGAACCGTGTTGGGCCATGCTCTCCATTGCCAACCAAAGTCTTATCTGCCCTTTCTCTGGTCCTGAATGCACATTCTATGCCCTCGGCAGGTATTACTTTACCACTGTCCATGTTCAAGTCCACATACTATGAACTATAAAGGAGTTTATGTCTCAGTGGAGAGAAGAGGAGTCAGGGGTGAAAAAAAAGGAAAAAGTAGGTTTGTAGTGATAACACAGGAGCCGTGCAGTCTGTAGGCTGCCGTTCTAATTTTTCTGTGCAAACAAAGAGATGAGTGTTAGATTTCCCAGTCACTCTCACTGCTATTGTCAAAGTGAGAAAGCTGACCAGACTAGCAGACATGATACGTTCTTCTCAGCCTTGAAAACAACAGACCACCTTGTGTGGACTTCGACTGTAGGCCAAGGCAGCAAGACCTCGTTTTTTTACCCCCTTTTCTTTCTTTCAGACTTTTTTATCGCCCTGAAAAGAGTGTCAAGATTTGTGCGACCCCTCTGAAGGTTGGCATGAGATTAAGCTCTTGACAACCTTGAGATAACTTTTCATTCACTGCCATTCCCAGGAGGGAGCCATTGTCAGGGCCATGGTACCGTTGTTGCTTCTGAGTCTCGAATAGGAAGCTTGGGCTGTCTGAAAGAGACAGCTACACCTCAAGTATTGCATTAACACACGGAGTTGTGATCATAATTTAAAAAAATATAATAATTATCCCCTTTTCTCCCCAATAGTGGCGTGGTTACTCACCTCAATCTGGGTGGCGGAGGACAAGTCTCAGTTTCCTCCACTTCTGAGACAGTCAATCCGTGCATCTCATTTTTGAGACCTAAAATTATTTTTAACTTTACACTGTGCCCGTCTGTGAGACACTGAAGAAACAGTGAGATGTGGTGTAGCATGTATGGACGTTCGCCCAGCACGTGTTTCGGGAAAACAATGGAGAAACAGTTCGGAAGGCCTGTATATTTTTTTCAGAATTTACAAACCCGAACTAAATGTCCTAATTGAAAAACCGACCCAACCTCCAATGTGAACTGCTCTGAGAGAGCTAACAACAGTGTATTTGCACGTATACACAAAACAACATATGACATGTCACCCCTCAAGTGTTTTTTTCAGAGCTTTTCTACGCAATTGCATGGTTTGTGTGGTGGTTAAAACCGCTACTGACTGTTCATAGCTGTTGTTTCAGAAGTTTGACCATGTTCAATTAATCTTTGGGGACACTTAGATAAAGTTTGACCAACCTTTGTTAAAAGAAGCTCAAAGAGTTGGATCAACGCGCAGGCCATAAAACCACTGCATTTCATGTTTTAATACAATTTGTCAGCCAGATTTGAAATACAAATAAATAAAAAAAAGCTTATCGGCATCTAAAATACATGAACAGTACTCCCAAAAAGTATTTGGATAATTGACAACTTGAAAACTGTTTGTGCTAATTTTCTTGAAAATAAATTCCATTGGTGTAAAATGGTGTTATACTATATAATGCATACATTTGCATTTTACAGATACATTTTTTTGGCTTAAGTGTCTAAATACTTTTTAAGCTCACTGTATATTTGCATACTCTCTGAACAGAGGCTACTAATTTTCACAACACTTGAACAGGGAACTTGGGCCAATATTGACAATATTAACTTAAGCGGTCACCATTGACGGTCTCTGTAAATATGAATGGGAGGGCGCTGGCCTGATTCAAGGCCGCCGTGTGCCATTCATGGGGCTAAACTGTGTCACACTGTCAGAAAGATGGTATATACAGAGTTCAAGTTGTAAAAGGCATGAAGAATATAGCCCCTGTCTTTATTTTGACAGATGAGGTGTTACATAAACACTTCAGCCCTTGTAACATATACAAACACATATATTCTAGTAGGACTGATCATGTTTAACACCCACACAAATTCTTTAGATACAGCACCCTCCGCTCAGCATTTATTCTCTTGTTGGGGGGATCTTGAGTTCTCTAAACTTTTGTCCCTGAAGGGCAGGAATGCCTGTGTTGTTTATATTTCACAAGGTCTACTGATGATATTCAATGTCACTCTTGTGAGGCAGCCTCATTGAGGAGCAATACTATCCGGCAAGGAAGATTACATTAAATATTTCTGAAACATTTGTATTTGTGTGGAAGCTATTTGTGTGGAGCATTCATCACCAGGAAAGGAACTTGAACTCCATGTTTATTTTGGTTCATCACATTTGTGAATCCTGGTGAAAGTTACCAGAGGATGTAGAGTTATAAACACAAGTAGACCCAACAAACACTGTGGGGGGAATTAACTATAAATTAATTATGCTCGCTGATTGTGTTGTTTATTTACATTTTCTGTCTGAGTTGTAGTAGACTACTGCGATCTGGCGTACCTTACTGGGACTGCATAGCATACATCATCATCATCATCATCATCACATCACATCATCTCTTTAAAATGCAGAAAGTGTGCTTCACTACACAGCATATCTATATATTCCTGTTATAACACTTTTCTCTATCATTTGATCATTTGACAAGTTAGTAAATGTAATAAGTGTGAAGTTAACTGCACCAGGCAGATTGCGCAGAGTTTTGTGAATAAATCTATAATAAGCTTAATTTACAAAGAAAATACGTGTATGGAAGTATTTTAATGACGAATGTCTTTAAAATAAAAAGTATGCTGAACTGCACTAATTTAAAATAAACGCATTGCATTAACAGTGTTTACATTTTTGTGCATGCAATTTTATATTTAAGCTATAAATATTTCAAATGAAAACATTTTGTGCAAAATCTCATAATTAAAAATGTAATAATAAATATTCACCTTCCAGAATTCAGTTCCAAACAAATATTTTTATTCATTATTATAATTTGTTTTATCTTTATAATTCAACACACACACACACACACACACACACACATATATATATATATATATATATATATATATATATATATATATATAGGCTTTACCACAAGGTGGTACAAGGTTGAATTTCCAACCAAATTTTAACCACTGAAATTTTAGAGGAGAATTAGCAAAGTGAACTATAATGGACCGAATATTACCTGTTGAATAATAAAGATCAAATCTAATAAAAAATAATTTTTATAACTGAATTTTGATGCTGAATATTTATTATTGAATTTTTAATGCTAATATTCTGTACGAATAAATATACAACCATATGAAATTGCATTCCCCCCAAAATGCAAGCACTGTTATTGCAATGCGTTTATTTTTCAGTTAGTGCACTTTAGCGTGAACATTTGTGGTTCATATACTTCCATAGGACGTGTATTTGTACTGAAAAGAATGATGAAGACTTGCTTTAAAAACTCCCAGCACAGCACTATTTTAGTGCATTTAGCAGCTGGTAAAATTGCTTTGCTGGTGGTTAGTGAATAAGATGCAGGTTTTTGCACTGAAATACTATGTTTAGAGAATTTGCAACTGTGCCATTTATGGTATTATAAAGGCTTGAAGTCACCAGCATCATTTCAAAAGCAGTAGTAGTATAAAAGCCTTTGTTTGTGTATACAGGCTGATAATTAAAGCTAAGAGAACATCGCTGTACATTTTTACTTGAAGAGTTGACCTTGAATATGTTTAAATTTCTCATTGACCTTTAAAAATAGAAGTCATAATAAGGTACTCCTCACAGTAATTATATGGAAGACAGCAATAGGACAGGAAAAGTAATATGATTGGTTGGCCATTTCCATGTAGGTTGATATGCATATGATCTATGAACATTTCTTTGCGCACCATGGTGAGAGATTGATTTCAAATCATGATTAGTAATGAATCAGCAGAGGCAGCTATGTGTTCTATTGCTGTGCTCTAAATGGCATGACGGTTTTATGGGGAAGAGATTATGTCCTCCTCTGAGAGAGGCTCTTTATCACAGGACCTGTGGGGGTTTTATTTGCTGAGTGATGATAGCGGTAATTACCTTTCTACTCCTGGGTCACATCTCATGTCCTGACACAGCAAGCCAGTGTGCTGACAAGGTCCCTCTCTGAAGTGCACAGATCTCTGATTTAAGGGCTTTCATGCTTTGACTATGTTAAATAGAACACACATACTGTTTATACACATATTAACTACGAACAGAAATAGTATTTTAAATAATTGATGAATTAATTGATTTTTCCCTACTATTTGGAGTAGTTGCTTGCTGATATTAACTAATTTACAATAAAATACTACACAAATGAGTCAAAGAAACCAATTCAATGCTAAAGTGGCTTATAATGGTCAGAAGTCCTGCGTTATCTAACTGAGACACCAGGTTGGTTAATTTGAGCTGTCACTTATCTTTGATTGTTTTGGCCCATTCTCAGGAAAAGCTATTTGAGTGCCCATGACTACTAAAGAAATAATTAACAGGAAATATCACAGATAGTGAACTTTGTCACATTATTTGATAGACTCAATTTGTTTAGTGTCTAGTACAAAGATTGTTTTTTCCATTTGACTATCAACCAATTTGCATGACTCCATTCATCACCATTCTGCCTAATTGCTGTTTTTTCTCTCTTAGTTGATTTATTTTATTTATTAATTTATAAATTTTCTGCATTTGTCTTTGTCTCACTTTTAAACTCATCTCAATGTTAGTGACAATATCCCCTTTAAAAACAATGTTTATTTATGATTTAACCTTTCGGACATCATATTTGAGGGAATCGTTTAATCAAAATCTTGCTAATCACATAAAGAAGTTATTATATTTTCTTAGTAGCCTAATGAAAGGAACATTAATGACACCAATTAATTTAAATACATATTTAACATCACGTTACCATTAAATACCATTCTTAGTGCCAGCAATAAACTTATCCTGATATACATTTTGTAAGTTAATGTGGGGACTATAATTACAAAAGCCAATTTTTATATATTATATATATTTATATTTCTTACACATTTGACATATTTGCTGTATATACATTTATACCGCAGGTCTGTTGAATGCTTGATTCTGATTGGTTGATAGACATCCTAAGGTGTGCAATTATTTTTTAACGGCTATAAAGTAGTTCCAGGATGCATAACGTTTCCATATCTCTTCGCCAAATTATTGCAGTTATTTCAATGAGGCCTACAAGCTACCACAACAAAATAACACAATAAAAGTAATTGTTTAAAGTAAATCGGATAAGAACGTCAAAACGATGTCTAAAATATCCTACAATTATTTCAATTGTGGCTTAAAAAAGAGCTCTAGCCTTACAAGGGAGCACACACAACCTTTTTACTCCTAAGCCGAAAAGCAGCGCATCCTCCATTTTTAGTTCTAAAGTGACATTTTCGAATTAGCAACGAAGACTTGAGCTGTATCGAACTAGATTATTTTTAAACAATTGAACAGTCTGTCATCAATTGTTCCTTACCTAATTCATTTTAGAGGCAGGTTCATGGTTTTTTTTTTTTTTTCTTTTTCTCAATTACATTTTTTTTTAAAAAGTAAATTAATTCTTCTGTTAAAATTGTAATACATCATGTATTCATTTGAGCTTGAAAGGTGTCTAAGTCATCATCTTTAGTCATTTTAAGGGTTTGCTGACTACATCTTCGTGGCAAAAAAGTTGTAAAATTGACTATGACTTTACACAGAAACGGTTAAGTGATTTTATCACACGTGTTATAATCATGTTAACACACATACTGTTTACATCTTGTGGCTAAACTTTTGAAACAGTAAGTTGTTTAATGTCCAAAAATTGGCCACATTTACTTCCATTGTAAGTGCCTCAGTCACCTCGATTTAAAAAAATGTAAATAAAAAAAAAAAGGACGATAAGTCTTCTATTTCTTTAAAGGCACGGTCACACATACCCTTTGCATGGCGAAATTCCGCAGGCAAAAACGCAGTGGGCGCATGTTGAGCGTTTGTGAATTAAGCCAAAAATAACTGCCAAGCAGCCTATTTTTAATGCTGCAATTCATACTCTGGCAGAGTGACGTTGAAAACAAACTTGCCACTAAAATGATATCCTTGTCCATTGTGAATATTCAGTGTAGCTGTGTACGAAGCACCGCCCACACAGAGGTCACTGCCATACCAAGAAATTTCATACTGGTCAATGCGACAAAATTCACGATTGCGCGATTAACCCATTAAAATTACTGTATTTACCCGAGGAATTTTGGCGTGCAAAGTTATGCGTGACCGCGCCTTAAGGTCATTATTACTCATTTTGCACTAACCTTTAACCTCAGAAATTTTTGAATGTAACAGGGTTGAATGGTCATTGTGAAAAACAAGTTTCGAAAGAGATTTCAATAATGTGTGATTTATTTCAAGGTACACCAAAACTAAGTGATGCAACCAGACTTTAAACTAAATATAAATAAAATTGTAAGTTTATGAGTTTCAGACTTCCACTGAATAGTTTAAAAATGTGCCACTTTAGAGTTAGTGTTAGTAACAACTGTTGCTACAGTACAGCTACAGCTTTTTGTGGGTAACATTTTCAGAATCAGCCATTGCTAAACCCATATTGGTTATCTTTAAAATGAATAATTTTACCTGTAATTTTCCAGCCCAAGTAGCACAGTACCTCGCACTGGGCATGTGCAACAGAGTAAACATTAAGCATTTTCTGATTATGCGAGGTGATCTCAGATGACAAAAGCTGTTTTTCTGATTCCTTACAGTTAAAATCCCCCTTTAAACAGCTGCTGTGTGGCTAAAATGAGAGCAAACAAGGGTCTTTAGGAGTTTTCACAAGTTCACACAGCATCTGCTTTGATTGGCCTATCAATCTGTGAAATTATAATTAGACTATATTAAGTGAAAACAAGAAAGCCAAACTAGCTTGATTTCAGTGTTGAAAATATGGCAGACAGCTTATCATCTGGTCTAGTAAATACACATTGTTGACATTGTTGACCAAATGGTGTATTTATACAATTTAGCTTTAATAGTGAAGCAAAGAATATGCTGCAAAATAAATTAGATATAAAACATAACAAGCACATATTCTGATTTGTACAACATACCAACATATCACCATATGTTGTGTAACTCTACATAAAACAGAGCACGCTTCTTTTAATATCTGAAAGCCTCCTTTAGTGTCTGGAACTTTGCCCCTGACGGAAGCAATTCAGTAAATTCAGGAATTCAGTAAATATCCTTCACTGAATATTTCTGTTGAAATAGCGTTTGAGGTCTAGGTTTTCAGTTCAGATTCTAAGACCTTTGTTATACATTGGTTAAGACAAACAATGTTGAAACATAAAGAGTAAAAATTAAACATAAAGAGGCTGTTTCAGGAAAAATCTAAAACAAACAAACAAGTTATATTATGTGCTATAATTTGTTAATGGTGCATTATGTTGTCTATACACTGTTGTTGCTAATTTCAATAAATTTGCAGAGCTTGGCATTTTGGGGATTTGCTCTGAGAATGGGATGTTTATGGTCTTTGGTTTACTATATGTGTAAGTTCCAAATGCATATAGTTCTACTCTCTGAAATGGCAACTGGAATGCAGCCCATCCCACTCTGGGCTAACATTGTAGAAATATTGGCGTAGTGCAAATTCATATTTCTTTTCATCAACATTCATAATGTTTAGGAGGATAATAATAATAATAATAGGTAATTCATAATATAATAATAAAAATAATAATAATGTAGTTTGGCTCCAAACTATTTTTTGTTCAAGTATTTTTGAAAAAAACAAACAAAAAAAAAAGAAAGGGTTTCTTTTTTAAGAAAGGGTTGACAATAAAAACAACAAAACCAACAGATAAAAGACAAATAATAAAAAAAGGATCAAAATCCAGTAATAATACTTGACTTGCATAGAGTCGCATTGTTCTTTTTTTTCAGAATATAGAATTCCACAATTCCGAATAATTGTCTCTTTATTGCGGTGTAGAGAATCAGGACTGACACTTTAACCCATGCACCAGTTCCCTCTCAGTCTCTGTCTCCCTTCAATAAAAAATATATTATGCTTTATTCTCGTCCTTCATTTATATATGAAAGTGCCACAAAGACCATTCCAATACTTGAAATGACCTAAAAACAAACAAGTTGCCCAATTTTGCAGTTCAAAAGTTTGTGGTTGAACACAGTTGCCAATCCTCTGAGATATGTGCTTTGTACCAACATTCAAGATAGTTCAGAACTGTTTATCAGGAGTCTTATGAGCAGCCGCACTCCTCCACTATCATGTTCTGAATGTCTTTCTTAATGATCTTCTGCTCCTCATTGTAGTAAAGCATGGACATGGCCCGTAGGCGTGTGGGCACGCAGCATGACTTGATGTTGTTAAAGGGGCTGTAACCACGCATTCGATAATGATTTATGACGGTGGAATGGAAGGAGAGGGCAGAGCCTGTGATGCTGGCCACATGGCTGGGGCAGTCCCCCTCGCAGTAGTTTGCATGATATCCAGATGGAGCAATGATCCAGTCGCTCCATCCAATGTCTTTAAAGTTGACGTAAAACTGTCGTTTACAGCAGATGCGGATTTTGCCGTCACAATCAAGGCCACGCTTGCTGCGCCGGTGCTGGTGCTCTTCAGATGGCTTGAGGACAACCATGAGGAAGGGTCGGTGAGACTGCTCTCTCTCCCTGCCCTTGTTGCCCTCCGCAGACACCATGATGGGTGTGGCACAGGCTTCAGCACACATTGGACAGGAAATGCGCAGACTGAGCAAGCTTCTGTCCCCGCCCAGCAAATCCTGCACTGTGTGAGGCACGGGTAGTGTGTGCCAGCCACTGCGCCGTGTGTCCACTGTCTTCTCAGACACAACCAACTCCGGAGGCCCATTAGCAGAGCTTGGGTCAGCATTCCCTTGTGTCAGTAGCTGGATGGACACCTTGCCCTTCCCTCGGTTGCCCTTGGCTACCTTAAGAAACAACCACACATTGGCCTGCTCCACCACAGTCAGAGTGCTGCCTTCCTTGGAAATGTCAAAATTCACGACATCAGGGACATCACCTGTGGCAAAGATGAGAAGCAATTGGTTATTTTTATGTCAAGACTGGTACTGCATTGTTAACTTCATGTGATTTGAAACTGAAGTGTAAGTTCTGCACCAATAGTCACCAAACTGAACTGCAAAAATTGTAACTTTTTTTTTCTCACCAATTTGCAATGCCCAATTTCTAATGCGCTCCAAGTCCTCTTGGTGGCGTAATAACTCGCCATAATCCGGTTGGCAGAGGATGAATCTCTGTTGCCTCCATGCCCGAGACTGTCAATACATGCATTTTATCACATGGCTTGTTGTGCGCGTTACCACGGAGACGTAGCACGCGTTGTGGCTTCACGCTTTCTCTGCGGCGTCCACGCACAACATACCACGAGCCCCAACAAGAGCGAGAGCCACACATTATAGCGACCAAGAGGAGGTTACCCCATGTGTCCCTAGCAACCAGGCCAATTTGGTTGCAGAGGAGACCTGGCTGGAGTCACTCAGCACACCCTGAGATTCGAACGCACAAACTCCAGGGGTGGTAGTCGGTCAATACTCGCTGAGCTACCCAGGCCCCCCCAAAAATTATAACTTTAAAAAGTTTTTAAACAGGTTTCCGAAACTCTAGCCCCATCTGTCATTGATCAAAAAACAGACAAAGACCCATCTCAAAATCACGCTATTTGTAGTTGCTGTGTCAGGCTGGTCCTGATGATCAAACAAACAGAGTAATGTTTTGATAGCGCAAACACTTTAGCTAAAGTAAATGCAGCGCCATGAATAGAGTAGAACTTAGGTCTCAAGATGCATTTTTTAACAGTTCTTTTTAACTTGACAATGCTTTCAAAAATAATGGCGCTCCTACACGAGATGCAAGACGTGGCAACGGTCTATTGGAAAACAAATGAAAAACAGCACAGATGTATTGAAATATGTGTTCTGGATGAAAGACCCCTTATGGTTGTCTGTGCATATTAAGATTGGATAGGAGAAAGTATCAACATATTGAAAAACATTACACAGATTGTTTTTTTTTTTTTGGTTTAATACAAAGACTTGTCTACTGTATAACAAGAATGGTGTTGCTGAAAACTTACAGATACTCAGTCTGTCATTAAACTGATTATCTCTCAGCATTTTCTTCACAAGAAAAGCAATACATAAGGATTTTTCAGCAGTAATGTCCCAACCACTGCCTAAGCATTAGCTCCACAATGGTAACTTTCAAAAAATTAAACATGACAGAAACTCCTCTAAATCCCAACATAACAGAACATTACCCTTATGAAAATCGATCGAGAGTTTGTGACAATTCATTCTGTAAACTTGCAGCAAATTCGCCACTGATAATTTTCACATGCAAATGAGGTTTGCAGCAAATTGTCCATTGTTGCCAAAGGTTTGCCGGAGGTTCACCACTTCCGGCGAAGAACTGCAAACTTTTGCAGTGAATCAAAAGCTAATTTGCATGTGAAAATTATCAGTGGCGAATTTTGTGTAGAAATACATTAAAATAACACTTAATTTTAACATTTACTCTCCCAATCCAGTCCAATGCAAAGCATGCTGAGAACTAGAAATCCCCTGCTCGGTTTCACACACACACACACACACACACACACACACACACACACACACACACACAGTGCGAGAGAATATGTACATTTTGCTGTCCAGTTACCCATCTGCAGTCCTTCGTCAACACCTAGCCTCAGTCCATTAGAACATTTCCTGCACCTAAAATCCTGGTTCTCAATTTGTGTACATAAAGCCTGTTATGTTATGACAAGGGCCTTCCCTATAACTTGCACATGACTGTCTGCTATAAGCCAGTTCAGCATCAGTAACCACTGCTGATTTACAGATCTAAGATATCAACTCTCTTAAATTACTCTCAGCCAACCCCTCTTAGGCAGAAAATATATTAATTCAACGTTTTAGTGAACATGTCCACATTAAATAAATCCTAATATCTGATATAGATGAAGATAGCCAGCGTAGCCGTGAAAACACCCTCTGTTTTTAAAAAAACTGTGCTCTTCAAAGTAGCCCAGGGATATCTCAGAAAAATGGGTAATTCTACAAAAACAGGTGCATACATCATATATTACAATTCAATAAATAAAATCATTGTTCTTTCAACATTTAAAGACAAGTCTCTTTTTTTATTACTTTATCTTATGTTTCATTGAATGTCACAAATACAGGTTTCCCTATACTGACTCATCTCATATGATATCTGAATAATAAAGCATTATGAGAAGGGTTGGTGCAATATACATATGTGCCTCGATTGTCATGCCATTAATGACAATGTCCATTCAAACTTTAACACTGCCTAAAGACAATATGTCTGCAAAAAAATGCCTGCAACTTTACTGGGCACTCAGTTCTCTTCAATGAATCTGGCATTGTCAGAAAACTCCCACAAATCCCTGAATGGACTTCACACATAACAGGAAGGACTATTTTAAAGGGGTAGTGTACATGAAAATGCTCTCATAATTGACTCACCCTCATGCCAACCCAGATGTGTATGACTTTCTTTTTTCTGCTGAACACAAATTAAGATTTTTAGAAGAATATCTTAACTCTGTAGGTCCGTACAATTTAAGTGAATGTTGGCCAGAACTTTGAAGCTCCAAAAATCACAAAGGAAACAAAAAAGTAATCCATATGACTACAGTGGTTAAATCCATATCTTCAGAAACGATATGATAGGTGTCTCAAATATTTTGTCCCTTTCAATGCAAGTGAATGATGAATATATGATAAGCGAAATCTCCACTTTCACTTTCAGATATGAAAGTGGAGATTTATAGTAAAAAAACAACAATAATACGAATACTAATAATAGTAATGTTTACTAATACTATAACAACAATAATACTAATTATATTAGATACAATTTACTTTTAACTTTAATAAAATTAACGTTTAATAAATTGTTATTCTTGTAGTCCAATGCTGATTTATTTATTGTGTAAAAAAATCAGAAATAAAACAATTAATTGAAATTGCTTATGAGTTATCAGACACTTAAACATAAAAATAATCAGTATGATATTGGTAAAACAATTTTAATATATGTCTGAAATATTTGATCAAACTACCGGTGACCAGTCTTTTCGGTGGAAGAAACACTGCAGCACTGGTTTCTACATTGTATTTGAAGCTGAATGCGGTTTCTATCTCTCTGCGTCGTTATCCAACCTGATCTCTTATCAGAAAACCTCTTAACTCGAACAAGAGATGCTGTGTGTGACAATGTATAAAAAGTTGGCCTTTCTTTCCATACATTAAAAGGTGCCTGCTCTTCTGGCACTGCCATTTAGTTCTTGAGTCAGTTCACAATGGTTTTGTTGTCTTTCTTGTAGGTTTAAATGAATGCTACGTGTCTCTCATCTGAGGTGACAGCTCTGAATGAGGAGGACTATTTGGAAGCTCTTAAGTGGCACTGTCACGTAAACTCATGGGCATATGTCTCTCCACACTGAATTATTCCTCTTATTTGGACATGCTTATCATATTGTTACTAATCTGTATCTGTATTATCTGTTGAAAGTTTGCTATAGTTGTGTCTCTGCAATGTAATATCAATCTTAAAAAAAGAGAAAAGGACAAGATCGGAAATAACACATTTGCAATAAAATCAGTTGTGAATAATCTGCCTTGTGCACAAATGAGCATGACTACTTAGTATTAGAGAATATTAGAGAATTCTTAATAATGTTTATACTCGGTGCTGGGTAGTAACAGATTATATACTGTATAATCTGGATAATGTAATCAGATGACAAAAAAACAAGTACTTTTTATTAGGTTAAATTACATTTTAAAATGTAATAAGAATGATATAATATATAATTATATAAGAATAATTCATCTTTTGACCATTTTTGCCAAAATGGGGAGTGAAACAAAATAAAAAAATAATATCATTTCTCATATTTTGATCTATTAAGTAAGTTTTCTTAAATGCATTTAAGCAACATTACGTCAAAATAGTATAGATTATCAAGGTTATTTTAGGTCAGAGGTAATCCAAAATAATCAGATTATATTAACTAAAAACCAGAAAACAAGAGATTACGTTTGCATGTCGTGCAATTTGTAATCAGTACCGGATTGCAATTGAAGTAATCTACCAGCACGGTTATACTTTATTATATAGTAAATAATGTTCACACTTCATAATATTTGTAATTAATCTGTATGTAAAATATAGAGTCGACAGATTTGCTACATATCGACACTGTGTCATATACTTGGATGTACGTAAAATTTTGTCTATTAATCCGCAATGTGTAAAAATGACAATAAACCTGATCTTGACTTTGAACAGACAAAATACTCGAGATATCTGACGAGAGATGAGACTTGAGATCACTCTGTAACCCCTTACTGAGTTCTGGTCTAGACACTTCACACTAAGGGCTTTCACAATTTGATGTCATATCATTGATCGCTTTTGTGCCCGATAAAAGAGAATCCACCCAAAACTGGTCTTAACAAGATGTCTCAATGTAGTCAGATGTATTGTTGTACCAGGATGTAAAGGTGAAATAACAATCCCTGATCACTGCTACAATAGAAGAAACAATTATCAAATGACCACAGCACAAAAGATATTCCAAACATAATCTAGTGTTATCTTGCATTTACCTATAAATGCAAGATAACACTAGTCTTGCACTGTTTTGTCTCTTACAATACACAAACTATCCCCTGTCCTTTCCCTAAAAATAAAGTCTTAGGTGTGATATGCCACAGGGGTCAGAAGTTGAAATAATCAGTCTTTTCTATTTATAAATAAATCAAAGGATGGGTTATGTATTTGGCCAATGGTGCATCTGACTGTCAGGGCCCTCCAGGTTAGAAACACCTGGAAATAAACCACTGCAGGTAAAATTGATGTTGATAGATAAATAGCACTTATGTGAATATTGCTATATCTCACAATTATCACATATCTCACTATATTATATCTCAAAATTGCGGCAAACAGAGGCACCATGAGCACTTAAAGGAATAGTTAACCCAAAAAGTTAACAATTTTCTCATCATTTATTCACCCATTTTGCCATCTCAAACTTGTATGAATGTCTTTCTTCTGCAGAACACAAATGAAGATATTTTGGATATATGATCTGTTTTCTACAGACAATGTAAGTCAATAGAGTCCAAAACTTTCAAGCTCCAAAAAGTAAATAAAGGCAGCATAAAGGTAACCCATATGACTCCAGTGTTTAAATCCAGTGCTCTTTGCATGTGCCAAGGACAAGGAAGCGTAACCAAGCTTCTCTCATTATCGTGCCGATGAGCATGCAGATGTCAAGCTTTATAGTGAAAAGGGGTTACAAAGGGGTCTGATTGTGAATGAGATGGCTGGTGGAGTTCAGGGCGCCCACATGTCTGTGGGGCACCTCATGCCGCCACCACCAAGATGCCATTCTGCCCGGCTGCCCATGCCGAAATACGCCATTGCATGCGAGAGACAAGCTGGTACGATTAACCTTAATTTTTCCTGTGTCATCTACAAGAAGATCTCTCACTCTCACATTGAAACTCCAGAAAGCATCAATAGAAGAATGAGTTTGAAGGCCTTTGCAAGCCTGAGAGAACATCTGTAAATGAAGCATCTTTCCCTCCCTCTCTCAGAAGACCAAAACTGGCAATGGAATGCCACTACTGATGTTTTTTCCTCTTTTCAAACATTTGTTGAGTCTCTTGTTCCAACCAACTCTCAGTCTCCGACCAACTCAATGTCTGAACAGTCTCACTGTTGCACTAATATACTTTCAAAGAAACCCTGACCATTCCACACACCAACAGAGCAGCCCAGAGTAATTTACTGGGCCCCATATTTTGATGAATGGAGCAATTATGGCCAGCTAACAGCCCTGTGGGTTTTGTATGGGATCAAACCACCCCATCCTCTTTTCAGGCACTGGTGCATCATTAACACCCCTGCAATCTCATAAAGGCTTAGAGGGGCCTTTTTTAATCTAAGGTTTGTTCAAAAGATCTATTTATAGCATAGGAGGCATTATGCACATTTATGTAAGCAAACAGGCACAAAAGGCAGTGCAGTCACATGTTTTCGGACTCCTTTTTGTACTCGATGATAGCGGCAATTAACATGCCACAGAACTCGTCCCAGTAAGCATGCATGGAACACAGCGGGACTGATGGTGGTCTATCTGTGTATAAGAATCACATGTGACTGCCATCATGGACTACAATGGTGTTCTAAAGATAGGTCAGCCTTGTTATGTTTAGAAACACTGCTTTATTGTTTGTGCAAAAAAGAACAAGTATGAGATGTGATTGGTGCACCGTTTCGTCCATCCGCTTCTGTGGCACACTGTACACCATTCAGATAAATGTTGTTAGCTTTTTTACAGCAGTGTCATGCTGATTTGTGGATCAGTGACATTGTTATAAATAAGTCATGAGGAACCAATTAAAAATGGAATGTACTTTTGGATCTTCCCATCCCAGATTTATTCCATTGTACCAAGCAGGATATAGTGTTTGTTACTTGTAGCGCCAAAGAAGAATTCAGTAAGATAGAGCATAGTTTGCATGATTGTAGTTGTTCTGATCCGCCATAAAAAAAACACAATAGTGACAGATCATTAGATGTGCGACAGAGCACAATAACATGAGCAGTTGGTCTGTACGACAGTAAAAAAGCATGACTGATGCATTTATGCGAATAGTTGGCATTGTTTGGAAGCATACCTTGTCCAAATTGTTACAACTTTGCATATTACAACTTTGAACCGTTTCTATTTTCAACTCATTTTGAAAATGATTTAATAAATGAACTTTGGTAAACAAAAGTGTCAGTTTGCCATTATTAGGCAGGACCAAAGATGTTTAAGTAGCAACATTCAATAGCTGCATCATTTCCTTATTTGACCTCAGTAGCACGGCACCAAGAGCCTCCCACAGCAGTGCACAGTCGGAGTGTTAATATTCGACAGCTGCAGAGCATATGTTCCCCTTACATTGACTCCCTGTATCTCTCACAGACCTCCGCTAACACCTACCTGAGTGCTTTTTAAAAGCACTCCTTGGAAACGGTAGTCTGAGTGGAGCCATTTAAGGTGACATCCACTGTACATTATATCTACTGCAAGCATTTTCTGTGCATATCTTAACAAGGAAACCATGCACAGTGGTCTTCAGCTAACAAGGCAAAATATGTGTCCGCTCAAACAGTTTAAAAACTGAAAACAATGATCTTTTACCCATTTAACTAAACAGAGGCATACATTTAGATAAAAACCTTATAATAGCCTTCATTAATGCACCATAAACAAGCATTATATAATGCTTAACAGATCAGTGAAAAGTTAAATGTTCAGTCATGAATGTGAATGTGTGAAAATATATTTATCAAATTGTAATAACATTTCCACATGTACGCTGGAAAAAGTGGATACGCACAATTGTTACTTAAGGAGGTATTTATACTTGATATAAACCTTAAACGAATTTTGTTGGTGTAACCTCATGTAGTTCATTTGATTGTCATTGTAAATAATATTTTTGACTTGAATATAACCAGTCAATTAGACGTTACCACATGTTGTACATATAAGTTACCTACAGTGCTTAATGATCTGTTAAGCAATATATCATATAGGAATATTTAATGTATTAATGAAATTTATTATAGTGTTACCAATAAAAGGTGTTAAAAGTCATAATAATTAACATTTATTGTGCATAACCGTTTCTCCTCTGTCTCGATCAACAGGTGTGGCAGCTCATTACTTAGCACCATGAGTAGATTATTAATATGTCATGTTAGATCATTTCCTCTCAAGCAAAGCCTAATAAGTCTGCATTAGTACACAGGCACTGAATGGCAACTCACCTGGCTCTGCAAAGGTGATGATCTCAAAGGGCTGTTCCTCAGGTAGCTCCTTGTGCTGTCCGAACACCCCTCCTTCTTCCTCCATCTCCACCGTGCCATCCTCACCCACCCTTCCTACATGCAGCTTACGGATGGCATTGAGCAGGGCGGCGCGGGGCACCGGGTGTGTTATGTTGGGACGGGCGTTTAGATGCAGCATATTGAGGATGTGCCTCTTGACCGCCTCCACCATGTCAGTCTGCTCTTCCGAGCCCACCGAGTCTCTCTGTCTCTGGGCTAGAGCACAGGAGGGACAGGGGGTCACGGGATCACCCTCCAGAGACCCGACTTCCTGCTGCTGCAGGTGCTGCCCCTCTGTGCTCGGCACAAGGGTCTCGGCCAGCGTGGGTGAGCAACCACCTGATAAACAGCCGGAGAGGATAAGCACCCCTGTCATCAGCGTGAAAGAGGACATCCTGAGTGACGGCAAACTCACACCTCGGTCTCGGCTTCACGCAATCTGTCCTGCTCCACTGCCAACAGATCACAGTCAGCGCTCTGGCTTACTGGACAAATCAATATGAGAAATAGGGGCCAGTCTAAAATAATCCTTATCTGAATGGAGCAGTCATGTTGATAAAGTTCAAGAGCTGAAAGAAGAGCTGATGGTTCCCCTGCAGGTATATATAAATATATACACTCCTGCAGTTGAGCTGCAGTTTATCAGCTGTAGGCAACTCCTGTGCAGCGTGTAGCTCCTGGTGCTCGTCTGGGCTGCTGTGTGCTGTGCAGCAGAGCTCTGGAGAAACCTGACAGATCAGAGCAGAGCAAAGCGCACTGTGCTGGAGTTGAATGGTTTAGTGGAAAGTGGGCAGGGTTAGTCCTCTGACTCGCAATCTCTTTTCTAGCTTCTCATTGTGTGTACCCTCTCTCCTTCTCTCCCTGTAATTATACCTTCCTCCTCTTCATCCCTCCCTCTCACTTTATTACTATCTCACTACTGACTCACTGACTTTTTCATCTGCCTCCCTCACTCTCTCTCCTCAGTGATTCATCCAGTAACGGGTGTACCGATTTTTCTCCGGAGAAATGTAAGTTACTCTTACATGCTCTCTTTCTCTTTTTACTCTCCCCTGCCATCACTTCATCGGCACCTGTTGTGCAGGCTGGCTGACTGTGTGGTGGAATAACCTCCTGGGGAGGAAAAGCCGAGGGGGTCAACATGATTATCATAGCTATCTGTGTGCATAACACGTGTAAACACACAGCGACTCATTAACGCTCTCTTAGGCACACATAATTATGAACACACTTTTCCTTGAAAAAGAAAGTACGTAAGTAAGTAAGGCACATTACATACATATACCACACAACAAAACTGTTGCACTGAAAACCCCAATAAGTTGGCTTTACTCAGTTGATTGAGTAAACTCGTTCCCTCAATGGGATCTCCAAAACTTGTGTAATTAAGTTCACTTAACTTGGTGATCATATAGAATTAACTTAACTATTGAAGTTTAGTTAATTAGAAGCAAGTAGACTTAACCAAGATTTGGTATTTAAATAGTTGTTTCTGCTTAATAATCTTTATTGAATAGACTCAAATTTTGGTCATACTGTACAGTAACACAGCTTATATAATGATTGTGAATAATGATGAAGAAATGTATTTCTCCATAGAAATGCATACACACTTGCAAAATATCAAACCAAGTGGCGACTGCAAACAAATTATTTTGAACTTCACTTTTCTGAGACATTATTTCAATTACTTTTAACCAACTGGTGATTTTTTTGAGAATACAAGTTGGTTCACACAGGTGTAATTTTAAAGTATTACAGTGTAGTCCATTACATTAAGTATGGACATGGTCCATAAAGTATGACTACCAGAAAATGTCAAATACTTTTTGTCTAAAATTTGAAATATATAGTAGTGTGTAAAAGTTTTTGCTACTTGTGAAAAATGTTGCATAGTGAAAATCCCAGGAGATCAGCAGTTACAGAAATACTCAAACCAGCCCGTCTGGCACCAACAATCATCCATACTATTATCTAATCAGCCAATCGTGTGGCAGCAGTGCAGTGTATAAAATCACGCAGACATGGATCAGGAGCATCAGTTAATGTTCAAATTAGAATAGGGAAAAATTGTAATCTCAGTGATTTGGACCATGGCATGATTGTTGGTGCCAGATGGGCTGATTTTCACACACAACAGTCTCTAGCATTTACTACGAATGGTGCCAAAAACAAAAAACATCCAGTGAGAAGCATTTCTGCAGATGGAAATGCCTTGTTGATGAGAGAGGTCAACAGAGAATGGCCAGACTGGTTCAAACAAACAAAGTCTACAGTAACTCAGATAACCACTCTATACAATTGTGGTGAGAATATGGCTATTTTGAGATGCAGGTTGGCACTGCTATGCCAGAATGAGGGGGACCTACACGATATTAGGCAGGTGGTTTTTAATGTTGTGTCTGATCGGTGTATTTTGTTTTATAATTTGGAATCTAAAACTTGGAATGTTTACCTTGAAAATTGCATTGGTGCTATGTTTCTTGAAAATACATTTTTTATGATTTCATGTGTTGCTAAAGTAGTTAAATAGATTTGGGGGCCACAGTATAGACATTTAAACTAAAATACAATTAATTTATAATAAGTCAGAGACTATTTAGCAGAGACTGCCCACTTCTATTAAAATGAATTGGGGAAATTGGAATGCCTAACTGTAAACAAATGTAGAGAGGAAATCCCGTCTTACAGTTAAAAGAGCCACTCACCTTTTAGAAACAGACATCTCCTGTCAATCATCTTGAGAACGCACATGCGCATTAGCTATACAAGCCGGGAGAATTGCGTAATACGGGATAATTTTTTGCATAATATGAGGTAAAACAGCAACATTTTTGATACCAACATTGTCAGATTTTACTGCTGATTTGAAATATGTTCTTTGATCGTAATCTTGACCAACCGTTTTGGAGACTTCGGTCTTTCCACATTCAAGTAGATAGGAGCTGCACTGACATGACTGGAATTAGTTTCCCGGGAGCAATACAAAGATGGCCAACAGTGGACCAACTTGCTAGAAAGACTTTAAGTCTATATCTAAGGATTTCAGTACTTATATCATAGTGATGCATGACAGTGACATCAATCTACTCCCTCTTGTGGTTATAATATGTACATTCTTTATTATTTTAAACTCTCCTCCCGCAAGCAGTAAATAATGAGACTGTAAAAAACAAACAAAAAAATAGGTGCACAATTAAGATAAACAAACGCATAGGTGAATAAACCAAACACAGAAATGTGCAAAACAGCATGCACTGCAATACTGCTCCAGATGTTTGTGGTTTCCAGAAAAGAAAGAGGACTGTTAGTTGGCCACAACCTATGTATGCATATGTCAGACAGATGCATACTGGTCCATGCGTGTGTCTGTGTGACCTGGATAGGATCTAACAGTTTATGCTTTGCTCCACAACAAGCACTGCTCACAGCCCAACTCTGTTCTCCTGAATTTAAATGTTCTCAATCATGATGGCTGTAGTTTAGAGTCAAGGCTGAGCAAATGTTTTACATTTTAATGGTTAATATAAACCATATTACTCACACACGTGTAGCCTATGTTTACTAGATCTGAAATCTTTTCTTCATAAAAAAAAACACCTGCATATCTTGCCTAAACAGTATCTAAATCAGATTTAGTCTGGTTTTGATTTACAATACCATTGCATGCTACAGTACGCTTACATGCTTACATAATCTTACGCCGATTATGCTTAATAAGCCGACAATGTGTGGTCATGTACACCGATCAGCCACAACATTAAAACCACATCCCTAATATTGTGTAGGTCCCCCTCATGCCGCCAAAACAGCAACAACCCACATCTCAAAATAGCATTCTGAGATGATATTCTTCTCACCACAATTGTATAGTGTGGTTATCTGAGTTACCGCAGACTTTGTCAGTTTGAACCAGTCTAGCCATTCTCTGTTGACCTCTCTCATCAACAAGGCATTTCCATCTGAATTTATGTGAATGTAAACATGCTCAGTGAATCCCGATTGTGCATGTTAACACTCATAATCCATCTTTAAAGGCATTTGTAATCAAGTAAACCTAATTAAATGAAGTTCTTAGTAGAAATAATAGAAGCAATACTATTGTGCACGATACACTAAAAGGGCAAAAGTGTGTGGACACCCCAACACCAAATTTTTTTATTTCTAAACATTTGGCTTATATTAAGAGTTGATCCTCCCAACAAATTTCTACTCTTCGGAAAAGCCTTTGCACTTGATGTTGGAAAATAGCTGTGGGGATCTGCTTCCATTCAAACACAATAGCATCAGTGAGGCCAGGCACTGATGTTGGGTGATGAGGCCTGGCTCATGGTTGGTGTTCCAATTCATCCCACAAATTCTAAATGAGGTTCAGGTCTGGGCTTTTTGTAGGCCAGCCAAATTCATCCATACTTAAGCCCCATTCACACTGCCAGCGACTTGGTGTCGCTAGACTCTGCGATCTGTGTTGCTAGTGGATGTTCCTACTGTTTGTCGCAGTAACATTATTGGAGGACGCATTAAATCATTAACAAAACGATCAATCTATCAATGTTTATCAATGACAAGATGATCAATCTATCATAAATGAAGGAATAAACCTCAAACTGTTTCTGACATGCTTTTCCAGGCATCGTTTTATTATATATCATTGAAAATAAATGGAATTGTGTCGCTTTCTCATGCAATGTCGCTGGTGGTGTGAACGAAGCTTTACGAATTAAGATTTGTCTTCACTGGAATTAAGAGGCCTAGCTAAAGTAGGCGCTCAATAAAATCACTACAACGTGGAATGCTTAAAGGAATACTTCAAATAAAAATTCTAATAATTTAATCATTTACTCACCCTAATGTCATTCCAAACCCATCCACAAAAGGAGATTTCAATACAATAGCAGTTTATAGTCACCTTAAAGATAAAGAAGGCATATGATAATACGTTATCATTTGATAATACGAGACTGAATCAATCTCAAATCAAATCAAATAATTGATCCACCCTGGTACACAGAGCCCAAATCAAATATAGCCACACTATATTTTAACATCAATAACATCAAATCTCATTGGTAGAAGAAAGTCATATGGTTTTACAATGACTTGAGGGTGAGTGAATAATTACATAATTTAAATTTTTGGGTATGAAACTAATAAACGTAAACAATTATAAACATAACAAAATGTGTATTAAGATTTCATTTGATATAATTCTGGCAGACTTCTATTTGACTCTCCTTAGTAGATAAAACCTATATGATGAACTATCCCAAATATTCTTGCTGATGTGCTTATCATATAGGCCACCGTTCTTGCACCCACTCTCATCACTGAAGCTATTCTGGACTTGTTAACACTTAGAAAGGAACACAACACTCTAATTGGTCATTCTGAACTGTAAAAACACTTATTCTTAGCATTGCCACACATTCGCCGGGGCAGTGTGTGTAAGCGTGTGGTGAGTTTGCTATTTCTGAAAGGTGCCCATAAGGTGGTGTCATCACACATCCTACTGCCTGCCACGCCTCCTCTCTCTATAGAGGACACATGGAGAGACTCTGGGAATGAGTAAGACATGCTTCATCATCGCTGCGCATTCTCACGTGTTTTTAATTCATTCGTTTCAGAGAAAACTTCTCAGGCATAAATGTTCTCAGACAATTTTCATTTCCTATGGTCATGGAAAACCTAGAAATATCAAGAAATAAAAAAATGTGATTTCCAGGTAAAAAAGTAAAAAGTAATGGAAATCAGAAAGTCTATATGAAAGGAACGATGAAAGATTTAGAATAAGGTTATATTTAATCAATATCACATGAGCGAGAGTTCTGCATAGCAGGTAATCACAACCGTGCTGATAGATGGACAATACAGCATGATTGCGAGTGTGATATGTGAATGTGCTTTTTTACAACTTCCAATGAACAAGTAAATAAATAAGGAATATGGAAAAAATAAGGACTGCCCCCCCAAAAAATGCTTGTGTGTGGAACCACTTTCTTACTAGTGGTGGGAATAGTAATGAATTGAAAGATTCTGATTCAGATTCCTCTTAACGGTTCCAGTAATGATTCCAGATATTCTTTTACTACTTTTGAGGAAGAAATATTTGGAAAAGAGAAATGCCATTCTTATTGGATTTACTATCCTCTTTTGTCTGTTGACAAATAAGATCCTTTAAGATTTCTAGAACAGATATAACAAATCAGAAATACATTTCATACAATTCTTGTAAAAGGTGTGTTTGCTGACTTTTTAGACACATAAATCCAATCCAATAATTGATCCTAACTAAGCTAGAAGTAAAATTTAAAAAAATATACAAACAAGAAATGTGATGGCATATTGAATGAATTAATTACAAATGTGTGTAATGTGTGTGTGTGTGTGTGTGTGTGTGTGAATGGGACAAAGTGTAAAGCGCTTTGTTAACCTCTAAGGTCTATAAGTGCAGACCATTTACCATTTTTTACAAGCAGTCAGTAACTGCACAGGTTTAAAGTAACATGACATAACAATAACAGTTTCAGAGACAGTTTAGACTGTGTTCTGTTGTCTAATGTTGTACTTCAAGCTTGTAAGACTTGTACTTTAATTTTGAGAAGGACATTTATAACTTACACATCAGTGTACAATACCGAATTAGACCATTAGTGCTGTAGGTTTCACGCTGTAGATTCAACAGAACCAGCTCATAAGAGTCATTCATTTGTGTGTTTTACATTGTAAAGGGCAGTAGAGTGCAGCACTGCTGCCGAAATGCACTGCTAGAAACACCATCAGAGTATTTTAGTACAGTGTTTCATTGGCATTGGCGGAAAATTCACGCAGGGGAACCATCATGAAGATCATACGATTCCGCTATTTTGTGAAGAATGGAAATGGTTCTGTACAACAACCAGTTCTTGGTTCCAAACCCTATTTCTTACGCCACAAGATTTGACATTGCTAGTTCGAAAGATGCACACAAGTCTCCATTACTAATACGAATATCACACTTTAGAGCTAGTAATGACAGCTTGAGCTGATTCTAACAAGTTACTGGAAAATCAAGTATGCGTGTGTATGAGAGAGAGAGACTCTGGGCGTGTGATTATCTTGCGGTGATAAACATGCTGGAGCTGTTAGTTTCACTCTATTCCTCAGCTATTGTGTGATAGTAATCCGCTCCGATCATGGAGTGATGCTGCCATACGTGCTACCATAATTAACCTACAAGTATTTCACTTACGTTTAAATGATTTGTTGTCAGAGGGAGAACATGGAGGACACCAGTTTCATTCTTGTATGTTTCTTGTGGAACTCTTATTATGAAACCGCAACCTCAGAAAGCATTCTCTCCTCTGCCATGCTGAAAGTTTACATCATCTCCTAATTTGGAAAGTTTTATCAGGCAGGTGCCCAGAGCGTGTTTGATAACTCCATCTGTAGAGACTCTCAGCTGTGATTAGCAGTAATACTGAAGCTGAAACTCTATTCCTCATTTGTGGTTAATGTTCATTTATAAATTTGTCTAACAATGAACAATAATTGTCATAATGCATTAACTAATTTTATTGTTAACATTAGTATTAGTATATATTGAAATGAATATTAACCAAGAATAATAAGAGCTGTAAAAGCATTACACATTGTTGTTTCATATGAACTAATGTAGTTAACAAATACAAATTTTACAATCTCTTACATATAATTGATACTTTCATTTTATCTCATTCACTCATACACATGACTCCAGATCCTTTTAATGAAACCCAAACAACATTTTTGTTCTTCCTCTGAGCACAAATTCCACATCTGCAATGAAGAACTAAATGTATGGGAAGTATTCTCTGGAATTTGCTAAAAATGGCTTGGTTTCAAGTCTCTGTGGAAGATCTACATTCTTATAGTATTATTATTTTGCTCATGTTATGGTACAGTGTCATAGCTGTGAGTGTGATGATGTAAGAGGTTGTAAGGAGTTGTTGTGAGTTTTGGCAGGATAGTCCTCACCCACTACTAGAGTACACTTCTCTGTGAGTCAGGCCCTTCTGAGTGACACTATGGTAGGTAGGCGGGATCCCTCGCTATTTCTCTACATCACTCTACCTGCTCCACCAGACACTGTTCATCACCAATGAATCATCTGAAGTCATGCTTGCAACTTTTACTGTCAACTGCCTCTGCATGTCTTCAAGCAATCACGTTCTAACATGTGCCCCGAGATCTTCTATGCCAAGTACAAAATGAGTAACAGTCAATTTTCCTAAAACTTTCTGAAGACCTTTGAAACTTATTACAAAAAGAAAACTGCCTTTGATATCATTAATTGTACAGGGTAGTTAGCACATACAGCCAAGCACCAATGACCTTGGACAAAAGCACCCACAACAATGCATACCAGTAAGCTTAAATGTGAAGTATTTAATTTCTGTGCCATTAGTGAAACTAAACAGAATCTAAGAAAATAATTATTGCTTTAAAAAATGTTTTCTGAACACTCCCCCTGTTTTCCATTGGTCTTGCAAAAACTCTCAATGTTGCAGTGTTGGACTGTTCGGGATGCCCAAACAAACAGAGCCATGTTTTGATACTGCCACTGAGCTACCGAATTACATTAATTTGGGGGGAATCAGTCTACAAATGGTTTAATTTTGATCTCTCTGAAGGTCTAACATCGAAAAAATTAAACACCTTTAAGGAAGGTGATCCTACTAGGACAGGAAATGGCACAGGTGCGGTCTATTTATTCCATTGCAAATAGAGGAAATCTTCTGGTATCATCCATCTAGCCCCTCACCTATGGACAAAGAAAATGGTCTCAAACCATAATGCTTCTTTGACTTCTCCAGGCTGAACTTTTCAAGCTATCACTTTCACCAACAATATCCAATTTCCCAAAGTGAGCTGGTAATCTATGCATGTGATGTCACGGTGTGGGAATCACTTGTATTTAGTGCTGAATCAGAGGAGACAGTGAGGGAAGCCTCTTCATGTTTGCCTAGTCTAAATGTGGACATCCTCCCCGGCAGGCGAGCGGCTGATTCATACTGCTGTTTAATCGGAGCACCACAGCAAACATTACGCCATTAAAGCATTACATGCTCATCACAAATCCATCACGAACACTCGCATGAAAACTATTTTAGGCCTGTGATTTTATTTTAGCAAGTTACAAAATTCCCACGAGGACACTGCTACAGAAAAACATCCATATTTGTTGCCAGCAACAGATGAAAACAAAGATAATGGAATATATTGTTAAAGAGATAGTTCCTACATAAAAATCTAAACTCTGTAATCCTTTACTCACCCTCTTGTTGTTCCAGACCTGTATGATTTTTTTGTTCTGTGGAACACACAAGATGATGCTAGGTAAAATGTTAGTGTCAGTCACCAATTCACTTTCATTTAATCTTTTTTCCCATACAATGAAAATGAATGGTGAATGCTGCCTTTTGTGTTATATGGGTTTGGAATGACATATTGAGTAAATAACCATATTTACATTTTTGGGTGATCTTATTTGTGAATCTCCAATAAAGGTATCAATAACTATAGGGAATAAATTCAAAGTTTTTGTACATTTATTTAGGTTTTATCACGCACTCAAAACCTTCACAGAACAAAATACATATTTACATGTGATATCAAGCACAATCTGCTGAAGTCACAAAAGGACAAGCATTTTATATCGATGTGCTCTGTTTTTAACCCCAAAGCTTGCAGTATGACACAATAAAAGCATTTGCATTGTAGAGTAAATATTGAATTCACATACCTTCAAAATCACACATCTCCATTAGCATTATCATCATGAACAACTGCCTGCTGCTGGATTTGAGAGCATCTCATTTCATTACCAAGTGATTTGTGTAGTCTGCAAATTACTACTATTAATCAAGCTATTTTAATCGGTCAGGTTAAGAGCTGGTCAATGGACAGTGGCCAGCAGCTGCCTGGGCCATAAATGATCCGCACTGAGAGAAATGCATCAAAAACTGCTTGGCCCTTCACTCGGAGGACATGTGATCAAAAACAAAATGGAAACCAAAGGCTGATGGCCATAGCAGTGCAAATGCGTGAGATAAGAGAATATGTCAGTTAACATGGTAGAATTTGTGCACATCCATAACATTCATGATGGTATATTTCAGTCTTTCAGTGAGCAAGCAGCACTGCAAATAGGCGTCTTGCAAAAGGTCACGCAATTGTCTTGGTGAAATGTCAATCTTTTGAAATGGGAATCAGATTTACAGGATGTGTATGTCTTCTTGGTCATTGATAGGTTAAATTTAAATGAATAGAGAGAGAGATCATTTCTTGGCAAGCTCGGTGCTTTTGCCTTGATTTTAAGCAAAGCACTGATGTGTAACATAAAAAACACTTCACATTCAACAGAAGAATTTTGGATCCTTTTCAAAAACTAGATTTTATACTTTCAGCTTAGCTGAGAAACAATACACTTTTAGACTGATTTTAGATTTTAGACCCTACTGTAAAATCAATGGAGAATGCTTACTGCTGAACAAGAGCCCTCCAATCAGAACTCTCCTGAAAAATAGGGTGCTTGTCTCAGTGTCTGCCTGACTGGTGTAGCATCATTAACAATATTTCCCATGCCCTTCTAAGGGTGTCCTTAGAAGGGCATACCACCAGTGATTTGTCGAGCCACCTGTTCCTCTGTGCTCTCGTCCTTCTCGTTTCTGCGCTCCTTGTTCCAGTCCTTCAAGCCCTCTGGCAGTGAGGTGTCCTCTTCCATGCTCCCCGTTCCCTCCACAAACTCTTCATAAGTAGACTTCTCAGCAAATGGCCTTCGGCCCAGGAGCTCCACCATATCGTTCTTATCTATCACCTCCTTCTCCAGTAGACGTAGTGCCACCTAGTGGAGAACAGAGAGCAGTTACCGGAAAGACATATTTCAGCCTTGTTTACTTTATATAATTAATTAAAATGATTCAGAAAAAAATGGAACCATAAAAAATACTGGAACCGAGTGTTTTTCATGATGTTTCGTTCCTTTAACGGTTCTCTGACTGTGTCTCACAGCTAAGCAAGTATTATGAGCCTGCCTTAATGGGATAGTTTACCCAAAAATTTAAATTCTCTCATCATTTACTCTCATATGTGCATGACTTTCTTTCTTCAGCTGAACACAATTGAAGATTTTCAGAAGAATATTTCAGCTCTGTAGGTCCATACAATAAAAGTGAATGGGTGCCAAAATTCTGAAGCGCCAAAAATCACATAGGTAGCATAAAAATAATTGTTTGTGTTCAACAGAGTGGTGCTTTTTATTTTTCATACTCAAAAATCAGCCTTGAATCTCAGCCTTATCAGTCTGAATCGGTCAAAAACACACTCACTATCCTGACTGACTGAATCGGTCAGAGGGGTTCTTAACTTAAACTGAAGTCATACCATTCGTCAACTCAAAATGAACCGAGAACTGTTTTTGTGTTGTGTATACTTGAGGGATAGTTCAACCAAAAATGAAAATTCTCTCATCATTTACTAACTCACATGCGATCCCAGATGTGTTTGACTTTCTTTTTTCTACAGAACACAAACAAAGATTTTTATAAGAACATCTCGGCTCTGTTGGTCCATGCAAGTGAATGGTGACCAGACCTTTGAAGCTCCAAATATCCCATAAAGGCAGCAGAAAAGTACTCCATAAGATCATTTTTTTAACCATAAATCTCCACTTTGAAGTGAAATTGGTTTTATTTAGATTTATGGTAAAAAAGGACTTAAATATTGATATGTTTCTAACCCAAACCTATCATATTGCTTCTGACTATATGGATTGAACCACTGCAGTTTTAATGGGTTACTTTTATTTGACCTATATGTGAGTTTTGGAGCTTCAAAGTTCTGGTCACCATTCACTTGCATAAGGATCAACAGAGCTGAGATATATTTCTAAAAATCTTTGTTTGTGTTTAGCAGATGTCTTACACATTTGGGATGGCATGATGGTGAGTAAATGATGAGAGAATTTAAGTGGTTCCTATGACAATGTGTAGTTAAAAGATCTGCACATTCAGAGCAGAGTTTTGTTTTTAATATTGTTTATTAATGGTACTTGAACTGAAATATAAAAACATCAAAATATTTGCCAATAAAAGTATTTTTATATAACAAATAGTTAGGACCAATTAATGAGTATGAGGAATCAGAAACAAAGCTGCTTTGTAAATAATTCAATGCCCTGCCATACCTTCTCCACCTCAGACTTCTTCTCAGACAGGAGCTGCTTTGTACGTTCATAAGCTGTGGTGATGAGATTCCGGACCTCTGAGTCAATGAGGCATGCGGTGGCCTCACTGTAAGGCTTCTCTAGAACCATCTCTCCTTGCCGCGGCAGGTCAAATGACACCTGCCCCACCTTTTCATTCATGCCAAACTGCACAATCTGTATACAGAATAGTAACAAATTATTACCATAAGGCAAGAGTTTTCAACAGAATCAGATTTACTGCTCAGTATGCTTACACATACAAGGAATTTGTCTTGGATACAGGAGCTTCCAGTGCACAACAATACAAAAACAGCAGCAAGAGATAGATAATAATAAAAATATTATAATAATTATACATATACGTACATACACACAGACACACACCTTCATACATACACACATACACATACGTAGTGCAAATCTAATACAAAAATACAGTATGTTATGTACAGTGCATGTATGTAATGGCAAAAGAGGACATGTTGGATAATATAAATAGACTAAACTGTGTATAGCACATAATAATCGCTCATTGGGGTGGCTTTAACTGTTTATGAGATGGATAGCCTGAGGGAAAAAAACTGTTCCTGTGCCTGACGGTTCTGGTGCTCAGCGCTCTGAAGCGTCAGCCAGAAGGCAACAGTTCAAAAAGGTAGTGGGCAGGGTGAGTGGGGTCCAGAGTGATTTTTACAGCCTTTTTCCTCACTCTGGAGGTGTAGTTCTTGAAGGGAGGGCAGGGGGCAACCAATAATCCTCTCAGCAGTACGACCGTCCTCTGTAGTCTTCTGATGTCTGATTTCACTGCACCAAACCAGACAGTTATTGAAGTGCAGAGGACAGACTCAATGACTGCTGAGTAGAACTATATCAACAGCGCCTGTGGGGTTCATGGCCTTCTTAGCTTCCTAGTGGGTACTGTCAGGAGTCCCTGGGTTGGCTGAGAGTCTGGGTGTGGGATCCATAGTGATCTTACACTAACAAATCATCCCAATCGCCAAACAAAGAGTCAGAAATCATCCAGTTTCTATGCATGTGTAACCAAAAATACTTTCCAAACTGGCAACAAATCAGGTTAGAATAATGTGTGACCCACCTGTGCATAGGCACTCTGTGTCACCTTCTTCAAGTCATCCTGAGCCCCAGTGGTAATGCGGCCAAAAAAGATCTCCTCTGAGACACGCCCACCCAGTGTCATACACATCCTGTCCAAAAGCTGCTCCTTGGTGTATAGATACTGCTCCTTAGGCAAATACTGGGCATAGCCCAATCCCTTCCCACGTGGGATGATGGACACCTGAAATGACAAATGTATTGCTGAGTACACAGAGGCAGAAAAAACAGCAATTTACACTGAGCACTAGTGCAGAAAGGTATTAGAATGTATTAAAAGTCAAGATGAATGAGAGTTTTACTTTTAGCAGGGGGTCAGCATGCTCAAGGAACCAGCCAGCAACAGCGTGACCAGCCTCATGGTAAGCCACCGTCTTTTTCTCCTCTGGCTGCAGCACCTGAGTCTTCTTCTCAAGACCTAGACATGCAGGGAACTTGTAAATATCTATGATTTAACACTAAAATGATGCATGCGCTAACATATACTGTATAAATGACACAACGTACTTTGAAAATGTTTAAAACAAAAACCTTAAAGGGATAGTTCATCCAAAAATGAACGAATCAAAAGTGATTTCTTCCATGGAAAACAAAAGGAGATGTTAAGGCGCAGTCACATTTACCTTCACATAGAGAAATTCCGTGGGCGAAATACATTCCTCTCAATAGGAATCCTCTCAAAAGTGAATTTGGCATGATGGACTTCCAGTGGCGAAGAATGTCCCCTTGCAGATTTCGCATGGAGTTCAAGTTTGGGTAACTTTGACAGGCGAATTCGCCGCACTGACAAATACGAAGTTGTTTGGTTTGGCAGTGACCTCTGTGTTGGTGGTGCTTCGTACACAGCTACACTGAATATTCACAATGGACAAGGTTAACATTTTAGCAGTGAGTATCTTTTTAACTTCACTCTCCCAGAGTATAAAGTGCAGCATTAAAAAGAGGCTGCTTGACAATTAGTTTTTTGCTGATTTAAAAAGCGCTCAACATCAGTCCACGCCTTCTTCACCCACGTAATTTCGACATGCAAAGGTAAATGTGACCGCACCTTTATGCAGAATGTTAGACTAAATCGCCATTCACTTTCAATGAATATTTTTTCCCATACAATGGCAGTGAATGGTGACTTACATCTCCTTTTGTGTTTCATGGAACCAGCCCTTTAAGTGAGATTTTGTAATTACACATTCTTCAATTACCTCCAATTACTCTTTCGATAGCTTGCTCAAAATGTTTTTGGTTGATGGCATCAGAAAGGTGGCGGGCTGCAATTAGCGCAGCCTCGTTGCACACGTTAGCAATGTCCGCACCTGTTAGTGAAAAATCAGTAAGTAGTGACATTCAGTTTACATCTCGTAAACCACTTTTTAATCCCTAGTTCATAAAAAACAAAGGCTTTGCTTGCCTGTAAAACCAGGTGTTAAGGCAGCCATTTTCCTTGCCAGAGCTTCTTTGTCCAAATATTCATCCAGCTTCAGTGGTCTCAAATGTACTTTAAATATAGAGGCTCTACCTTTGATATCCGGTGGCCCTGAAATTGTTGAGCATTGTACAAGTGGGATTGGGACTTGGGATGAGTTTTGTTTGAGGGTAATGTTTTATCATTACATAAATGTTTAGAGTAATTAAAGTGTAAACATGTGAAATCTATAATAAACTACCAAAATATTTTGAAATCCAAAATGTTACAATTTATGATAAAAACATTTACCAATATATATCTGTCTATCAAACCGACCAGGCCTCATCAAAGCTGGATCTAGAATGTCTGGTCTGTTGGTGCCTGCTAGCACCACAACATTAGTAGCAGTATTAAATCCTACAAGGGAGGGGAAAAAAATGACACTACAAGTTGAATATCTAATTACACCACATCAGTTTCAATGACTGTTATTAACTAACATAGCTATGATTCTAACTCAAAAGTCTAGACTATTGGTTTGGAACCAACAAAATTGCTCACAGAAAACAATCCAGTATTATAACCCTTAGAAAATACAACATACAAGAACTTATTAAATTAAAGTGTCACTTTATCATGGATACTTTGTAAGATACAAACCATCCATCTCGACTAATAGCTGGTTGAGTGTGTTCTCTTGTTCACTCTGCCCACCAAAGTTGCCCCTGCCTCTCTTTCGCCCTACTGCATCAATCTCATCTATGAAGAGAATGCATGGGGCATTCTTCCGGGCTAAAACAAAGAGATCCCGAACCTACCAAAAAAGGGAGTATTTTAGTCAGACTGTGATGTAAAGATTATTTAGCTACCATTATGATGCAGACACTGTACCTACCCTGGCTGGCCCAACCCCGACAAACATCTCTAAGAATTCTGAACCATTGACAGTGATGAAGGGGACATTGGCCTCCCCTGCAGTGGCCTTGGCTAGTAAAGTCTTTCCTGTGCCTGGGGGTCCTGTCAGAATAGCCCCCTAAAAACCAAAAATATATTGTTGAAGTCCGAGTTAAAATTCACTACTGCTATTTTCACACATTACCAGCCAGCTTATACAATTTTATGCAAGAGCAGTAAAGCCATGTAATACCTTTGGAATCTTGGCACCCAAATCCTGGTACTGCTTTGGGTTCTTAAGAAAGTTAACAAACTCCATGATCTCCAACTTTGCCTCCTCACAGCCTGCCACATCCTTGAACTTGACGTCAATCTCATCTCGTAGCACTTTGGCGGTGGTCTCACTGACACTGAAGAGTCCACCCATGCCCCTCCCTGGTCTCCCTGCCCCAGCTGGCCCTCTTCTCAACATGAACAGCAAGAACCCAATGATCAGTACGGTGGGAAACATGCTAAGGAGGAACGACCTGAAAATGAAAGGAGAAATTGGACAGCATTTAAAACTCTGGATCAAAGTGCATCTATGATACTTAAACCAAAATTAAAGGTGAAGTGAGTTACTAAACCAGAAAACATACCCCATCTTTCATTGTTCAGATAAATAGATAGTCCCACCCCAAACCTACTCCATTGGTTGAGCAAGCAATGTGAAAGCCAGGTGCCCACAATGCAAATTTAGCCTGTCATGCGAGTTCCCCACCGATTCTTTCATGTCAGGAGAAATGGCTTTGAAATTTTTGTTGCTCATGTGGTCGCGGCTCGCATAGTGTGAGAGGTATTTCGAGTTGAGCAGAAAGTGGAGCCATTTACAGCCTCCAGATAATCTTTAAACATGACGAAAAATTGTGTGCATTGTTGGCTTGAATTGCTGAGGTGTATGCGGTTGAATGAGCCAATATGGCAATCTATCTGAAGTTGACCAATCAGGAGAAGGGTTTACAACTCGCACAATCTATGAAAACTATGCAGTGTTCATGAAGATGTTACACACAAAATAGCCGTAATTTATTCTACACTAGGATACCGGGAAGCCCTTAAGCATGAACTGAAAGAAATACACTGACCTTGAGTTGTTTCTGAAGAAAAGAAAAGCCATACTGTTCTCTACTCTTCAACCAAATCCTTTGCCAAAACCGGCTTTTTTTATTTCATCATTGCAAGTTATTTGTTTTCTAATGTGATTGCGTCAGAATTCGCAAGGTCGTAAAGCCATGTCACTGCATCTGTACGATTATTAGATAACTGATTTGTAATGTGTGCAGGAACTCACGACCTCCCAGAACTCGCATTGTGTATGCCCAGTCGGGCTGCTTAGGACATTCAAAAAAGGAGCAATGTTTTGAAAGTGCAACAGAGCCAGCAAATGTTTACAATCAACCTACGACTATTTTACTTATACTTTTCTCTGCATGTTAAAATGGGAGAAGAGTAAGTATTTTAACATAGGAAAAATAACACACTTCACTTATAAACTAGATGTATAATTGCAATTTTTACTCCATATCTCACCCATCGCTCTCTGTGGCATAGACAACTGGCAGTCTATTCTCTCCTTCAATACCCAGCTCTAACTGGGCAGTCTCCAGGTTCCGCTCAAATGTGTCCACGCTGCCAATGTTGAACCACACATACTGCTGTTTGAAGAGATGATTTTACATTATATTAACGAATCTATGCAAGATCTAAGTTTCCATTTCACTGTGTGTGCAGCCTTTAGAAATAAGATAAATATATCCATGATCCCATTTATACCTGGTATTAAGATGAATTTTGGGTGACGCTAAATACAGGTGTAAACGGAATCCAGAATGTTTTGTGATCGGATCACACATGTAGGTAGTCAAAAATGCATGTGACCACAAAACATGTCAGGTGTAAACACTAATCCGTCCTAATGCGTCCCATTCTAATCGCAGCGAAGCTCCACCTTTCACCTGTAAATCAACCACTATGCTAAAATAAGACTTTAAACTTTTACATGCTGCATTAAAAATAACTGTCTGATCTGAAAATTTTAAATATGCTATTTATGTATTCCCTTTTTAAAATTTAAAAAGGGAATACATATACTAGCACGAGAACTGCACCAATGTTCTTCAGTGTCTGATATCAATATGCAGAGACACAGATGACTATCATACACATCTGAAGCTCATGTAAATACAGGTACTCCACTAAAATAACAGATAATTCTGCTCAAAATGTTGGGTTTGAGCTTAGATTTAATTTTAACCGCATCTGAGAGAAACATCACCGGCTTTATTCATGCTTTCTTTTATGCGGTTTATTATCATGCTGTAACACACTGATATAGTATTGATGTATGCCGTCATGAAATCAGAGAACCTCCCCTCGAGATCCAAACACAATGGAGACAGATGCAGCATTGAGACTTAACGGTAATACCAGGTGGAAACAGCAATGTGTCTTGCCTGAACACATGTGATCGGATCACCCAAAATGTATCTAAATACCAGGTGTAAAGGTGCATACGTCAGAATGACCATTTCTGCTGGTTAATGGTAAAGTTATATAATTTACGGAAACTTTACGGAAACTCACTTAGCACTTTATTTTGAAGACCTGTATACGTACATATTCATTTGATTATCTAATCAGCCAATAGTTTGGTAGCAGTGCAATGCATAAAATCATGCAGATACGGGTCAGGAGCTTCAGTTAATGTTCGCATCAACCATCGGAGTGGGAGAAAATGCGATCTCATTGATTTCAACCATGGCATGATTGTTGGCGCCAGACGGGCTCGTTTGAGTATTTCTGTATTTCTGTCTTCTGGGATTTTCATGCACAACAGTCTCTAGAGTTTACTCAGAATGTTGACAAAAACAAAAAACAACCAGTAAGTGGCAGTTCTGTGGACAGAAACGCCTTGTTGATGAGAGAGGTGAATGGCCAGACTGATTCGAGCTGAAAGGCTACAGTAACTCAGATAACCACTCTGTACAATTGCAGTGAGCAGAATAGCATCTAAGATTGCACATGTCGAACCTTGAGGCGGATGTGCTACAAAAGCAGAAGACCATATTGGGCACTTTATTAGAACCATAGTGTTTCTAATAAAGTGGTCAGTGAGTGCATATTACCATTATCTGGATTATATGATCATTGCTGACTAATAATGAGAATAAACATGACACAAGAACTCACCCCTTCAACTGGAGTTTTACCAGGAGTAAAGATGACTTTTACATATCGCTTGTTTACAACCTCCAATCTATCAACCTACAAAAGATATAAAATATGACTTAATGGGTCAAAGTTTAAGTGCTGCTGGAATTTGTTTTAAAAATAAATCAAACAACATTGATTAATTGCTGATCTAAAGAAGGATTAAATATAGATTTTTTTCCACCCCAACTAAATACATACCACTCCTTTAGTTAGGTAACCATTTACAAAGTCTTTCCAGGTCACCTCTCTTCCTCCATCTCGGAAGAAGAAATAATATGTGACAGCTGTCCAGAAGGCCACTCCAAACAGGAAATACATACGAAACTCTTTATCATCCCATGGAACATCACCCTGCATGAGATTGACAGATAAACAGTGATTCAGAAGCACATACAATTATTTTGCACTTTTTTTATGATGTTAATATCTAGACCTCACACTCTGAATTGTTGTTATTAAAGGCGTCTTTATACAGCTGAGTTGAGGCTGATCTGTGCCTGCTCAAAATTCTGTGTAAAGACGCAAAGCAACATAAAGCCAGACTTAATTATGCCTGCACTGACCCACCTCAGCCCTGAGTATCAAAGGCAGTTCTGATGCTGCTTTGATTCTGTGTAAATGAAATGCAGCATCAGAACTGCCTTTAACTTCTTTGTTGTCATGATGGAGTATATATTAAATACATTTGTTTAATATTTAAAAGTGTAACTTCATACTCTCATTAATTTAATATTTCTACATTTATACTTTTATATATAAAATATTAAAGCTTAAGTATTTAACTTTGTCAGTGTTAAAATATATTTTTCTATCCCAGCTTAATATGCATTTCTATACTTATATTTTCTATTACCTTTTTATTTTTTAATCTATTTTTAATATCTCTGTCTTGTTGTTGTATTTTTGTGCAATGCATGCTTGTCCCTTGTATGTGTATGCATACTTGGCAATAAAGCTCATTCTAGTAAAATGACATGCAATTAAGTAAGAAAGTTAACCAGATAAGCCCAATTGGGTTTTAAAGCTCTCTTTTTGAAAATATTTAAAGGGATAGTTCACCTCAAAATGAAATTCTCCCAATATTTACCTTTATATATCCTCATGTAATTCCAGATTCATATTACCTTTTTCCTTTGTGGAACACTATAGGAGATGTTAGGTAGAACGTTCGATTGCAGTTACATTTTCACTTTCAATGTACGGAAATAATGCAATCAAAGCGAACGGTGACTGAGGCTAGCAATCCAAGCGTCTAAGCGTGTCACTCTAAACAAACAGGAATTTTCAAAGTATCACAGAGACATAGTGTTTACAGTTTTTGAAAAAATTATAGTTGTATCTGTTTATTAAGCTGGGATTGGAGAAGATTAACACAAAAATTGACATACTTCAGCTTTAAGTTATACAGTACTTTGAAGATGTACTTAAAAGTAAATATCATACACATGTTCAGTAAAAACAGTAGAGCACATGTACATCAGCCAGACATCAATTTGATCTGTGTGTTTACATCTGGAATATGTATTTTTAAGATTATTTGCTCATTTGCAATACCTCTGTAAGCAGATGTCTTTGAGATGTTTATGATTTAGAAAAAAAAATGCTTAGCAGATGTTTAGAAGAATGTGATGTTTTCCTGATGAAAAGATCTAAAACAGACATCTCGGAGACATGTGTGTGTGCTTTCTGGGCAACCTCAATAATATTTAATAATAACCCATAGTACTTAGAATAATTGGAGTTTAACCTTTTGGAGACGGCTGTACCAGGTTGAGTCATCCTTCCTCCCCCCTCTTTTTCCTCCTCCTCCTCCTCCTCCTCCACCACCACCACCAACGGACTTCTGAGCATTGGTTGGTTTGGCCTCTGAGTTAAAACAGATACAGAAAACAGCCTGATTGCATCCCATGTCAAATGGAACCATTTATAAGGCCAGTGCTGAATAAAACATGGCTCAGCTTAGTGATTAATGTACTTATGAGAGACATTACCTTTGACTTCTGCGTTGGATGTCGTAGGCTCACTGTTTTTTGGAACACCATTCTTGCTATTTGGGAAGTATTTTTCAAATCCTTCAATTCAAGCAGATATGGAATTAGCAGAAGAGCCAAGAAATGACTAGAACAATCACAACTTTGATAACCTAAACAGGATTTTTTTTTAATTTATGTGATTTTCACACCTTTGGGAGGTTTGGAGTTTAATATTCTGTAGGCGCCCAAGATCTGGGAGAGCAAAGATCTTCTGTCTAGGACAATTTGTCCAACTCCTGGAGCCTTCAAAAGCAAATAAATAAAGCTGATCAAAGGAGCTAATCAGAACAGCTGAAAAAACAGATATGATCATGTGTCTGAGTTGTTCAGAGACGGTTACATCATTGATCGATTTTAGCCAAGAAGGAATTATGCAACTCCTGATTTCAAGAGATTCTAAACAAACAAAGTAGTGAAATGCCAATAAGGACCCAAATGGTCTTTATCCCAGAATAACAATTATAATTGTATTTATATAGGATATGAGTCAACAAGGCAGAGTAAGCAGCGTTAACACATTAACTTAATTTCTAATCAGTATAACGTTAGCAAACATAATTACTCAACAAAAGTAACATGTGACAAGGCATTTCGATCCAGCAACAGCACAGCAAATTATCTTTTAGGCGCTGTCTTTGTTTATATTTGACTGTGTAAAAGGTGTAATGTGAAGCGCCGTGACATAACAAGAGCTAACCGCGTTACCCAATGCAATGTCACACAAGCCAAACTCCCGTTTATCACAATGTAATATACACCAGAGAAAGCCAAACAGAAGACAAACGTGATCAGATATATTTTGAATTAATTTTAGTTTGATGACTACGGTAACGCTTCCATGACCGATGCAGGATCCAGAGAACTGCAACTAAAAAGCTGCACATTTACCGCTTGCACACGGTTTGTTGATCTGACATTGGGCAGCAGAGCGCGGAGAAGGTTCCTGCAGCTTCTTGACAGATGCAGATATCGATGTGCCATTATGGCACTGTGCGCATGTGATGTGGATTAATACAGAAAGCTAAGCATCGGATGAAAACTTTTGACAACATGAACTTGAAATGTATTGCGTTACATTCTAGACATTTCGCTTCCGGTGCATGCTGATGACGCGCGCTCTGTTAAAGGGATAGTTCACCCTATCGCCCTATAATGAAAATTCTCTCATCATTTACTCACCCTCATCCCATCACAGATGTGTATGACTTTATTATTCGGCTGAACACAAATTAAGATAAATATCTAGGCTCTGTAGGTCAATGCAAGTGAATGGTGACCAGAAATTTTAATCTCCAAAAAGCACATAAAGTCAGCATAAAAGTAATCCACACGACTCCAGTGGTTAAATCCATGTCTTCTAAAGTGATAATATATGTGTGGCTGAGAAACAGAACAATAGTCCTTTTTTAGTATTAATCTCCACCTTTGACCAGCCCAGACCAGTAGGTGTTGATTTGCAAGAAGAATAAAAGAAAATCAATGTGGAAGTGACTGAAATATTGATCTGTTTCTCACCCAGACTTATCATATCGCTTTTATGGATTATACTTCTAAGCTGGTTTAATGTGATTTTGGATATTTAGACTTCTGGCCACCATTTACTTGCATTATGTGGACCTACAAAGCTGAAATATTCATCTAAAAATCTTCTTTTGTGTTTTGCAGAAGAAAGTAAAACACATTTGCAGTGGCATAAGGATGCATAAATCTATCCCTATTTATACATATTTTTTTTAAATATATAAAAAACTACATCTCTAACCCTCTGTGGTGTGGTGTTGCCCTCTCTTGTTTCTCTGAACAGGCTGGCAGCATATTATTTTTTGTCACTTTGTCGCTATTCAGTGAGAACTACAACATTTACATTATTGAAATTAAAAGGGCAGTTTTTTAAATAACTAATAATGTGCTGTTAGCCAAATAACCTTTGAATATCCAAAAGTGTCTCTTTTCCTCGTTGTCTACTGTACAAAAATAATAATAATCTTTTTTTAAATATTGCACTACCAAAAAGTTTCTGTACATTTCTTCAACATATATGCTCTATCTCATTATATATAAATAGTTGTTTACAAATCAACTTCACCTTACATAGTTTTATAGCTAACTGGGTGAAAAAACAATAATATAAATGCACTTTCTCACTGGTTATTTTAAGAAATAGTTGCAATTATTAGTCAGAAAATTGTCAATTATGTGATTGCATTGACTTATTAAGTGTTATTATAATTTATGCCTTTAGGTGTTGCTGAGCTCATGTGTGTTCATTCTTTTTAGAAATTTACCAAATTGTTGATTTGGCCAATCCTAAAGTTTCTGCAATCTTGGATGGATATGTTGATTTTTTTTCAGCCTAATGATGGCCAGCTTTACTTGAATTGATAGCTCTTTGGACCTCATATTGAGTGTTTACAGCACCAGCTTCCAAATGCAAATTCCACATTTTAACAGCTTTATTTTTACTGAAATAACCTGAGAACAGTCCACACCTGGCCATGAAACTTCTCAGTCAATTGTTCAATTATTTTTGAGCCCCTGAAAATGTGGAGTCTATGTATAAATCTAAAAAAAGCTGTAATTCCTTAACCATTTTCACAATTTGGATGTATATTCCTTCAGATTAAAGCTGGTGGTCTGTATTTCAATCGCACTGTATGTTTCTTCTCTTCAGAAATAAATGAACATATTTAGGCTACGTTCAGTAGAAAGGGTTCAGAATAAGTTCTTCCACATAATAAAAGTGAGCATATGCTAGGCTTTCATTTCATTACTTCCATTACTTTAATCAGAAAATAAATGGATGCTTCTTTAATTGTTTAATAAAAAAAATTCACATAAATAAACAAATAATATTTTTCTAACCATTATGGAACACAGTGTACTTTAAAAAAAACTACTAAAAGTTGCCACCGTTGTACCACTGTAGAAAATGGTCAACAAAGTTTTCTTAAAGAACAACAACATTTAGGGTTGCTATAATGGCTTTGTATTTATTTTATTTTATTTATTTATTAATATCGACGATATGCATTACCTATTAAAAAATGATGAAAAAAGACAAAAAGTCTTGATATAGTCGTGAAATCTAAGAAGTCTAAAGATGTGACTCAGTGGAGGGAAAAAAATGTACCAAAACACCAAAAGTGAATAATGTAGGGAATGGTTTGCGGCATTAGCATATCCCTAAACTATTATTACAGAAAGATTTTTTTTGTCTCTAATACATTTATGATGTGTAAAGATTGTGTGGTCAGTAATAAACATTGCCCTAGTATTTTATCAGAAAGTCCTTAGCAGGGTCATAGCAAAGGAAAGCGCGAGACACAGACAGTAATGTGAACTGTAGCATGAAGCAACATGTTTCCCTGTGACCTTAACAATGAATATGCACAAGAATATGAATGAACTTAAAACAGTCAGTTACTTTTTTCTCTAACATAAACATGCAGCTGGTTGGGTAGATTGAAATATGAACAAGAATGTTGCTGTTGTCTTATAAAATAGTCCACTATTCTACTATTATGAAATCTTCTATTAAAATCTCAATAGTAGAGTATTAGAGATTTTCAGGTGGGTAATGACCCAGGAGCTCTAAAAGACAGGTACTGACAAGAAAGAGTCAGCACATGACGAATATTTTGCAAGCATTTCATGCACGCCCTATAATCCCACCAGCCCATATATATATATATATATATATATATATATATATATATATATATATATATATATATATATATATCATACTGTATATGTATATATTTTTTACAGTGTCAGTAACACACATTAAAAGTTCCAGCTCCTCTAAATTCACAAACAGAACCTAAATACATAGATGTACATAAATATTATTTAAATCATACAAATCAGACTATTGTTAATGAGGCACAAAATTCTTATTCTCATTCTTATCCTAGGCCTCTTCAACATAGGGATGGATTGAGGCTGCAGATTGAGCTAATGTTAAAATGCACTCATCCCAAAGCTGACGCAGCTACAAGCATAAGCCAGTCATGAATGGAACTGCTGATTGGCACAACTGCACACAGCTACTCACTACTTCATGCCTATTGTTGTATCAGGGCCAAGCAAAATGATACACAGAGATGACAAGACTTTCACTTCCCAAACTCACTGAAGAGTTTCTACAGAGATTCTTCAGTATTTGTCTAGGCAGGTATAATATCTTTGATATCTCAGATCTCAGTTCTGAAAACAGCCAATCAGACTGGATCGTGTAAAGCTCTTTTCATTTTTGTGTTCAATATGCATGAAATGGTCTGTGGGTATCAGGCTCAGACTAATCAGCAGGTGGATGGACTATGAGAGAAGCCCACCTGACAGAAACCTGGCCCCTCGTGCATTTAAGAGTAAAAGTTCATGAAATACATTTATTTTAAATGTCAAGTCTCCTAAAATGCTTTAGGCATTGGTAATGCAGCACGGCATGGAGCAAGTAATAGCATGTAATAACACAGTTTTCCATCATCTGTGAGAATTTTCACAAAGTTTAATTACATTAATTAGTTCCCCAGATTATTCTTGAAAAAAAGTGAAAAGCCCTTTGCTTAGACAAGTGCATTTTCTGCTATCCTTTAAACAAATAAGTCTCAAAGACTCAAATAGCCACATATTTTTCATGACTTATCTTCTGCATTTGTATCAGGCATGAGCATTACAAGCTGCACTTCAGCTTCCTGCGGTATTAATAAATTATGTAAATGACAATGTACTATTTAAAGCTTTAGAGTTTGCAGATTTTATATATGCTGCTGTTATATGTTCTAACTTGCAGTTATTTGTCATTTTGTAATTACTTAGAGCTCAACTTATACTTAATATGTTGTCTTTGGTTGTCACCATTATTGTGATTTGTGTGTCAAACAATCAGGTCCATGCAGCAGAGTAAATGCACTCATATGATTAAGTACTATAATGTGTGAATGCTTTCAAAATAAAAATCATTTCAGATTTTCAAAATGAAAGCCATTGTGTTTCATTAACACTACAGAGTATTTAGAATGTTCACTCTGTAACAAAGTCTGCATGGGCATGATGGAGCCCAGGACGCCCGCCTCTATAGCCTGCAGGATGAGCCGTTACTTGCGCTGCAATGGGCAGGCCCAAATTACCCAGTGGCCTACCAGGAAAATGCCTGGTGCTCACGACTGGGTGGGCTTACGCAAAATCCTAAAACAAATAGGTGGGCATACAGCGTCTACCCTTGACCAGTGGTTCTCAACCATTTTGACACCAAGACCCTCCACTATGCAAGACAATATTTGAAAGCCCCCTTGCCAAAACTAGACGTGTCTGATTAAAATGTTAAATCATGGATCATTTTTTTTTCTTGAAGTATCTGAAAGAGAATGTTTATAATTTGTAGGCATACATCTTGATGTATTTTTAGCATTTTTAATTAAGTTGTATAATTTTAATTATTTTAATATTTCTTATTTGGAATTAATTTTAAGTCATCTTGAGGTCCCCTTGGAAGTGTGCTGAGGCCCTCAACTGGGTTCCGGCCCCCTGGGAGAGAACCACTTCCCTAGACTACACTACTGATTATAAGCCTAGATCAAAACATTAATCTTCCAAATTTACAAAAAAAGTATGCATCATTTACGAATAAATAACTGGAAATGGATCAAATATATATTCTTACAAATGTGTCCCCATATAGGCAGTTTCAATAAAAGGGGTCAAGGATGACACAAAAACTGAATATAAATTTACATTCAAAGAGTGGATGTCTGCAGCCCCCTACTCTTTGGTAGGTCTCTTCTATCTTGCGTCTATATTTAAGCAGAATTTGTATATGACAAAGGCGGCTTAAATGTTTATTTACAACATATGACTATCCCATAACTTTTCAGCCTGAGTGATAAGTGCTGCCTCGCAAATTCATTTTACTAAAGATGTTGATTTATATAAAGTTGTTTACAGCAGCTACAGGTGCAGCAATTGATACAATTAAGATAGTTAAACCGTTTATCGAGTAGAATAAAAAAACAAACCAAACAATCAATCGCAGTGTGGATTTGCATTGTGAGTATTTGAATAATTGACCATAACCATAATAACCAATATCCCTCTATAGGGAGCTTGAGGCACAGCATGCAGTTATAAGATGCTAAACTACACTATACTAACTACGCTATATGAGTGGGAGTGGCCCAACATGAGATACTTATTACTGAGACAAAAGTACACAGAGGATGGTAATCTGTACCTGTGTCGAAAAGATTGGAGGAATAACCCATTTTATATCAATTCCGGCTGTTTTTTTTCTCTCTTGAAGAGCGATATACTATGCGAAGTTACAAGTTGTTCTCTTGACGAGCGAACTCTGAAGTTGAGAACATTGGACATACTTTGTGCGACGAGGAGGAAATATAACACTCTGCTGTATTTACAAAGAAATGGATTCCAATGGCATGGATGATAAACAAGGTAAATGGTGACTAAAAAAGGGTTGCAGACTTGCTATATCAAATTGTAGAGCAACGCTTGTGCACTACACAAGTCATTCGACAAACATCTGAAATGTTATTTTTGAGCAGTTTGGTAAACCTGCACGCGCTCTTGAGTTCCAGCCACGCGCAACAACTTGATGTTTTCTTCCATTACCAATGCCAAACACGATTCTTCACGCACAGATCCATGTAAAATGTTATTTAACAACGTTGCAAACAAAAAAGGTGGGAAAAAAATATGAAGAATGCAAGATAACGTTATAGTTGTCATATCATGACATCTGAGACAATTAAGTACATTATATCAAACTGATTTATTTTCAAATCATTGAAGGTGATGCATTTAGCAAGCAAAGCGCATATTTGTTTATCGGTTTGCTATTTCTTTTGGATGGTATATGATAAGACATGAATGGCTGGTGTAGTGTAAATTGATAGGACATAATATGTATGCCACGCCCTCGGCTACTTTGTATTGCCATTTGGTTTATTTGTCCATCTCACTACAGTGCTCCAATTTTGCAGCAATGTATCCTACACTTTGTTTTGAGAATGGGGCCACAGGAGAAGTGTCAGTAGCCTGGAGCAACATTCCCTTGACTGTCTCACATAACTTATCCCTTTCATTACTCTAGTTCCTCTGCCTGAACCTTCTGTCAAATTATGGGGTTTACTTTATCTTCAAATCAATGCTTGGCTCTTTTCTGTGTTTTAAAGCAGATAATCTTCCAACAAACACTGTGACAAAACATTCTCTCTTTAAGAACACTATTTTTTAGGTTTCCTGCTGAAAACAACAACAACAACAAAATGGCTAAAACTAAAACCAAACCTAGCCTCAGCTTGTCACTCGGGCTTGTCAAGTGACTGGTTTGAGCCCTTTTTAGCTGGTCAGGTTGGGAGACAATTTTAAACCAGCTAATAACAAATTTGACCTGCCAACCAACTTGTTTAATAATTTGTGCACAGAGCTTTCCACAAAGATGTTACAGTGAATGTGACCCACACGTGGGTTCTCGAAAAGCCCAAAAGCATTTAAGAGTGCAGTATCTCCCATCTCACTATTATCCAGACTGGCATCCCTCAGTGCATCACTACATTCTGTTCTTTAAAGGGATCTTAAAGTGATAAATAAAAATCCCTTATTATTTACTCACCCTCATCCCATCCTATGTGTATGACGTTCTTCTGCAGAACACAAAGATTTTTAAAAGAATATCTCACCTCTGTATGTGCATTTAGTGCACATACATGGTGGTCAGAAGTCTAAAAAGCATAAAAAGGCACCATAAATGTAATCCATATCCCATCCAGTGGTTTAATCCTTGTCTTCAGAAGTGATATGATAGGGGTGAGAAACAGATCAATGTTGAAGTCATTTTTTACTACAAATCTTTACTTTCACATTCTTCTTTTGTTTCTGGCAATTTGAATTATTTGTGCATATTGCCACCTACTGGGCAGGTAAGATATATTAGGGTAAAAAGAGACTTAAATACTGATGCTTCTCAATCACACCTATCATATCACTTAAAATGACATAGATTAAACCACTGGAGCTGTATGGATTAATTTTTAACGCTGCCTTTCTGTACTTTTTGGAGCTTCAAAGTCCTGGCCACCATTCACTTGCAATGAATGGACAAACAGAGCTGAGATATTCTTATAGAAATCTTTGTTTGTGTTCAGCAGAAGAAAAAAAAAGTCATACACATCTGGGATGGCATGAGGCTGAGTAAATGAGTGAGAATTTACATTTTTGGTTGAACTATACTTTTAAATCAGTTTTTGTCTGTATACTACCAGAACTACTCTAACCTTAAATGTATGTGCTGACATTCAGAACAGATGGTCTATGTGCAGATTAAAGCCTTTGCTTTAGATTTAAGACACTTATCCAAAGTGATCAGTTTTTGTGTTCCCTGGGATTCAAACTCAAGACCTTGATATTGTTTTCTTCTAAACTGAACTGCTGAAGCATTATGATGCTAAACTAATGGCAGAGAGAGTATGATGAATGATCTCAGTTTTTTTATGGAGTAGCTCTACATTTATTTAAAAAATATAAGATAATATTTGAGTTAAACACAAGTTTGCATAAAGACAACAGAGAGGTTGTGTAACTCTCAGGGAAAACAGTCAAAATCACAAGGGACCACGAGATATTGAAAATACGAGTAGTTAAAAAAAGGAGTGTTTAAAAGTTTGAGAATATGGGAAGACTAGAAATCGGCTGTAGATTGTGGAAGGATACCACAAGATGACGCCATTGTTTCTTCTGAAAAATACATTCAAAACACAACAGGTATTTTACTTTTTGTTTTTATTTCGTAGTATTTGCAATTGGCACTTTAGTTATCGTTTTAGCTATATTTTTATTGAAATATATATACTTAAAGCGTGGCTTGGAATTCACCAACCAATAAAGACACTTATTCGGATCGGACGGACGGTATCGCCACAATGTGTCTCTAGAGATGAACTTTGGATAGTACACGCCTATTATCCGCAGATAAGTGAGTAAGCGACACTCATAGTCACTGGGATATGTTTTCGACTCCCTTTTTCGGAAGCTGTTTTCATTTCTGTGTGGAAAATTCACAAGATGCAGTGTGTACGGAGACAATCTGTTAGGACCAAGTCCCAAGAGTTATTATACACCACACGGATCAAGGCAGTCGCGCAGGACAACATGAGACTTCTAGGTAAGACGATGAATATCATAAACAGGGGTTGTCGCATCTCTTATGAATGTGGCATATAAATCTTTCGGTTTTGCCTTTACTGTTGTAGTCTTTTGGTTATTTTGTGAGTTACACCGTTCATGGAAATTGACCAGTTTATCTGAAAGAAAATAACTTAGAAGGTTCTGTCTCAATAACTTGTCTTAATAGATTGCACTTGTAAACAGGTAGTTCACTGTCTCAAAGCCTTTTCCATAAATAAAACAAGACCAAGTCACACCTGTTGATTCACGCGCGCGTGTGTGTAAATTACTCATAAATACAGGTCACACCTCTGTATATTGTGCATTTTTGCTGTTGAACCAATAGCTAGCCCTGGTGTTGTGTCATGTCTCCATACTTTGTTATCTAAGTCATTTAGTCTGAGTCTTTTTTGTGGTTACATAAAAGTTCTAAGCTATATTAATATTCTCAGTATGTCTGCTCATAAAAGGGAGAGTTCCGTTGTTAATTGGACCACAAGAGGGACAAAACAGTCCCTTTGTTTGTTCTGCTTTCATACAAAAACAAGGATGTGGTGATGTGGCAAATGATCCACAAATATGGCTTAAAAAGGTTTGATAAGAAAGACTACATGATCAGTCTTGTCACATCTTTTACTTCCCCATAGGTTTGGAAGGAGATCCTGAGCTGAAGTTCTTGCTGGATGGTGGAGGCCTTTTGAAAGTCCGTTCGGGCTCATGGAAAAAGACACGCTACTACAAGCTGCAGGAGGACTGCAAGACCATGTGGCATGAATCCAAAAAGACCTTGAAGTCCAAACAGACCTGTGAGTATCGCTCCAGGCACCCATCTCAAATAGATGCCCGCAGGGTGTGTCAACGTCTACCCTTATTTTGCATGTGTATGGTGGTGTATTTCCCAACCCTGTCCTAGCTTGACCAGCATTGTGTTTTGTTTGCGAGTATGAGCATCTGTTTGTGTGTGAGTGGTGATGAATGTCAATTCACAGAAGATCTATACCACTTCCCTCCTCAAATCCATTCCATCCATAATTTTTCTGCTTCATCAGGGTAAAACTATGTTGTGCAATGTGTATTGCATACAATGTGCTGACAGATCTTATCTTTGATCTTATCTATGCAATGCAATTCTCTTGCATCCTTTGATATTAAAGTTATTTATCCATAAAGGTTACCTCATTTATATATCAGACATTTCGATTTATGATATAGTAACATGGTCTGGGTTGAGGCCAGTATTCATTGGCTGAATCATGAATACGAATGTTAACTCTGCAGTACTTTAGACATTTTTATGTTTTATTTAAGTTATATTGTCAAATTGCAACCGGTGCAGTAAAATAACAATCTGTAAAATAACAACCTGAGCTTACAACACCTTTGTTATTATGCATGACCTCTTCTACATAGAATTTCCATATGCATATTGCCACCCAGACACAATACTAATGCATTTAACTGAAGGCCCTACTACAAAATACGGTCAAAGACTTGTTTTAAGAGAATGTATCTTAAACAGGCCAGAAGTGTATTATTCGAGCCAATTGGCAAATCATTTTAAATACTGAACTCATGACCCAACTCTTGAAATCTTGAAATTTTCAAGCAAATGTATCATTTTAACGATGTTTACAATTTGTATTGGAATAAAAACTGAGATATTGAAGAGTTTTTTTTGTGTAGACTTCTGTATATTTCCTGATTTCTGTATATTTCTTCTATTACCATCCTTTCTTTTTTATAGCTTATATTTAACCCCTTTTCAATTAGTTAAATCAATATGAATTTATTACAGTTGAAGTAAGAAGTTTATATACACTTCGGTTGAAGTCTTTAAACCTAATTGTTTTAACCACTTCACAGATTTCATATTAGCAAACTAGTTTTTGCAAGTTGTTTTGGACATCTACTGTGCTCATGACACAAGTAATTTTTCCAACAATTGTTTACAGACAGATTATTTCACGTTAAATTGACTATATCACAATTCCAGTGGGTCAGAAGTTTACATTCACAGAGTTAACTGTGCCTTTAAGCAGTAACTGCTGTCAAGAATTAGCCAATTACCTTCTGATAGGCTGATTGGCTAATTGAAGTCAATTGGAGGTGTACATGTGGCTGTATTTTAAGGCCTACCTTCAAACTGATTTTTTTAAATTATTTTTTTTAAAGTATATAATTCAATATGGTATGAAAGTATGTAATTTATTTTGTTGAACAAAACGTCCATGTACCGTCAAGTAATGTTTACCGCAGACCTTATTTTACTCATAAGTTCAAAAACCCCATTAGAAAAACCCATAATTCTGATGGAACCCATGGCGAATTATACTTCCGGGTTCTCCTACAAATTGACATCACGGCTGAACAGCTTTATACCTTGAGTGTAATTTACTTGTCGAGAAGCAACTCGACAAGTTTGGTGTCTCTATCAAACCCCAAAAATACCCTTAATATTCCTCCACCTTGTAAATGCGATGCCAATGTTCAGTCTCGGTGTCTTTTAGCAAGTTTTCGAACATGTGTTGGCGAATATAAATGTATTTTCCTCTGTACATGTCTGACATGGATGTTTATATCCTCACAGCAGCTTACTATAAGTAACCACGCCCCAAACTCACTCTGTTGTGCTAGAAAGAGATGGGTGGGGCTGAGCAAGCCACTCAAAATATAAGCATCAATGTTTTGATAGTGCCAGGGAGGCTCAGTTTTTACACTTCTGGGGTAGAATCATTAAAAATGTTTTACTATTGTATTATATCATATATAATATAATAGCTGTTCATGTTCCTAACCCAGGTTGGCTTGTTCCAAAAAACATAAATAAAAGGTAAAATGGACCAAGACTAAAGCTGACCAAAAAGAGAGTATTTTGAAATATTTTGATATCTAAAATTTTATTTTTCATGTCATTCTACCAAAAGTTTTTAAAGGAAATCATATATCCCATTTTTATTATATTATTCCATGTTAAATATTAATAAATGACTTAAGTTGGATGAAGTATGAAGTATTCTTAAGAAGTATGACAATTTGTGTGACAATTAATTGTCATAATTGTGAAAGCCCTATAACAGACCATGAATTGTTATAATCTTGAAAACCCTTAAACGGATAATTAATCGTCATAATCACAATTATTTGTTTGAAAATTAATCGTCAGCCAAATTATATAATCATGACAGCTCTACTGTGTGTGCATGAAATGTTGTGCATATGCAACCATTTATAAATCAAGCCCTAGGTCTAATAACTTAATTACAATGTCATAAAGGTCTTTTCATGCATGACATCACAAAGATTAAGCTTTTAGTTTGAGCTGTTAAAAAAGTAATCTGCACAGTTATGATTTGGCCAAGGAGGAGTTTGGATTATTCAAACGTACAAATTGTCTTGAATAGACAATATGTTTTTTTTTTAAAACCGCTTTACATAAAATAGTGTCACAGTGACCCCCAGCAAACACCCCCCGAACTGGGACCAAGGACAAAAATGTCTTATATGTACCTTCTCGCTTTCAGTCTCTGTTGAGGACATCGCAGCGGTACGGACAGGCCGGCATACAGAGGGTTTGAGAAAATACACAGAGGAGGCAGTGGAGGACCGAGCATTCTCAATCTTGTTTAAGGGTCGACAGAAAAGCCTGGACCTGATCGCCAGTTCTGAGGAAGAGGCCAAGAAGTGGGTCAGTGGTTTAGAGAAGGTCATCTCAAACATGAAAAACCTCAGTCCACAAAAGAAGACCGAACAGTATCCTTTTCAAACTCCTGCTGTCTTTATTCAAAAACGATTCTTTCTAAATGTTTTCTGCATTGTCCTTACATCAGAGCTCTAGCTGGATCAACAGTTGTATTCGTAAAGCAGATACAAACTATGACCAAAAAATGAGTCTGAATGAGCTGAAGAGCTTTTTACAAGACATCAACATTGAGGTGGATGATGACTATGCTAAGATGCTCTTTGAGGTAATACCTATGTCAAGCCTGAATGCTTCCCAGTTTACTTGTCTGTAACATACTTTTCACATTGCCATATCTCACAAGGTAACACTTTAAAGCTGAAGTGTGTAATTCTTTACGATGTTAAAATACTTTACCCTTTCCCAGCGTATTATGCAAGTATGACTTTTGTTGGTTGATTTCCCTAAAAAGTGTTAACACTGTTTGTTTGAGAATCCAGCCAGCCCGAAACAGCAACATTGGGTCAAGCCATCGTGTGCAATCATTGTTTGTACATTTCTGTATGTAATGCTAGTGGTGCAGAAATTACACACTTCATCTTTAAATTAGCACAGGTAATACATTGAAATTATGAATGCCACTTTTTCCATCTTTCAGAAATGTGATGCATCAAAGTCTGGATTCCTGGAGGGAAAGCAGATTGAGCATTTCTATAAATTCTTGACACAAAGAGAGGAGATTGATGTTATCTATGGAGAGTATGCAAAGACAGATGGTCTCATGAGTGCTGATGACCTGCTGAACTTCCTGAGGAATGAGCAGATGGAGGATGCATCTCGGAGTGATGCTCTTCAACTTATTGAGAAATATGAGCTAGATGAAAATGGTAAAAAAATAAATAAATATCTCAAGCAACCTCAAATTCATTTCTGAGTCTCAGAGGAGTTGGAAAAATAACATTAAGGAAACAAATACAGTAGCCCTAAAACATTTTTGAAAACTTAAATCACACTTAATGTCTGAATGTCATTGCACTTGATAACAAAGTAGTAAAACAAGTGTCATATGCGAACAAATGATTCTGGAGCTTTTCACAGAACTAACTTTTCTGAGCCATTTTGTTTTTGCAATTATTTTAAAGGAATAGTTCACCCAAAAATTAAACATCTCTCATTATTTACCTGCCCACATGCAATCCCAGATGTGTATGACTTTCTGCTGAACACAAAAATATCTCCACTCTGTTGGTCCTTTCAATGCAAGTGAATGGCCAGAAATCTGAAGCTCCAAAAATCAGATAAAAGCAGCATAAAAGTAATCCATAAGACTCCAGTGGTTTAATCTGTCTTCAAAAGTGATCTGATAGGTGTGGGTAAGAAACAGATCAGTATTTAAGTATTTTTTCACAATAAATCTCCACTTTCACTTTTAAATGTGAAAGTGAAACTAAACAGGTGCCACATGTGACTTTCAGATGTGAAAGTGCAATTTATAGTAAAAAAGGACAAATATTGTTCTGTTTCCTACCCACACCCATCATATTGCTTTTTTGAAGATATAGATTTAACAAATGGAGTCTTATGAATGACTTTTTTGCTGCTTTTATATGCTTTTTGGACCTTCAGATTTCCAGTCACCATTCTCTTGCATTGTAGTGATTTTAAAGGATATATGAAGTCAGGCACCCACAAGGTTATGCAGATGTAGCAGAGTAGCCACAGGTGTAGTTCATCACATTAACTATGAACGTGATCCATTCATGTTTTGACAACCACAACATTTTGCCATTATAGTCAAGTCAAGTCAATTTTATTTGTATAGCGCCTTTCACAACACACATCGTTTCAAAGCAGCTTTACAGAAGTTCAGCATTAACAGACGATAAAAATGTAATGTCTATAAAGTCGATAAATCATCAGCATTGTGCAGGGCTCCAAACTGCGACTAAAAATGGTCGCATTTGCGACCAAATAAATTTATTTGCGAGTGTAATTTCTGTCAAGGTCGCCATTGGCGACAGTAAAAATTTATGGCGTCCCGAGATAACAGCAGAAAAGCAGACGGGAAATAATTAGCATAGCTGATGTTCATAATATTAATGCATTATAACTCATTCAGCAGTAGTATAAAAAGTAAGCATTATGTGAATGCTTGGTTAAAGAGATGCGTCTTTAATCTAGTTTTAAACTGGGACAGCGAGTCTGAGCCTCGAACAATATCAGGAAGGCTATTCCAGAGTTTAGGAGCTAAATGTGAGAACGCCCTCCCTCCATTAGTGGACTTAGATATCCTAGGTATGACCAGAAGCCTCGAATTTAGTGATCTTAAAGAGCGCGATGGATTGTATGGCGATAGAAGATCCGTTAAATACACAGGAGCTAAACCATTTAGGGCTTTATAGGTCAGTAGTAATACTTTGTAATTGATACGGAACTTAATAGGTAGCCAGTGTAGAGATGATAAAATCGGTGTTATATGATCATATTTTCTTGACCTAGTAGGCCTAAGAGCTCTAGCGGCTGCATTTTGGACTAACTGGACTAACATTATAGTGTTTGTTTTATAATTTCAAACCTAAGAAACCTATTTTTGTGAAATATTTAAAAAAATAAAAATAATTTTATGCTATATTTCTTTCAAATAAATGACACTTTGATATTTTGTCATCTAATGCAAAGGCATTCATAATTTTAAGTGAGGCTTTGGGGCTGTTATCTATAACTATGAATATGTCATTATTATGTACATATACTATGTAATTATATATCTGTATTTTGGACTTCTGTAGCCAAAGAAAAACAGCAAATGACAAAAGATGGCTTCCTATTTTACTTGCACCAGCCGGAGGGCATGATCTTTAACCCGGCCCATAAAAGTGTTTACCAGGACATGAACCAGCCTCTCAACCATTACTTCATCTCCTCCTCTCACAACACATACCTGCTGGAGGACCAGCTTAAAGGACCCAGCAGCACTGAGGCTTACATAAAGTAATCATTCTACAATTTCATACAATCTTGCATGTTACAAACAATAGAATTCAATATTAGTTTAAAATGTAATTGCATCTAAAGTATTCAGAAAACCATTAAAGAATTGTCATTTGCTTATGGTAAATATGAACTGTCCGTAGCTTGATAAATAGACCCAATGCACTCTATGTATCATTCGCAAGGTAAGGTTACACATTTTGGGGAAATCAGCCTTCATATGGCTTACTTATAGCTGCATATTATGCTGGGATTGGATAAAGCATTTACATATTTAACAAAAAATAAAACGCCAAGAATTTTTTTTTTTCGACCAAAATAGCATTGTAAGAGTTGCACACTTCAGTTTTAAGCATGCATTTAAGGCTTAGTTTCAGGATACCAATTACAGTGTCCCTGTACAGAGCGCTTGTCAAGGGATGCAAATGTGTTGAGCTGGACTGTTGGGATGGATCTGACGGGGAGCCGGTCATCTACCATGGTTACACTTTAACCTCAAAGATCCTCTTCAAAGATGTGATTCAAATCATTAAGGACTATGCTTTTAAGGTACAAAGATTAAAGGGATAGCTCACCTAAAAATGAAAAATCTGTTGTCATTTACTCACCCTCATGTTATCTTTTGTGGAATGAATGTCTCAGTCACCATTCACTTAATGTATGGAAAAAGGTGCAATGGAAGTGAATGGTGACTGAGACTTAGACACCACCTAACGTCTTTTGTGTTCAACGGCGGAAAGTTATACAGATTTGGAACAACATGAGGGTGAGTAAATAATGACAGAATTGTAATTTTTGGGTGAACCATCCCTTTAATAATATATAGGATTCAAATAGCTGTAATTTATAAATCTGTTAAAGATATACAATGATCAGCCACAACATTAAAACCACCTGCCTAATATCTCGTTGGTACCCCTCGTGCCGCCAAAACAGTTCTGACCCTGAAGGTGTCCTGTGGTATCTGGCACCAAAACGTTAGCAGCAGATCCTTCAAGTCCTGTAAATTGCGAAACTGGGCCGCCATGGATTGGACTTTGTGGTCCAGCACATTCTGTAGATGCTCAATCAGATTGAGATCCAGGGAATTTGGAGGCCAAGTCAACACCTTGAACTCTTTGTCATGTTCCTCAAACTTTTCCTGAACAATTTTTGCAGTGTGGCAGGGTGTATTATCCTGCTGAATGAGGCCACTGCCATCAGGGAATACCGTTGCCATGAAGTGGTGTATGAGGTCTGCAACAATCTTTAGGTAGGTTGTATGTGTCAAAGTAACATCCACTTGAATGCCAGGACCCAAGGTTTCCCAGCAGAACATTGTCCAGAGCATCACACTGCCTCTGCCGGCATCCTGTGCATCCTGCTGCCATCTCTTCCCCAGGTAAATGACGCATGTGGCCGTCCACATGATCTAAAAGAAAACGTGATTCATCAGACCAGGCTTCCTTCTTCCATTGCTCCATGGACCAGTTCTGATGCTCAAGTGCCCATTGTAGGTGCTTTCGGCGGTGGACAGGGGCCTGCATGGGCACTCTGACCCTTACTCCCCAACCAGAGTGCTCAGGTCTTCTGAGCAACGTCTATTGAGGGTTCCTCATATAGATCTAAAGGTGACCGTGCCTTTTCTGTGATGGGTCCTAATTTATGGAATACATAGATTTAAATACATTTTTATTCTGTAGCTTTTGAATAGTTTGAAGTGGATAAATACATGATGTTGTATTTAAATGTTTTTATTCATTTTATTAGGTTTTATATTTAACTTTAAATCAATCTGTTTTTATATCACTCTGTCATTTTGTTTGTTTAATCTGTAAAGCACTTTGGGTCAACTTCTGTTGTTTTTTTACAATGTGCTTTAAATGACGGCTGACTTGACTTGACCAGTCTGTGGCTATGCAATACACTGTATGTTCTGACACCTTTCTATCATGGCCAGCATTAAGTTTTCAGCAATTTGTTCTACAGTAGCTCTTCTGTGGGATCAAACCAGACGGGCTAGCCTTCGTTCCCCGTGCATATCAATGAACATTGGGCATCCATGACCCTGTCACCATTTAACCGGTTGTCCTTCCTTGGACCACTTTTGATAGGTAATAACCACTGCATACCTGGAACACCTCGTAAGACCTACTGTTTTGGAGATGCTCTGACCCAGTCGTCTAGCCATCACAATTTGGCACTTGTCAAAGTCACTCTGATCTTCACGCTTGCCCATTTGTCCTGATTCCAACACATGAAATTCAAGAACTGACTGTTCACTTGCTGCCTAATATATATCACACCCCTTGACTGTGCCATTGTCATGAGAAAATTGATGCGATTCACCTGTCTGTGGTTTTAATGTTGCGGCTGATCAGTGTGTATAGTGAGGGCTAATATTTGGTTTAGGATTTGTAGATCTTGTTTTTCTGGTCTACTGTCCATGTGTATCTGACAGTTAACAATTTAATGGTCCCCTTCATCAGACGTCTGAGTACCCTGTGATCCTGTCTTTGGAGAACCACTGCAGTTTGGAGCAGCAGAAGACCATGGCTCAGCACATGATCTCCATTCTTGGTAGCGCTCTGGTCACCAAACTACTTGGAGATAAGATGCCAAAATGCTTCCCTTCCCCTGAGGTTAGTCATGGCACTGATGTCAAGATGTTGAAAGGGTAGTTCACCCAGAAATTATGTCATCATTTACTCACCCTTATGTTGTTCCAAACCCATATGACTAACTTTGTTCCATAGAACATGTTGGCCTCAGTCGTCATTCAGTTTAATTGTTAGATCTAAGATTAACATTCTGCCTAAAATCTCCAGAACGTGTCTAAACTAGGGCTTAACGATTTGGACATAAAAAAAACTAATTGCATTTTTTATTATTATTATTATTATTATTATTATTATTATTTATTACATTTTTCTTTCTCCCCTTTTCTTCCCAATTTGGAATGCCAAATTCCCAATGCGCTCTAAGTCCTCGTGGTTGTGTAGTGATTCCAGGTAGCGGAGGATGAATCTCAGTTGCCTCCGCTTCTGAGACCCTCAATCCATGCGTCTTGACACGTGGCTTGTTTTAGCGCATTACTGTGTTTTGCCCATGCTCTATCATGCTTTATTCAAAATAAATAAATAAAACAGAGACTCGCATAAAAACATCATCTTTGCATTCACATTGCACCTGTGTTCTGTGTAGCTTTTTTTGGTCCAATTTGTGAAAGGGTCTTAGTACAATTTTTATCATTAGAACAGAGTCAACATGAATATTATATTATTGCAATATATTATATTGAATAATAATAATGACAATAAGAATAATTATTATTAATATTATAAAAATGCAAATATAATTGTTATTTACTTATTATCTTATTTAATTATAGTAATAATATATATAAAAAGTTAAAGTATTACAGAAATATATTATTATTGTATAATAATAATAATTACTGTAATAATTTCTTAATTTGCACATGGCATTCATATGCAGTCCGGTTAAACCCTCAAGCTTTTATTTTGACTGAAACCTTTATTTGAGGGGGAAATTAAAGGAAGACATTTGTATCTGAGATGAGTTAACAACGGACTTTTAATGCCATGAAATACTCTCATCTGTTCTTCTATCCGCAAAAACTTTGTCATGAGGTTAGTACAAGGTAGTAATTTGTAGCGGCCAAACATACATTATGTGGAATTACGTGAATGTGCAATAAAAGTGAATTTGGAGTGCTGTAAATATAATGTGCTCCGCGCATGTTAGCACGCCGAACAATACAGGGTACATCTGTCATGCAGTGCACCAGAACATTCTTAAACCAATGAAAGCACTGTATAATAAGCCTCATGCTTGCTCAGAGTATGTGTAATACACACTGACCCAGTTTACATGCACTTAGAAAACACTACAGACAGAACAGTTCTGTGCACATAAGCACAGCTCAGCGGGCACCATGTTTGTTTAATTAAATCACAGCCATCTTGTTTGATAATCGCACTAGGTCATATCGCAATTTCTTTTGTTTTTTTTATATTCAGCCCTAGTATAAAATGAATAATACCTCATTTCACAATTTTTTTTTAGTGCTATTTTATTGTTACAATTTTTATTGCAAATTGAGATGTTTGAAAGATCAAAGTGTTTTTTCCAATTGCTCTGGATTTAGACAGTGAGACCCTGGAGGGGAATTGTCCTGACCTGTCTGAGCAGTGGATTGCTTTCAAGTTGGAATTCTGTGTTGAATGTGTGGAATGCATGCATCTGGTCTCTATATTAAATCACCTCTGTATCTCAACTTCTCTTTCAGCTTTTCAGAATTTTACAAATGCAATTTCTTCAAGAGCACAACTCTGATGTCTTCAGCTCATACATTTTACACAAACTCCACAAACTGTATAAGATATACAGTTTATATCCGTGATGGTGCTTTCATTGTGACCTGATTGAAACGATAATGCATTGAATTGCTTTGGTGACTATAGTGCTGATTTGTCTGCAGGGGGATGGGTGATTATCATAGCTTGCATTACATTTGTTTTCCATTCCCTTCAGTCAAGGTGTGGCCTGCCATGGTCACAGTCAACAAAAGAGCCACTACTTTTCTCTAGGGTATCATTCTCAGAAAGGGCTTTCTTAAACTACTGTGTTAGAAACGGCTTGTTTCCCTATTGCTCATACTACTGTAAATATAACATTAATTCAATAAACTGTGCACTGTATGTGCATTTTTATTTTGCAAGTGATGCCGAGCCAGAAAACAGCCTGCTACATGGCATGTTTGCTGTTAATGAGGAAACAACAAATAGTTGCTCATTTATACCAGGGCTCAACAATGAGGATTTTCTCGGAAGGCCCGGTCAAACCAGTAGTTCAGATTTGTGCTTCCACCACCACTGAAAAAATAATAATATATAAACATATTAAATTTAAATGTTTAAAAAAATATTATATTTTTAATGTAATGTTCCATTGTCTTTACCAAAATAAGAAACAATTTACAAAAAATAAAAGATTAAGGTTTTTAATTTGCAATAATAATAGAAATTATGCTGCTTTAATTTAACACCGAAGACATCTATGATTTTTTTTTTATCTTTCTGATCACCAACACAACACTTTTCAATAGAGAAAGTAGAATAGATTAAATCAATCATGCAGTGCCATCTACAGACTGACCACTTTATAAATGAATGGAGAACCCCATTAACATCAACTAACCATGTGAAGAGCAACTTCATCCTCCTTTCCTTCACTGAACAGAATATATGTCCTTCAGACTTTCCTTACTTTTGAGATCCTTCATCAATTTGGATTTCATTGATATTAAACTAAATGTCACTTTCTTCACACCTGTCGTCTTAACCACACTAACGTGATACTGAAAGCTGATTGGCTTTATTGCTGACCTCATAACCTTATACCCTAACCTTAAAATGTAACTGTAAAAAAAAGCTCCTTTTGCTTTATTTTAATGGCAGTATTTCTTTTAGGAACTGAAAGGCCGGTTCATAGTCAAAGGGAAGAGACTAGACCAACTTGAGGACACATTTTCAGATGAGCCCAAAGCAGCAGATAATGAGAGTGTAACAGAGGAAGAAGATGATAAAAGTGATGAAGACGAGAAAGAAAAGAAATCTAAAGTAAGATGAGTGCTGCTTACACCCTGCATAATCTTACTTGCTGTGGAAATATTTGTATAAAAGATCATTCGTAGCTACAAACAAATAACTTGCATCCATACCCTCTACGTAGAAGTCGCTGAAGTTGGCAAAGGAGCTGTCTGATATCGTGATCTACTGCAAAAGTGTCCGCTTCCATGGGTTTCAGGATTCCCGGGACAAGCAGTCCTTTTATGAGATGGCCTCTTTTAAAGAGGGACAAGCTGTGAGTCTGGCAGAGGAATCAGGTGTGATATCATGACTCATGCTCAGCTGCACAGATGATGGAATCTGCTTCTAACACAGAGAACTTTGAACATGAAAACACACATTTGACCACTTAGTCATAAAAATGTTAGGAAAGGCAAGCAACCAAGCATGTTCCAGCAATTATCAATTTATATTTTCTCTGTCACAGCAAATGAGTATATCCGCCACAATACGGATAAACTGAGCAGAATTTACCCAGGTGGACTGAGGACAGACTCCTCAAACTATAACCCAGTGCCTCTGTGGAACGCAGGCTGTCAGATAGGTAAATCTGACTTTGACTTTGTTTTTCAGTTAGGAAAATGATTTGAATGTCCAACAAAACAGAGGAACACATGTACAGTGGCTGCAAAAAAGTATTTGGACTCACACTTAATATATTAAATGGTATTGCATTAGATAAACAAAATTGAGGCAAGTTTAATTGATATCTGCCTGGATATTACATTTTGGCTTCGCTATAGGCTATGCGTAATTTTTTACATTTTATTTTAAACTGACTCTTAAACTCTAGGCTGTCATTAAAGGGTTCAACTTCTGATGCACCAAACAATTTGACAAAACAACATTGCGCTAATCTTTGGGAGAAATGTCAACATCTAGTAAGAAACCTCATTAAGTTTTTACAATAAAACCTGTTTGAGTCAATTTTGGGGGAAAAAATTATTTATCGCAAAACAACATGATGTTAAACCCAATGACTACATATGTGAACTATAGGCTCATTTTCCTTAAAATATTCTATATTCATTGTGATTTATCCAAAAGCTGGAAAATTTTGCTTTCAGAGGCTGTATACAGAGTTAGGATGAAAATAAGGTGGATTTCAAACGATTTTAAACTGAGACCACTGCAGACAGACTGATAACTGGAGGTTGTCATTCCCTAATTAGGAAGCAAGTGAGCATCCTATAGCTTTCCTATGCAACCAAGTTTATTTACACCTAAAATCTGTTTCTCGCTGCAGATGATGTTTGTCTCAACATGTTTGGCAGACATGAGACAATAATAATCAGTACATGGATTCAGAATTTGCCATGCAAATTTTTATTTTAACATGGTTGGCAGTGATTGGATGATGCTGGCCATTACTTTAAATAAGAATTATTTATGCTACTTTCTGATGTAATGTCTGTAACAGCTCAAAAACATGAGTAAATACTCCTGGAAATGCAAACAGTTTTTCTATAGCTTGATATTATTTAACTTTATTATTATTATACAAGTGTTATATTATATTATTATCGCACTGTCCACATATGTGGACATTAATGTTTAGGAAAACTATTTGCTCTAGAGTTTTTTTTTTCTTCTTTATTAGGGGCTACTATTTACAAATCAGAAATGGGAATGTAAAATGCACACAGAAGTCACACTCTGGTCTCAGGAGGTTAATAAAAACGTTTAAAGACCAGAAGTATGTGGACAATTATTGGTTGTCAAACTAGTGAGACGTGTTTGCAAAAATGGCTCAGAAAAGTGGTTGCATCTGAGAAGAGTTTATTTGTAGACGAGACTAACATTCAGACATTTTTAAGTGTGACTTAAAGGGTTTGTTCACCCAAAAACAGGAATTCTGCCATAATTTACTCAACAACACTTTCTTTTTTCAGTGGAACACAAAAGATGTTGGCATCAATCACCATTCACTTTCATTGCATAATTTTTCCATACATTGTAAGTGAATGGTGACTGAGGCTAACCTTCTGCCTACCATCTAATTTTGTGTTCCACCAAAGAAAGTAAGTCATGCGGGTGAGTAAATGATGACAGAATTAATTTTTGAGTGAACTTCCCCTTAAGTATCCAAATATTTTTGGGGGCCTCTTCTCTTAAATCTGATTGTTATAACTGTATTTGTTATTTCCGTTTACCATCTGTTCCAGTGGCCCTTAACTTCCAGACTCCCTGCCCAGAGATGGATCTGAATCAGGGGCTCTTTCTCCAAAATGGGCAGAGCGGTTACATTCTAAAGCCTTCTTACCTACGAGACACAGCGACTGAGTTTGACCCCATTTCTCTCACCAAGGGACCATGGCTAAAACAAAAGACACTTCATGTGATGGCAAGTAGATTTGCAACAATTTTTTTATTTTAGTATTTGGACTATTTTTTTTTTTTTTAATGATACCAGTTAGTACCCACCTTTTCATCTGATTGGACAGCGGCATTCCAAGAGTGGTGATATTTAGTATAACAGCACTGGGACACCTCACTGTTTGTATTAGTCCGCTTGTCTGTATAAGTGGCGTTCCAAACAGGATTTCAGTCTGTGCATTGCTTTGCAACATGCAAGGTTGGATCCTGTTTTGGCTTCATTTGGAAATATTTTCGTCTCCAGAGCAGAAATAGGCCAAATAACAGCTAATATTGTGTCTAAAATGCAAGTTTTTTTTAAAGGCTATTAATGTTTGCCTAATAGGTGATCTCAGCCCAGCAGTTGCCCAAACTAAATGAAAAGAAGTCCTCTATTGTGGATCCTCTAGTGCAAGTGCAGATCTATGGTGTGCCAGCTGATACGACTGTGAAAGAGACGCCATACATTGTGAATAATGGTATAACATCCCCTGTAAATCTGCTCTACCATCACCCTCTTTAACACCACAGTCAGCGTGTACAAAAATGCAGCATCACCCAGTGTTGTCTAATCTGTGCTCTTTGTCCTTTCTCAAGGGTTCAACCCCATGTGGAATGAAAATTTCCAGTTTGATGTGCTTGTGCCAGATCTAGCCCTGGTCCGCTTTTTGGTTGAGGATTATGACTTCACATCAGACAATGAATTTATTGGCCAGTACACACTTCCCTTCAACAGCCTAAAGAATGGTTTGTGTGCTAATGACTTTCTAAATAATTCAAACTGGTATCATGTGATGTATCAATCTTTAAAAAGGGTTACAAATGACAGTGCTTGCAAAGCAGCACTGTATTGATATTTCTTTAACATTCTGGTTGGGAATATGAAACTTCTGCAATTAAGTCAGCCCAAACCACTTCATGTACAAACTCCATTCAGATTTTTTTTGGAGATACTTGATCCACAGCAGTGATGTGCTATCTATATATTTTTTTTTTTGAAAACATAATATTAAGGAAGAAATTTAAAAGTAAAGTTTTAAAAACCCCACCGACCTTCGTTGTTTTAATTTAATTAACAATGTGTCCATTAATGTCATTGTAATATTTGCATACTGAATTGCGATTGGTTGTCTTCCTTGCATATATTTAACCATTTACTCCTCACAGTGACATTTGATTCTTGTGTGCCTCCTATTGAAAACAGCAAACTCAGAGCTGCTTTGTGGATGTGATGACACAGATTCACCTTTTAATTTTCCACAGAACCCAAGTGTAAAACTCAATGCAAATCAGTCTGCCATCTTCATTTTTAATTTGATTAAAAAAGGACAAAATCCTTAATTAAATGCCAAAGAAAGAGAAGAATATGCACAGTATTTACGTGTGCATGTGAAATAGTGTTACTGTAATTCTGTTTTAACCCCTTAAACTCTGTGGTCCAAAGTGGGGCGCTATATTGCGAAAAAGATTTACGTTAAAACTTTCAACTCCCCTTATACATACACCAGGCATATGAGGTCTCATTTGGCTTATAATTTGAACTTTATAGAAATCACTTCTGCATCTGTTACATAAAATGACAAAATAAGGCCTCAAAAAATTCACGTCACAAATTGGCATACCTAGAGGTAATGGGGTAGAAATATTAATATGAAAATAAAAGTCTTTCACAAAGCACCTAGATGGATATATATTAAATGAAAGCTCTCATTCTCAGGAATGTGCATGTACAGTTTATTTTGTTGCTGTGATGCCACAGTTCAGAAGATTTTCAAAAGAATTACAAAATGAAATATTATTTCTGTAAGTCATCACATACAAACATCTCTCTTATGCTCCGATAACTGCTGCTGTAAGCCCCAACGTAAGACTTTATATCTGCTTCAGTGGCGGTTCTGGCTGACTTGGTACCCTAGGTGAAATCGGACTTTTATTTGGCAGTGTTGTAAAAAATGTGCAATTTTTTCATTGTCTGTGAACTTGTTTGGCTGAATAATCCAAAGTTATATTTCAGATGTCCAGCACAAAATATGCCATCCAGCAGGAAAAGCATGCTAACAAATCATCGGATATTTGTTATCGACTATTGATTATAACATGTTTTATAACACCCCAAAAGGGATGATCTCAGCTCTCTAATAACACCTAGATTGAGCTTCCTAGATATTCGATGAAATAATGAGGGTGGTGCATGAAAATTAGACTAAATATCTATGGACGAGCACATCTTTGAGGGCTAAGATGCATTAGAGCGCCACCCACATTTCAGATCTGTATATTGTGATGAATGTGATAGAGAAAAATATATCGAGTGGAATAAAATTAGACTTTTCAAAGTGAGGTAGAGTGAACAGAACCAGAATTACATGTTTACAAAGTTAGGACAACAAAAAAAGATTAATTGGCATTTATTTCTGTTTATCATAAGATTATAAACGGATACAAGATTTTATTTTTTTTCACTTGGGAGGTTCTCTGAAATTTTTTTTGCTATTAGTCCACAATATGTGTGAATGGTGAGCTTTTAAATTCGAGTGTGAGAAATTACAGACTGCTGCCCAAAAATGCACCAGAGTTTAAAGGGATAGTTCACCCAAAAATGACAATTCTTTCATCTTTTACCCTCATGCTGTCACGTGTATGACTTTCTTCTGCAGAACACAAAAAATATTTTTTTTCTCAGCTCTATAAGTTCATACAATGCAAGTGAATCGTGACCAACACTTTGAAGCACCAAAAACCACAAAAGCAGCATAAAGTAATCCATATGACTCCAGTAGTTTAATTCATGTCTTCTGAAGCAATTAATCAATTTGGGGGAGAACAGACCAAAATATATCTCATATTTCACTGTACATCTTGCTATTGCAGTCTCTAGGCACGGTCATAATTTCAAGCTTGATTACACTTCCTAGTGCTCAATGATTGCCAAGGAAACTGCTCATGTCAAGATTTATAAGTTAAAAATATATTGAGTTATATTTTGGTCAGTTCTCACCCAAAATCTATTAGATCGCTTCAGAACACATGGATTGAACCACTGGAGTCTTATGGATATATTTTAATTTGCCTTAATGTGCTTTTTGGAGCTTCAAAGTTTTGGTCACCATTCACTTGCATTGAATGGACTTACAGAGCTGAAATATTGTTTTAAAAATCTTAATTTGTGTTCTGCAGAAGAAAGAAACTCATGCATATCTGGGATGGCAAGAGTGTGAGTTTCATTTTTGTGTGAACTATTCCTTTAACAGTATCAATACTACTAGTTGTCGCGAATACCAGTGGCTGTCAAATTAGACTTTTACATATTACAAGTTGGTTGTAGTTCTATTCAGTGCTAATGAGGTTTAATCAATTATTGTTTTTGTTTTACCACAGGATATCGCCATATCCCACTGCTCACCAAGAATGGAGACCTCCAGTCCTCAGCTAGGCTTTTTGTTCACATCTTGGTTGTGGATGCTGAATAATCCAATCTTCACAGAGTTTATACTGTATTCAACCATGCTGGTATCCCAAAGTTTAGAAATTGTGGGAATACAGCAACTATACAACATTTGGTTTCACATTTCAAATCATTAACTTTTTCTTTTTTTACATTTTTATAAAATACATTAGACTATTTCAGTATGCCGAGTGAACACATTACAAATATGTATGCTGAACATTGTTCAGGAGTGTCAGCTTTTAGTCAGTTTCAACGAGGTCTGCTTTTAGATATCCAGATATTAGCAAAGGAACAGTTTGATGGTGGAGTTGAAACGTAAACTTGGGACCAATTCCATTCTCTGGGTAGTATCTATAGATGCTAGAGATTGTATTTGAAATGTTTTTCATGTAATTTTAGCTGTCTTTATGCTTGTCTTTTATGTAGTTATATTACCATGTCAGACTTCTGTTATATTAAATAAGTTACTTTAACTGTCATGTGTGTATTTGGAACATTTGATACACTATCATCACCACTCGCAAACTGAGTGATTCTACTGAAACACATTGCCAACAGTATACCGCCATGTGAAGGACAATAAATGTAAGTTTTTCAAAACTTTTGTTTTGGTGTGCTTCTACTTATCCTGTAATAGCTTTTTCCAGAGCAAAAAGGCACAAAGCAACAAATTCCTGTTTGAATAAATTTCCAAACAATCCATTCAGGCTTGAGGGAAAAAGGCCAAAGATAACAAACATCTTTAATTGTGTATGGAAGTACAAAGACAAATGTTGCTGCATTTACATCTACCAACTGACTTCAGAAGATCACCATGTCCATGTTTCTTAGTGCTGTGTTTGCATCTAATGGTATAAAATATATCATTATTCAAGTCTGTCTGATAATGCCAACTGGTCAGAAACATGGGTCAAAGCACTATAGTACAGTAAAGCACTGGATTAGAAACCATTGAGTTACTGGTAACACAAACCGGAGGCTCTATTAATGTGAACTTCCAATACAAGGAAACAACATAACAGGAATGTAATTTTGGGGGAATGGCACCAAGTTTTCTTATTAACTGCAGCTGTTTTAACAATTGGATTGTGAATGAAAAGAAAAATATTTACAGGCATATCACTGCACACACATGAATGAAATGATTATACAAGTATGCTGATGGAGGAAATATGTTTGGGAGTTTCTTATAAAGGTCTCAAACTTTTGATTATTATTGCACCCAAATAAGGTCAACATAAATGATTTACCTATTTCTACAATATAAAACTTACCTAAAATCTCTCACAGAAAATGGGTAGTTGACATAAAATACTTTGTTGACATGTCCTGTGCTGTGACACTATGCTCCATTTGAAACTATATCAAACATATTTTGCTATTATAATGATTATCCATGCTGTCTTTTTGAACTCATAGAGACTACATAGAATGTTCTGTACTTTCTCACAATGCACAACCATTTTAAATGTAGTACTCAAAAAGGTCATTAAAAATTAAAAGATATAGCCATGTTATATTTTGTTGGAAAGGTCTCATTTAGGAAGAGCAGATTTGTTTCACTCAGGCCAAACTGCAGTGAGTATTAATGTCTGATATTCCGACTGACACGCATAAATATAACAAGTGTCTTTTTGCCATGTTTTTCCTTATTAATTCCTGAAACATACATATATTGTAACTTACATCAGACTATAACGATTTAAAAAAGCCCAAGCATAAGCATATCTTGCAATATTCCTTTAGAGTGTACATAAAAAGACAACACACAAAAGGGCCCTTAACACAACTTGTATTTGTGTGCATGTACACATGTCTGAGGACATCAACATATGTGCTCATCTAAAAGATTGGGATGCTCCTGAACACTTAATATTCTGTAATTTGTAGTCTAATCCATTCATTTCCAATGGCCAGTCATCACAGGTGTAAAAAAAAGTGAAATAAAACCAACAAAATGTTATGAAAATTATCAAAAAAACACAAACAATTAGTGTTCAGATGCCCTTTGTGAACAAAGTCATGGAATTTCATGATAAAATAAAATATTCATAACAAAAAAGTAAATCTGATTGTTTTGAACAGAACACATAAGGGTTAAAGAAAACTTAGTACATAGCAGCAAGTCAAATAAAAGTCATTTTCTTTTTTAAAAAGGTGCTTTAATATAACACGTCAGAGTCCGGAAGAAAACTTGCGATAACAATGAATGATATAATCCAAACATTAGCACTGTATAGCCTCTCCGAACTGATTTCAAACCCGAGTAAATCCAATTAAAGTTTCTATATGGCTTACTGCAAAAATATTCAAAAATAAAATAAGGCAAAATTCTCAGATAGATGTATTGGCATGAGACATTAAAGTGACATCACAAAAACAATGTGTATTGAAGACAGTTTAGATGTGAAAACACATTGAGAACAAATGGAAAATACCACAACCGTGACCAAAACCAACAGTGTTTTAACTGTCAGATCACCTGCAGTCTAATGTGTCATAAAACAGTGAAATGCATTGTGTTTAAAAAATCCAAGCATATTTTCCAACACTAGAAATCAAGTACTTTGAAGCCAAATATCTGGGTAGCTTTAAGGTGTAAACTTCAGCAAATAGTCAATAGAAGGAGAGGCTCTGCAGCACTCAAACAAGCAGAAAACAGCTGCTGCGGGATAACATAGGAATACATATATCTCAAATACTGACAGAAGACCATAAAGTTAAGAATGAATCGCTCTCGGTTGCCTGCTGTGGAGCAGGATAAAGAGAGATGGAGAGAGGTAGACGATGAAAGACTGAAAAAAGTGGACAAAAGAAAAATAAATGTACAACTCGTAGTGAAATTAACTATGACGTGGAGGACTCTGGGCAGTGAGAGGCTATTGCCTGCTCAGCAGCAGATCGGGAAATGCAGGTGCTGCTCCTCTCATCTTAGGCACTGTGGTGATGGAGAGTCTGCACAGCTTGCACACTGCTTCAACAACACTCAGACCCACAATCTCAAGAGACTGCTCTACATAAGGGCAATGCTGCAAACACAATATCCATTTTCCGGGTCTCACTAAAAATCAACCCATTTTGATGAAGGCCATACAAACTCAAAGGGATAGAACACTCGGTCATCATTCACTTGCTCATTCATTTTGTTCCAAAACCTGGATGAAGTTCTTTCCAACATGGAATGCAAAAATAGATGTTAGGGTTTGTATCAGTAACTATTCATTTTCATTGCATCTTGTTTGCATACAATGAAAGCAAATGGTGACTGAGGCTAACATTCTGCCTAACATCATCTTTTTGTGATCCGCAGAAAAATGGAAGTCATACAAGTTTGGAGCAACATGAGGCTGAGTACATGATGACTGACTTTTTTTGTTGACATTTTTGGGTGAACTATCCCTTTAAACTTGTCGATTCTGAGCCATGTTAGTTCCGTAGTGCCCTGGATTATGCTCTAGCACAAGCTGCAGTCTCTTGTCCCTGGGCTGGTACTGTTCGTACCCTACAGGGAGGTCTTTTGTAGTGGTGTACACAGTGGTAGCAGCAGCAGGGTATGGTCTAAAACAAGTTGAAACTAATTAAAAATAAGATCAGTCTTATAAAGATGTTGGACCTGTACCAATGTTCAATACTACACAAATCAAACAATGAGAAAAAATAAAATAAAAAACGATAAAAGGGATACATTTGCAATTGTGCATCCTGACGCCTAAAAGGGACACTTCCCTTTAGAAATACTACAAAAGAGTGAACAACTGCAGTGTCTAGGCTATTTCACCAAAGGAATTCAGACCAAGTTTAAAGAAATACTAATGACTAAAATTCTATCTTGTATAGTTACTTGGCAATTTATCTGTATTAATTTTGAAATGTCCAAACATTTGTCTGCATATCAATTAAAAGCACCACTATTTGCTGTATAATTTAAGTCAATTCAGTTGGGCCTGTCTGCTGAGAATAAAAATAATAACTAATAATGATTGGCACAGTATAATCTTCCATTTAAGATTGTTTACTACTAGTCTGAATAGCATGAGAGGCCCTAGTGTACAAGAAGAGTAACCGATCAAGTGCAAATGCATTCCTTTGCTCTTAGAAAACAAAAAGTAAACATATACAAGTCTAGATAATCGATCTATATAATGGCACAAGCTAAAGCAAAATGAAAAGGGAAACAAGCACAAGAAGAATAAAGATGGAGACATTTACCCAGCTTTACATAATTAAAAAATCTCTGGCCTCTTTTAACAGTGCTTTTATAAAAAGAGTCTGACCTGCCTCTATTTTAAAGCATATAATTATTGTAAAGATTAGGTTCTCTGGAAATAAGTTGTGTACAAAATGTTATTTTTCCCCAGGTAAAAATGACATTCAAAAAAGGCACTTTGTTGGGCTGGAGAGGAAACCCCACAGTCCTTTAACCCTACAGATTTCTACCTGCATAGCAACACCTCAAAGAATGGTTCTGACTTGAATATTTTCATTTGAAAAAGGGAATAAAGGTCATTTTTCTTTTTGGTTTCTCATAAGCACTTTTCAAAAGAGAAATATTTGAGAGTCCTTTAAAATGATAAAAATGTCTGTTTATTTCAATGTGTGTCCTGGTTGGTGTCATATTCCTGTACTGTGAGGTGAGGACTGGTGGTAGCTGCAGGATGGAGGAGACGAGCTGCTCCTCTGATCTCCACCGAAGGACTCCACTGGCCCCTTGTCAGGTGGTGCAGCTCAGCATGCTACCTGCCCCTTAGGTTCTGCAGCACTCCATATACGTCCTCCTCTTTGCTCAGTCCCTCAAAGAAAGGCAGCAGGTCCAGGAGCTCTGTGTCATTCATGTCATCAAACCATGACTGCACTGGCACCTGCACAATACACACACACACACACACACACACACACACACAGTTATCCAAGGCTCCAAGCTGTGACTAGTATAATAAATTAATAAAAAAGTGAGATCGCGATTACAGCAGTCCATAATATAGTTTATAATAACAAGATTAACCATAATATATCTTGTTTCGTTGAAAGTGTTTTTATTTGCAACATGTTTTTGCAGTGATTGAGTATTCTAACTTATCCCATACATGTCCATTAAGCCAGTGTTTCCCAACCTTTTTTCTGCCACAGCAGAAAACACAACTTAAAAAAAAACATTCTACGACACACCACTACCACACATAGGCTAACCATCGTCAATATTTTTTCTTTTCAAGAACTTGTTTTCTGTCTGTCTTAGTAGCGTGTTTACTTGTAACGTTTGAAATTCGGCTATGCAAAATTTTTTTAATAATTAATAAAAATTAAGTCCCATACAGTGCTTGCGTTAGATTTTCTCATCATCTGTCATTTTGACGGACAGGGTCGTAAAAATTCCGTCATAATCTATTATTACCAGTCATATTAATTTTCATATTTTAATAAGACAAGACATTTAATAGCTTTTATTTTCATTCACATTTTCATCTTTAATCATGCACTTACAGGACGAGCATACAGCAGATTATGCATTTATTTATTTATGAACAGAACTCAATCGACTCAAACTCAAACCTTCCTCCTCATCCGCATGGACTTGAACTGGGTGCTCGCCTGTGCGTAATCAAACGCATCAAGGGAGACTGATGCAGAGGTAATTGTCTTTAGATTTTGCATCTTTGTTTCAGACAGATGATTTCTTATGGCAGATTTAATTTGGTTCTGGAGGCTGATCCCAGCGTCAAGCGCCTCATTGCCCAACACATGACAAGCGTTGCCGAAAGCATCACAGCGAGGTGATTTTACCAGTTTTCCACATAAAAAAGCGGGAAGAGTGCACAATAAACATTGAAAACATAGATTTGGAAGAGAGAAAAAAAAGCTAGCAGTTTCTTTGATAGCAGAAAGTAATAAAATGACTTGTTTATGTTTAGGTCTAAGTGTTTTCTTGGTGAATTGAAATTAGTTCAATAACTAGGGTCTCTGATATTCGTAAATGAGAAGGTCATATTTAATTAAAGTTTTTTTTAAATATTTCTTTTTGCTTAGTACTCTCAAAGACATTATTGGTGAAGCAAAAAGACTTTAATGTATTCTGCAGCGCTGACATGAGTCATGTGAAAGACCCTTAACGTATATTTATCAGTAACTTTTGCACATTAATCATCGCTCTTCACAAACACAAAAGTGACCGATTATGGTTTCAAAACAGCACATTTCTCAGAAAGATGAGGAGTTTTGATCCCTGAAATTATTATTTTTTTCATGCATTTATTGATTTTGTGAAATTTGATAATTTTCCACGGCACACCTGACAATCTTTCACAGCACACTGATTGGGAAACGCTGCATTATGCAATAAAACTGCTGGCTGGTGACTGCTGTGTGCATTTTTAATTTCCCTTTTTGATTTGTAACTAGTAGCACCTAATGAACAAGAAAAAAAAAAAATTTGAGAGCAAATAGTTTTCCAAAAGTGTATGTCCACATAAGTGAACAGTGAGCCTACGTTGTGAAATTTGAAATAACACCAGTTTGAAATGCACCTTATTTTCATCCTCCATTTTCAACTCAATATAAAGCTTCTGAAAGCTTCATTTTTCAGCTTTTGGATGAACCAATTTATTCTAAATGTGAAAATGCACAGTAAATATATAGGAATATATTTACTAAATACTTATGAATAGAACCGTATTGCACAGTGATAGCAAAATAAAATATATATATAAAAAAGTATATTAAAATGAAGTGAAATGACCCACAGATGTGTTACTGTTGAAAGTTATTTGAAATAGCTAACATGTTTTTTCTACTTTTGAGGAAATGTGGTGCCAGTTTCCACAAATGTGGACATCGTGTTTATCAGGGCGATGACGTGCGAAAAGTGAACAGATTTTTTAAAGTGGCATATTAAACGAAACTAAAGACTACTTTTTACATCCAAACAGGTTTCAATGAAAAACCTTTCTTTGATTTCTTACCAAAGGCACTTTTGTTGGTGCCGTGTCTGTAGTAACGCTTCAAGGAAATCGATGGCATGCTGATGTGTCACATGACTCTGTGCGACAGAAGTTTAACCCTTAAATGACAGTCTAGACTATAGAGACTGTATTCAATTATTTTGAATGAATCTTAATTATGCGTTGCATATAGCGTAGCCAAAATACAACGTCCACGCATGGACACGGGGTCGTACGCGGTTAAAGCCTTTTCACACCAAACTTGAATTTTTGCCGCAATGAAGATGAAAAAGTCTCGCGCCACATAACTGTATATTAAAGATAAAATATGTGCTGATTGGCAGTGGTTTTGTTTGCTGGAAACTGTCGTGTAATTACATCATAAATTGTTTCTATAATTGTAGTAGTACTTCATTAGAGGTAGAATTACCAAGAGTAACCAACATTGTATTAGAGTTGTGTTGGCAATCAAAACTCACAGCATTTTCAGGATGGAAAATGTAAGAAGCAGGGGAGTTGTCCACAATGATTACGTTCCTGAGCTCTCTCCCTAGACGACTAAGGTCTTTGACGTAATTCCCTCTGTGGAAAACGCAGGATTCCCGGAAGAGTCGTGCCCGAAACACACCCCACTGGTCCAGCAGGTCAGCCACCGGGTCAGCATACTGAAGCACAAACAGATAGAAAAGATATTTAGTCTTAAAACTGTCTTAAACCAGAGTCTGGACTACGGAATGTTCCAGCTGCTCCCTGCAACAAATCTGAACATAAAACATAGAACAGGCAAGCTGCTAGGGCAACGTACACTATTTTCATTTCTATGCAATTGACATCTACAAAGAGGACTAAGGAAACCTACAAAAGACTATTAAATCATAGTCAGAAATGTGCCTCCTTAGCATTATGTCCTTGATATAACGGAGACGAAAGCAACCAAGACATGTGATCTAAACTAATGAAGGCTGCAAACATTCTCAACAGTTAATGTGTCATTAACAGGTATGATAAAAAACATGTCAGGGACATCAGCTACAGATACAAATGAAACTTCACAGCATACCATAAAAGCTGCCAAACTAAAACAATATAAGGTAGCAGCAACTGCAACTATAGGGCATGGCTACTGGTACATGGCACGCATACTGTAAGAGTCACAGTTGCCATAGGAACACTTACCCATGCATTATCAGCTAAAACAAAGGCAGGCCACACAGAGACAGAGAGGGGGTCAGATATTAGAAGAGCAGAAAATGAATCAACACCCACCCAGCATGCCTTAAATCATCCAGCAGCTCATAAAGTGCTCTGGCAGATATATTATAGAGTCACAGTATGATGTGGCACTGCTTTTGTGTATGGAGTAAAGAGGTGCTCGCTGATTGTAGTGGTGTACTTGTGTCTTTTGACATATCCAGATTATTTGTTGACATTAAATGAGTGCGGTGCCTAGGTGAGGACAAACCTTTGCTAGACTGGCCGTGAAAAGCACACATTCAAACAGCTCGCCCATTTTCTGCAGGAACTCGTCCACATGAGGTCTTTTGAGCACATAAACCTACAAAAGGGAGATAATGTGATACACAGAACAATTCAAGTTACATGAGCCAGAATTGTAGGCAGACGAAACAACGAGAAGCTACGCAAGGTATCATGTACAGTCAGCCAGTCATCACAAAATCAACAACAACAACATGCTGATCACAGTCCCGAAGCAATGTGGACACATTTTAATTAATTTCTTGATTTGTAATAAATGATTGACTGTACACTATTATTATGTAGCAATACCTCAAATATATCAAATAAATGGATATGAAATATTGATTTAAGAGACTGTGGAGTGATTTGAGGGACATGAATCCAGTGCAGCTATATAAGAAATCGGTTGACTGGGATAATGGTCTATTATAAAGTTTATGGGGCATTCTATAAAAATATCTGAATGCAGAATATTCAGATTGGTCATAATAAAGTATATAAATCATTCTTATCACTGAAGTAGTCATTCTCTTGATCTTCTGAACCTTGAAAGATAGGAGGACAAAAGCACTGAGGAATATAAATCAAGCACAACTTACAGTACATATCTGCTCCTTGAAGACAGACAGCTGCCACCTAGTGCAAGTAATCATGAATAGGCCAACCAGGACAGACAGCCTATCCTGGATTACTTGAACAAGGTAACAGCCAATCAGTCATGCTGTTTTGTTTCACCATTCCATCTAGTAAAGTTCAAATGTCCAGTATACACTTACATGAGACTTATAATGGTTTTATAATTACTATAAAGCACTCCAGGGCATTTATAATTACTACTTTACAACTTCAGACATTTCAACATTTTTATTATAACATTTTATTCATAGTTTCCATAGGTACTGTACCTGATGCACTGTGCCGTCTATCTCCACTGGGACAATGAAATCAGCATTGCTAATGGGCTGTGAGAAAGAAACAAATGTTACAAGGAGTTATGACTCAGCCCCAACTAGGAGATAACATATCTCAAAACATCACACAATAAAAACTTGCATGATGTCAGTGATCAGGGTGTTATCAATGTGTGATCAAGATTGTTTACTTGCATTCATGCAATGCTACACCAGAGGGCATCTGTGTCCTTGTAATACAAAACCTCTTGCTCCTAAAATTACTAGTCAAGTCTGAGAGAGCAGGGGCACAGCAACTATTATGCCCGTTTTACACCTCACACCAAAACAGGACAAAAGCAGTGCAAATTTTTTCGCCGTCCATGTTCACAAATTAGTGTATTTACATCATAAGCAGAAGCAGCGACTGAGCAGAAGTGCAGCGGGAGTTTCAGTGTCAAGTCTATTTTTGCTATGCTGCTCAAACTGATTTAAAGTGAAATGCACCATTGATGGACATCATGAAGATGAGTTGACCAAAAATAAAAATGTATATTGCACAGATTAAGCATATATTTGTAGTCTAGTGTGTTTTTATTTTAATAACAGATTAAAACAAATTGTAATGACACAAAATGTAATTATTTTAATTATTTAGCTTAAGCAGACATTCAGTTTTATAATTTAAAACTAGTTTACTACAAGTCATAGCCTTAAACAAACAAAATAAAAATGCCCTTTTATATATTATTACACTGAGAGCAGGTCTAAAGGGTTGACAGTAATAACCATACACAGCAGAGTGTGTTACCAAATGCATGCGACAGAACGCGAGTTGGTAAATTCAGAACTTACCTCAGTCTTGTACAGAAAGACACTTGTATTAAACTGCCCTGTTGCTCTCAACTTTTAATAAGGACTAATTTACAAAGGATAAAAACGTGGGATGCTGTACCTGGCTGTTTGGTGCTTAAGAGTAAAAATATTGGAAGTGTGTCCTTTCTTTGAGGAAAGTAAATAAAACTTAAAGTTTTTGCTGGTGTTTGAACAAAGAGATGTCTCTATTCAATGGTTGTGCATAAATACCTTTTCAAACTATATTTTTAAGTGTGATCGACCCAAACAGAGTGACCAAACTGTACTCTGTTGTGCAAAACAACATTATGGCTCATTGTCCTCCACCTCCGCTAAATAGTGATGTTTAAAAATGAGCAGAGCTTATTGTGTTGGCTGTCATTACATGAAATAATTATCCATGACTGCCTTAGATTACACCAGCATCATGTCAATATGATAATCATGCTTGTAACACCTATCAATAACTCAGTCCTGAAAGCCATTTTATAACTTTACATTTTCTGTTCAGAGCACAGCAGTTTCTGTAGCAGAAACGCTGCTGGTGTAAAAGCATACTGGTTGTTTGCTGTGAAATTGTCGTGACGCACTGCTTCGGTGTGCAATGTAAAACAAGCATGGAATGGAAATAGTATGGAATTTTGTTCTGAATCCTTTTAACGATTATGGTTCCTTTATTTTTTTTCCAGGCAGAAATATCTGGAAATAGGAAATAAAAATGTTATTTAATATATGTGTATGTGTGTATATATGCATGTATATAAGGACTGTCAATCAATTAAAAATTTTAATCAAATTAATTACACGGTGTCCCGATTAAATAATCGCGATTTAATGTTTCAGTTTAGGAGCCAATAGTCCTTATTAACAGCAGTGCCATATTTGATTTTTGCTGTGAATGAAAACAAGGCAGTGAGAGGATAGACTTACTGTCTCTTCAATAGCATCCACTGTTTAAAGCTATCACAAAAATCTCCTAGATCAAATCTAATTTTCCACAACTCATGTCTTATGGAGGTTTTTGTCAACTTAGTTGAAAGTTGTGAAAGTTGCACACACTTCATTAAAGATGTTTTTTTTTCTCTCAAGGTTATCAGTGGAATGATCCAAAACATTTTAAACAACAGTACAACCCATTGATGAGACCGATAGTCTATCCCTAACAGTCTCATTAACATTTCCATCAAACATTTAAAAGATGCCGCTACTGTGAATAAGGTCAATGGTTCCAGTCATTTTTGTTTTACTCTGGAGCCTTTTTAATTTAATATTCAAAAGACAAGCTGATTATAACATAAGACACAATTTTGACTGAAACAAAGAGGACTGAGTGGAATTAGGAGGACCCAAGATCAATTTCATTTGATCAACCCCAGCTATTCTCACTTCTTCTGAAAACATATAAACCCTCCCTTGCACCAAACTACATAATCAAAAGCTTGAAAAAATTAATATTAATCAGTGTTGCTGTTCTACTCCTATACTATCAGTAGAGATAAATGTGTCCTGAATCAGAAGTCACTTAGCATCACAAGAAGCACTGCCTACATGCATATATGGGCCTGATGTAAATAGGTCACAGTGGGAGTCACTGAGGCAATTAGAGATAGAAGTCACAATTTCATAACATCTCAATAAAGACAAATCTGTAGCTTCTTCACGGTTGCTTATGTTAGGCAATTACCAGAGGAGAGTAATTTCTACATTATTTAATTAATTACCTTAAACGAGCTGTGCACCAGAGTCTCATCCAGGTCTATTACCACACACTTCTTTCCATAGTCGTTTATGTTAACCTCTGGGAGGAGGTACTTCTCTGGAGGCTGAGGAAATGCAAAACACAGAGGATTAATGTGATGAACAGAGACGGAGAGAGCAGTTTTACCGTAATGAGCAAGAAATGAGGCACAGGAGATTAAGCTGCAATGTGAAAATATGCAATGTGAGTAAAGCCAAATGAGCAGATAGATGGTGAAAAGCAGCAGCTCCCAACAATCTACACATTTCCTCCGGAAATATAAAAGATAGCTTCTGCCATTTTTGAAAGCGTGTTTCCTGTGCTGTTGCACAGAATCATGCTGTAACAACCCAGCTCTTCCTCACAGATTCATCCAACATGAAGTGGAAAGGATTACGGCCGTGCATGTAGATTTAAGGTTTTTCACACATTAAATCAAGAGATGCTGGATGGGTAAGGTTAATCTGGTGCCACACTACCAGACTCTGAATAACTCTATTTCAGTGAAAGGTGTCACACTTAGCAACTGTTTTTTGCTGATCTTGATCTCCTCAGTCAGAGGGCCTACCATACTCATCGATTAAGAATGAAGTACAGGTGTCACACTAAACAACTCTCTTCTGCTTTTCTCAACACTTCACTGTTACACCCCACTTTCTCAGCAAATTAACTTGAAGCTCGCCAAAATAAGAACAAGACACAAGCATAAACAATAATGGTTATGTAAGGCATGATATACAGTCATCCTGGATGGGTTTAATTTGTGATAATAACCTGCTAGCTAAACTACTATGCATGAAATAAATAGCATTTATTTGTATTGTTTTTGTAAATACTGATAACAAATAAACAGTCTTATACAAAAATAAGTGACCGTAGAATGCCAATCACATTTGATTGACCAATCACGATCAATTATAATTTTTTAAGTACAAAATAAGTACAATTATTATTAAGTACCTTCTCTTAAATGCTTTATAATATAAATTAATATTATTATAAATTATATAAAATAATTCTGAAATAATTTCACACTGTTGTGTGTGAAAATCCAAGGAGATCAGCAGTTACAGAAATGCTCAAACCAGTCCATCTGGCACCAAATATTTTTCCCCCATTCTGAAGGTTGCGGTGAACATAAAATGAAGCATCTGACCCATATCTGCATGACATTATGCACTGCACCCACACAATTGTCAGATTAAATAATCGCATGAATAAGTAGGTGTATAGGTTTTCAGAAAGTGTAGATGACAGTCAACTAATGAATCACCCTTCACGTTTTGTTTTAAGCAAATTACTTAATTTATTAATGAATTATATATGTTGTGTATAAGTGGATTCATTCAATTATGTTTATTCACTGGTACAACAGAAAAAGAGCTTTTGCAGTTATTCATTGTGTATTTGCATAAGGCTTGTTCCGTATTTTTAAAGCTTGAGGTACGAGCTTCCCAGGTCCACTTGAAGAAAGCATCATTGGTCACTGCCTTGGTTCAGTGTAACCACCCCACCAACTGCCAGTGATAATTTCAAACAAGCTTGATGTTTGTTAGGAGTTTGTGAAGTGATTCTCTCAGCAGGGAGTTCTGATGGTCAAGGGATTAACAACCTCCCACTGGTAGATGCAAATGCATACTCCCGTCTCCCTCCACCTCGCTAGTTATTATATAAATGAAGCTCACAACTGAAAATCAGTGGAAAATTCATCTAGTGTGGCACTGCCTTTAGAGAGTGACTTTAGAATCGGCAGCCTGTATGAAATCACATAATTTCGTAAACTGTCGGTGAATGGGCCCCTCCATTCATCCAACTCTCTAATCCTCGCTGCACTGTCTCAGTTGAGGCAATCTTGTTATAGAGGAAGGCAGTATGCGGTCAAGTCTATCCAAATCCCTGTCTTTTTAATGGGATGACTCAGGTTTAGGAATGACTACTGGAGCGCAATCATGATCCTGGTCTGAACTGCTGAATGATCGCAGAAAGACGACCAAAACACTTACGATTTATCTGCAGGTAAATTCCTTGGGTTACAGCAAAAACTTTATCAGCTGGTATTTAAAAATAAAAAAAACAACCTCTACAGTCAGAGACAGGCTTAGGGACCTGATTGACCTAAAATCATTAAAGGATTGATCATGAGATCTGAAAAAGGCTAGCGGTGAGATTAACAACAGAATAGACATGCTATACCCTCATCAGTTAAAGATTTGCAGGCAATGCCCTAACTTATTCACAAATCTTTTTAAAAAGAATAGACAAAACAGTTGTCTTAACAAAATAGTAATAAATAGAATATAGCTCTTGCATTATCAAATCAGAACAAGTCATAATTGTTTAACACATAATTAGCATATTACATAATCTCCCAATAGTTAAATCACAAGTATTGGGCACAGCTAGCACGTGTTGCTAAATGTCTCAACCCTTAACTGTGTGGAAAAAAAACCTGGGGATTTCCAGACATCTCAGAAGAATAATACACAGTGCATGCAAGCATCCGAGAGGGATCTGCCAAGTGCATCACTCAGTACGTTAACATGCACAGTTATAATCAAGATAAAGCAGGTTTTTGCGTAATCAAGCAACAGTCTTAATCTATTTTTTCAAGGATGCATTAAACAATCCATAATCAAATTTTTTTTTAAAGTTTGTTTGCCATTTTTTGTTTTTCATCTGTCCATGTATTTAAGAATGTTCAGCACCTTCAGCTGCAACAACATGGTGGTCTTCCCATGATACCTCGACGTCGCTTATTTTGCATTCAACTTCTGTGATAAATACACGTTGTGCATCAACTGAAATTTTGAGAATGCAAACCCAGTTGTGGTCCGATTATGTTATGTACGTAGGGCCCTATGATTTCCGTGTTGCGGAAAACATGGATGGAATCGCGGAATCCATTTATATTTAATTCTGTTTTTATCAAACGCGGAATGTCACAGAATTTTTCATATTTGGGATGAAATTAATGCATAAATGCACAATTAATTCAATTAAAATTGTGATATGTCCTAGTGTGATGATTAATCCACAAAAAGCTGAGATTTAATTCAACAAATAGCCTATATGTTATGCATAAACGTCAAGAGTAAGTGAATGTGAGAAGCCACTGCTTATACACTAACCGCATGATTAAAGCTGCACTATTTGTGCACCGTTTTTTGTTAAATATGTACAAATTGCCATTATTGGCCGAGTACATAAACAATCAGAGTTCTTACCTAACCCCAATTCACTACAGTTAGCCTATAAAAATTATTTGCATTTTGAGCTGTTGGGTTCGATTTGGTGCGAAATCACTGGCTTAAGGCGCTTATCATTGCATCATGTCCGCACACACAGGAAAGTAGTACCGGCTGTCTAATGTTCCCGCTGGAGAAACTATGTTGTTTAACTCAAGCTCAGCAACAATCACAAGTTCAGGACAGCATCATTGCAGTCTAGATAATGTTTATCTGTTATCGATTTGGCGAAGATGCCAACCTGCTATAATGCTTGGATATGTATTCTGGTAGGGCTGTTGAAGCTTAGATTGCTTGTATGAATCTCGTGTGTTAACCAATTGCAATGTATCTATGTTGTCCAATAAGGTAATGTGACACGTTTAATATGTATGACTTCTGAAATTGACTTTTTGTAATTATTATATTGCATTTTTAAGCATATTATTTTTGTTTAATCAAGTATATTTTACCCCCATCCTTACTGAATCCTTATTTAATGTAAGGTCACTGTGTGCATTGCATAGACATTTGCCATTGTAGTTACTGGGGCTAGACAATATAGTACAAAAATAATAAAGTCATCTATTGAACTCGTATCAGACATATCAAAACTTTAACCTCTTAAATTTAAAATTGTAGTACAATTCAAACATTTATAGTAGATGAAACACTTAAATTGTCATATTAAGATCTACTGGTAGTGGCTGAGGAGAGTCCCCTGTTCTTTATTTAAAAGTGCTGCGAGTTCAGTGCGATTTACAGTGCATCCGGAAAGTATTCACAGCTCTTCACTTTTTCCACATTTTGTTATGTTACAGCCTTATTCCAAATTTTTACAAGCAATACCCCATAATGACAACATGAAAGAAGCTTGTTTGAAATCTTTGCAAATTTATTTAAAATAAATAAATAAATCATGTACATAAGTATTCACAGCCTTTGCCATGACACTCAAAACTGATCATCCTAAAGATGTTTCTACAACGTGAATGGAGTCAACATGTGGTAAATTCAGTTGATTGGACATGATTTGGAAGAGGCACACTTGTCTATATAAGGTCCCACGGTTAACAGTGCATGTCAGAGCACAAACCAACCCATGAAGTCCAAGGAATTGTCTGCAGACCTCCGAGACAGGATTGTATCGAGGCACAGATCTGGGGAAGGGTACAAAAAAAGTTTCTGCAGCATTGAAGGTCCAAATGAGCACAGTGGCCTCCATTTTCCGTAAATTGAAGTTTGGAACCACTAGAACTCTTCCTACAGCTGGCCGCCCGGCCAAACTGAGCGACCCTAAGCACACAGCCAAGATAACAAAGGAGTGGCTACAGGACAACTCTATGAATGTCCTTGAGTGGCCCAGCCAGATCCCAGACTTGAACGCGATTGAACATCTCTGGAGCGATCTGATAATGGCTGTGCACCGACGCTCCCCATCCAACCTTATGAAGCTTGAGAGTTCCTGCAAAGAAGAATGGGAGAAACTGCCCAAAAATAGGTGTGCCAAGCTTGTAGCATCATACACAAAAAGACTTGAGGCTGTAATTGGTGCCAAAGATGCTTCAACAAAGTATTGAGCTAAGGCTGTGAATAGTTATGTACATGTGATTTTTCTCGTTTTTTAATTTTTAAAAAATTTGCAAAGATTTCAAACAAACTTCTTCCACGTTGTCATTATGGGGTATTGTTTGTAGAATTTTGAGGAAAATAATGAATTTAATCCATTTTGGAATAAGGCTGTAACATAACAAAATGTGGAAAAAGTGAAGTGCTGTGAATATTTTCCGGATGCACTGCAAGTGTAAAATTCATTCAATTATGTAAATAAGTGTTATTTATCTTCATCAAAGCAAGTAATACTTCCGTTTCAAATGTTTAATCATATAAATGAATATCAACATGAAAATAGCATGTTATGACTCCAGCTCCAGTCATGATCACACACAGTCGATGTCCAGGTTAAGCTCAAATTGGGAGATTAATTTGCCAGAAGTGCAGTGCTGAATCACGACTGACGTAACATATTCTTCCGCAAACTCTTTCAAGATGTCGATAGAGAGCACAAAGTTACAAAGTGCAGCTTTAATATCATGTGTGTTCCGTATGTGTATTAATGACAGAGCAGATCACTTTATTCGATGAGAAGATCAGCACATATAGACTAATATATACACTACCGTTCAAAAGTTTGGGGTCACATTGAAATGTCCTTATTTTTGAAGGAAAAGCACTGTACTTTTCAATGAAGACAACTTTAAACTAGTCTTAACTTTGAAGAAATACACTCTATACATTGCTAATGTGGTAAATGACTATTCTAGCTGCAAATGTCTGGTTTTTGGTGCAATATGTACATAGGTGTATAGAGGCCCATTTCCAGCAACTATCACTCCAGTGTTCTAATGGTACAATGTGTTTGCTCATTGGCTCAGAAGGCTAATTGATGATTAGAAAACCCTTGTGCAATCATGTTCACACATCTGAAAACAGTTTAGGTCGTTACAGAAGCTACAAAACTGACCTTCCTTTGAGCAGATTGAGTTTCTGGAGCATCACATTTGTGGGGTCAATTAAACGCTCAAAATGGCCAGAAAAAGAGAACTTTCATCTGAAACTCGACAGTCTATTCTTGTCCTTAGAAATGAAGGCTATTCCATGCGAGACATTGCTAAGAAATTGAAGATTTCCTACAACGGTGTGTACTACTCCCTTCAGAGGACAGCACAAACAGGCTCTAACCAGAGTAGAAAAAGAAGTGGGAGGCCACGTTGCACAACTGAGCAAGAAGATAAGTACATTAGAGTCTCTAGTTTGAGAAACAGACGCCTCACAGGTCCCCAACTGGCATCTTCATTAAATAGTACCCGCAAAACACCAGTGTCAACATGTACGGTGAAGAGGCGGCTGCAGGATTCTGGGCTTCAGGGCAGAGTGGCAAAGAAAAAGCCATATCTGAGACTGGCCAATAAAAGAAAAAGATTAAGATGGGCAAAAGAACACAGACATTGGACAGAGGAAGACTGGAAAAAAGTGTTGTGGACAGATGAATCCAAGTTTGAGGTGTTTGGATCACAAAGAAGAACGTTTGTGAGACGCAGAACAAATGAAAAGATGCTGGAAGAATGCCTGACGCCATCTGTTAAGCATGGTGGAGGTAATATAATGGTCTGGGGTTGCTTTGGTGCTGGTAAGGTGGGAGATTTGTACAGGGTAAAAGGGATTCTGAATAAGGAAGGCTATCACTCCATTTTGCAACGCCATGCCATACCCAGTGGACAGCGCTTGATTGGAGCCAATTTCATCCTACAACAGGACAATGACCCTAAACACACCTCCAAATTGTGCAAGAACTATTTAGAGCAGAAGCAGGCAGCTGGTATTCTATCGGTAATGGAGTGGCCAGCGCAGTCACCAGATCTGAACCCCATTGAGCTGTTGTGGGAGCAGCTTGACCGTATGGTACGCAAGAAGTGCCCATCCAACCAATCCAACTTGTGGGAGCTGCTTCTGGAAGCGTGGGGTGCAATTTCTCCAGATTACCTCAACAAATTAACAGCTAGAATGCCAAAGGTCTGCAATGCTGTAATTGCTGCAAATGGAGGATTCTTTGACGAAAGCCAAGTTTGATGTAAAAAAAAATCTTATTTCAAATACAAATCATTATTTCTAACCTTGTCAATGTCTTGACTCTATTTTCTATTCATTTCACAACGTATGGTGGTGAATAAGTGTGACTTTTCAGGAAAACACAAAATTGTTTGGGTGACCCCAAACTTTTGAACGGTAGTGTATGTATGTATATATATATATATATATATATATATATATTTAGATAATTAAGTTATAGCCTTTTGCAGTTTATCAGCATATAAACCCATTTAACTAACTGCTTCCCGGAGGTGAGAAGCCCAAAAACATCCAGTTTTCTGCCAAAAATAAAAGCTTCATTTAAATAGACACGTGAAATTAAAAAATGCATCCGAAATATTTTACTTTTGTATAGTAATATGTAATATTCAATGTAGTAGTTGCAATAATAATTACATTATATTTTAGTGAGTTTCATCACTGCTTTCATTAATACTGTAATGCTATACTGTGCTGCACTGTATTTGACAATAATAATAAATAAAAAAAAACCTAATTTTGTGTCTTAGATTGTGCTGTGAATAGCAGTAGACACTCTTAATGTAACAACAAATAATGCAATGGCATGTTAAAAAGTAACTGTTCTGTTTTCATTTAATTAAAATTCTATAAATTAATTTGATGTGACAGTATTTTTAATGATAAAATTTCATTAAATTTAAAACCCGGAATTCAGAGAAAATAAAAGGGAAAACAGAATTTGGGAAAAAATTAAATGCATTTCATAGGGACCCATGCATGCTGGACAAAACAAGAGCTACAATAGCAATTTGGTCCGACCCCGTAAAAATCGTACTGGTACAATTTCAAATGGACTAAAGCATCTTCATGACATTTTAAAAAGACTAATTTTGTTTTAGTTTGATTGAAATCAAACTTTTCCAGTGCATGTGAACGTACTGACTGTCCAAAGAGCTGCTTCAAAATATATCAGTGTACAGCACAATGAAGGGATGCTCCATGTGGCATGCGAGAGCACAGACAGAGGGAGTGAAGAGGAGTCATACATACACTGGGGATAGGGATGACCTCAACCTGGTCACACTTGGGACATGAGCGATGAAGACAGAGGAAACAAACAGAAGAAATGAGGTGCTGAACACAAGGCAAATGGACATTATTTCAGACAAATGTGATACAGTCTACACAAAGAAAGTGTTGTGATGAATTACATTCAAAGGAATAGTTTGTCCAGAAATGACAATTCCGTAATTTACTGAGCCTCACTTTGTTCCAAACCCATACGACGTACTTCACTCCATGAACCACAAAAGGAGATGTTAGGCAGAATGACAATCTCAGTCACTATTCTCTTTCATTTGAAAAAAGATGCAATAAAAGTGAACGGTGACCGAGATTGTCATTCTGCCCAACATCTCCTTTTGTGTTTCATGGAAGTCAGTCAGTCATACAGGTTTGAAACAACATTTTTGGGTGAACTATCCCTTTAACAGAGAGCTTGATTTCAACTAGATGCTAAAGCAGTGGTAGCAAATAGACACCAAAGACTCTTGATCAATAAGCACAGTTGATCCTGCTGTAATCGCTTTCCTGATAGAAGAGGAGTGCTGTTAGGGGGCATGTTTGTGGATGTCTCACCTTTGGTGGAGCTCCGTTTTCCTCCACAGGTGGGGGAAGAGGGCTGCTGTTGTTGGGGGTGGTGGGTGGCTCGGCATCGTAACTCCTCAGACAGCAGAACAATGAGCTGAAGATGCTGCGAGTCCTCTTCTTCTTAAGACTGCAGTTGGACAGCGAAACTAAAAAGAGAGCAGAGAACATGTCAAACAAGGTAGATGAAGTGACCAAGTGTAAATACCCCCTTCATCTAATTCTCATTTGACAGTTCCTACTATTTCATACCTTGTTACAAAATAAAGGAATATTGCAGCTCAATACAAGTTAATTTGAACAGACAGAACTTGTGGCATAATGTTGATTACCACAAATAATTATTTTAATTTCTTTTAAAAAAATAAAGCAAAAATTGAGGTTACAGTGAGGCACTTAACAATGGAAGTGAATGGGGCCAATTCTTGGTGGGTTTCCATTGCAAGTTAAAACTCGGGTATTATTTGAGCTGTAAGGTTGTTAAAAAAATAATAGTTTTTAGAGTCGTTCACCATGATTACAGGGTCTGCAGTGTGAAGTCGATATGGCAAAGCAGTTGTAAAACTGAATTTAACTTTACACAGAAAAGGTTAGGAGGCCATTTTTTTTTTTTTTTTATTAAAGGTGCACTATAGCTGAACTAAAAATGAATGGTCTGGCCACATGCAGAGCAGCACGTTAAGATGAACTGATTTAAAATGCTCTGATGGGTGTACCATATACAGAGGTTTGCGACAAACTCCCACGAAAATACAAGCAAGGGTTTTTATAGTTTCACTTTAATTTTATTTAAACAGTGTAAATGACACGCAGGAGGAGACGCTTGCTCCATTACTCTCGAGGTGATAGGTATAGAAATATATTTTCAAATGCACATTGAATATAAAATGTTTTCCATCATGCGAAATAAGGGCTTGTAGGTTTTTTGAGAGCCTTAACATATCGTGAGAGATTGAAGAATTTAGGACAGAAATACAGTATACATTATTACTATTGCATAATGTAATATAATTGGTGGTGTTGTAATATATATTCTAATACATATAAAATATTACTTTATGTAATTCTATACCTGTGCAATCATTTTTAATGAAAAATATTTTTAAAGCCTTAAAATGAATCATAGAGACCCATTTCATTATATGATTGCAAATTAAATATAAATAATTTACTACTTAAGATGTAGGCATGTCTGTCTTAAGCATATGTACTATGGAAACTCTGATAATCATGTTTTGATGCCTAAATCCACTTGAAGCACATTAAATGTTGTATTGGAATTTTAGCCTAAACTGGCTGTCGAAAGTCTGTAAAAGAAGACACATTGGTAATATGCTGTAACATAAATGACCGGTTATCGGTATCAGTTTTAATAGTGTTGTGTCCCTATAATTTACATACTTTTATAGCAAAGTAATAAACTGCAAACTGTAGAAGTTAAATAAGGTATGCTGTAGGTGAATTGTAATAGGAATACCTAAATAACATGAGGCTCGCTAGACAAATTCCTTATTAAAATGTCTTCTATTTGGTAATAAGGTTTTATAAGACTCATTAGAACACTCGGTGATAGTGGTAATGTCCAAACGCCCTTTCAGGAAATGCCTTTCTCCACACGCAGGATGTAAATGTCAGATGGCATGTTTAATTAAAGGTCTGAACTATCTGAACTATTATGATTTATTATGGCCAGGCTACATAATGATCTGGGGTACTCTAAACCTGCACTGCACATAATGAGGGAACATCGAAGCCCCAAGCAGTTCTCCTCTCCTCATTCACACAGACACTAATAATAATCTTCCTCATTCACACAGACACTAATAATAAATCAGTCTTCATTCCAGTGCCATGGCAAAGGCTTTTAATGTTAACACTGAGGTCAACAGCAAGAGAAGGCCCTTTAAAAATAGTGACAAGAAGGGAAAAAAAATGAAACTAGACCCCACTCACTTACAAACCACACCCTTTCCTCTTTAGGGTCCTAAACCCTAGTACCTGTGCTCATTGGCTGCCGTCTCTTGCTCCATTTTAAGGGCCAGAGTCTATTTTCCCTCGTTCCTGAAGCTTCAGTGACAAGTACAGAGGCAGAGACGAGTAGGAGTGGGGGAATGTTTGAGGGAGAGAGGGAAAAGAGGAGGCACAAAAAGACGAGGAGGAGCTTACGAAATGAACAACCTATGAGAGCCCCGCATTCCTCTCCCGCCCCTGTAATGTTCCTCATGTAGGCCAACAGTTGAACATCTCACGCCTTGCACTTTAAATAATAAGAAACTATGGGTGCAACATTTTTTCTAAATCATTTAGAATAAAATCTAATGCCTTATTACAAAGCTCTATGAAATACTTGAGTCTAATTGGACAATCATTGCATTCAGCAGTTGTCCCAAGCAGCCAATTTTCTATATATTTCCATTGTCGCTTTCTTCCCGCATAAAACTTGGGATGGTGTACAGTCAGGTAGTAATAATTATAGATTTTCTGATGCATTGCAATCTTCATTTGAATGATCTCAATAGCGATTCTTAAATCCCAAGATCAAGCTTTTACTCTATGCGCAACCACTCCACTACAATGGGAGGAAATCACTCACCTAATTTCGCTATGCGACTTAAATCTATATTGGCAACTGTCTCGTAAACGTTTACATTTCACTCACCAGTAATTGTGTAAGTGTGGTAAAGTATTCAGCAGCGAGATCCTTTCACTCCATGTTGAGAGTACAACTTTTGTTCTGTGTAATGTGTGTCAAAGACGAGATCCACGAGACCCATTTGTCATTGATTAATGTCTCTTAAGTCAGTTGTTGAAAAAACACAACAAAAAAAAAATCTACATTTAATTCTAATCAACATGGCACCGATGAGGATTCATTTGAATCCTCTCTCGTTAACATCCGCTCATCTGCACTTTCTTTAAAGAAATGCCAGTTCTGTTAGAGACAGTACCACTTTTAGCACATTATCAACAAATCAATGTAAATACTTGTAAATAGTACAAATTATCAAATTAAACAAACATGTAACAATACATAATATATTAAATATAATATCTTATTTATTGATTGAATACATTGATTTATTCATTTTTAAAAAGCCGAAATGTGACCAAAATAACTAAACTTATTACATACAATTATTCAAATTAATACATTTTGTAACAGCATTAGCCTGGAGAGAATTTCTTTCATATGTAAGCAAAAGGGACATTATAAATTAATCGTTATTAGGGATGGGCACGAGTACTTGACTATTAGATGTGGCATCAATTTTCGATAATGAAAACGATGAACGATAGTGATCATGCATGATGTGACTTTTTCATTTAAATCAAAATTCAGTGACAATTACCTGACAACTAAACACAAACGTGTCAAAGAGAGAACGTATTTTTAATATTGAGATTGATTACGTTGTGATTTTGAGGGGTACATTGATTGTCAGAAACGTCTCCTAGCAACCAAACTGATATACAAAGCTGCAATGCTATCGTTACTAGTGTTGTCAAAAATACCGGTACTCCGGTACCAAGTCGGTACTCAAACAATACCTTTTTTGTGATACCAGCATTTCTGAAAGTACTGGAGCACCGGGTCTACCCAGTTCCCATGCAGATTCGGGAACTTTCGAACACTCACAACAAGCAAAAGATGACGACAAGCAAAGTAGCTGCTGCTGCGGAGTCTCAACTGAATCTTGTCGAAAAGAAAAATGGAAAAAGCCAGGTTTGGAAATTCTTTGGCTTTGAGGCTGATGAAAAGGGAAACATCATAGATCAGCAAAAACCTATTTGTAAACACTGCTTTTTTCTGCAATTTTCTGACAAGAGGAGGAAACACATCAAACTTAATAAAAGCACCTGAAAGACAGACACCCGGATTTATTCAAGCAAATAAAGCTGGTGAGTTTAAAAGCATATTATCATTTGTATTAGGGCTGGAATGTTTAGTCGACATTATCAACAATGTCGAAAATAAAAAATTGTCGAGAAAGATTTTCGTTGTCTAATAGTTGTTTGATCCAATTTAACGTAACATGAAATCACATTCAACTGTAATAATGAATCACGAGAGCAGCAAGGAAGAATTACACAGATCAGTCCAGATGCACTCTAAACTTTCACAGCTTCATCTTATGTAGATACCAAAGTATTAGGGAATTATAATTAAAAAAAAAAAAAAAGTAAATTCAGAAGCACTCTCGTTGTGGAATAAGCGGAGCCGGAGCTCTTTAAAGGAAACATGCGTTACATCTTAAATGCAGTTATATTTAATGCGTTATAGCTTTATTAAAAAGTTCAAATAATACAGAAGCAGCTCATGTAATAACTATAAACTCAGAAACTGGCATTTCTCTGTGTGGTCGGTGCCTCTTCTATGAGTTGCGCGAATGTCCCGATCTAAGGGGGAGAGACTGAAACTGCACCCGACTGAGAGCGTGGACGCTTAATGCAGCTAGATTAGAACGTGATTGCTCGCGACTTATTTAATCATAATATATGTCACTGTGCATTTCTTATCGTGATGAAAATTGGCAATATGCAGCTTTATTAATATGAGAGCTCTTTGCATTTTAGTTTGGAAATTGTTTTTATTCATTCTATTGTATGCTTGTTTATTTAGTTTTTTGTTTTTTTTTTGTATTTGGTGCAAGTAAAAGTTGCAAAAGTTGAAGCAAATCTCTTATAATGTTCAAAGCATACATTGTACAGTTTTGATATAATTCAAAAATAATATATTTAACTTGAAGTGTTGCTCAATGGTATATTTGATACCAAAAATGGCATCGAGTACCGTGAAATTTCACTGGTATTGATACCGACTACTGAAATTTTGGTACGGTGACAACACTAATTGTTACAATAATCAAAAGAGTGTAATTAACTGTTTTGAACACCTGTCTCAGCAAAATGACATACTTTTCACCATCTGGAGCATTTTTAAATGCTTTTTCCATGTAAATGGAAAATTGCTTTTAACGGGTGATTGATTGATCGATCTGCTCACTCTTTTTGCACATATTATATGTGCTTTTGGCTCATATCAGTGCAGATTGCATGTAAACCAGTCACAATATGAGTCAAGCATTTCAAAGGAACAGTGACTGAAACATGTGGCAATTAAAAACACTACTGGACAGAGGCTATTTAGCAGAGATAAAGCGAATTCTATTAAAATGAATAGGAGAAATTGGAACACCCAACAGCCAATGGACATAGAAAGGAAATCCTGCCTTACAGTTAAAAGAGCCAATCACCTTCTAAATACAGACCTCACCTGTCAATCAACTTGAGAACATACATGTGCATTAGCTATACAAGCTAAAGATAAGTTGTTTTAGCCTAATCTGATGGAAAGATGCAGTTTATGATTCCAGTGTTATCAGATTTTACTGCTGATATGAATTATGTTCTTTGATCATAATCTTGACTAACCGTTTAAGAGATTTTGGTGTTTCCCCATTCAAACAGATAGGAGCTGCACTTCCATGACTGGAAATTGCTTCCCAAGAGATTCCAAAGATGGTGGCCAGTGGACTGAATTGGTAGAAAGACTTTAATCTGACCCAACTGGAAAATCAAAGTAAACAATTCCATTAAGGAATGTTTCATATGTCATGACTTTGATATTTAAAGCTTGTGGTGCTGCTGTGCTTGAGTAAACAGTCTGATATAGTTGCATGGTATTGGGGGTGTGTTGTGTGTAAACCCTGAAATTTTGTTTTTTCTTTGTGGAGCTGGTTCATTCTCTTCTGATTGAGTTTCAAATATAGAGTATATGGCTATACAATGTTAGCCAATCAGAACAGTGGGTGTTTACTTAAAAGATTAGAGGAGACACTGAGGCCTAAACCGAGCATTTAAGACATAGGGTGAAAATTATCATGTTTTAAAAAAAAAAAATTATAAAAAAAAAAAAAAAAAAAAAAAAAAAAAAAAAAGAGTATGTCATGACCCCTTTAAAACAGTGAAGTAGAGAGACTTTCACTTTGTGGGCAGAATGGGAAATAAACCCTGACAGGCAACGGGCCGGAGATATTTATCACTTTGGTGGATTATCGGATATAGGATATATAAATCTGAGCTCAAGTCACAAGCAACAGCTCAAGTTTTAGCTGCCTTTAAAAATCTTCTGTTAATATTAATCCAATTAATCCAAACTGGTTTAATATCAATTATTCAAATGCTGCATCTTGGAAAGACATTAGTCACTTTTCCACAATCGGGCCACTGCGAGCCAGGGCAACCAACTGGCCAGCCAGGGCAAATAGCCTTAGACCTCGAGCTGCGAGACCAAAATCGTTTAGCGTTCCCACCATCAGACCAAATGCCCCACAGCGTTGCTCTAAAACCTGCCACTGTCCTGGTGCTAATGTCACACCCCCCGCCCATTTCATAAGTAAGAAGGAAGCTCAAGCTGAGGTATAATGTATCTTGAATATTGAGTTTAGATAATTTGTAAACATTATCTAGCTAGCAAGATAAGTTAGCATTGACAACTTACCAACTGTAACTGACATGGTGTCCCGAGTGGTCACTCCATTAACAGCGGGACGATATCCTAACACACCATCCATGTTCTCAAAACATGGAAAGTTATTTCCCTGGGCACCACTTTATCCCTTGTGCATTTTAACGGATTTGTACCTTTTCCACAATTTTGTTAACCTGGCAAGTTCCCCACCTCAATCCCCAGTTGGCCTTGTTGGCCCAAAGGTAATCAGCAAAACAAAGGCCATTGGCCCCAAGGAGGCACAATGAAGCCCCGGAATTGACAGTAGGAACACAACTGGCACTGGCAAGCCCTCGTTTGTCCTGACAGTGGAAACGTGACTACTGAAGGAACCCTGGACAAGTGATGGATGAGATCATGAAATGCTCTAGCAGTTGTGGGGCACAAAAGCATTTAAAATGTTGCCTAATACGCCATAAACAGCAAAAGGACCATTTTAGAGGATTTAGGCCAAACTTTATTCTGTGCTTTTCTGAGAGGGCAACTGTTTAAAGGAACAGTTCACCCAAAAATGAAAATTCCCTCATAATTGACTCACCCTTATGCCATCCCAGACTTACTTTCTTCTACAGAATACAAGGATTTTTAGAAGAATATCTTAGCTCTGTAGGTCCCTACAATGCAAGTGAATGGTGACCAAAACTTTAAAACTCCAAAAAGCACAAAGGCAGCATAAAAGTAATCCATGCGACTCCAGTGTTTCAATCCCTTTCTTCTGAAGCGATCCAATCAGTTTTGGGGGAGAACAGGCCAAAATATAAAGCTAATTTTTTACAATTAATTTTGACATCAGCAGTCTCCTAAGCAATCATGATTTCAAGCCCGATTACACTTTCTATCACTATCTAATGCTCTGGGCATGCATCAAGAGTCTTATAGATTAATTTTATGATGCCTTCATTGTGCCTTTGAGCTTCAAGGTTTTCTTCCCCATTCACTTAAAATGTATAGACCTACAGAGCCAACATAATCTTCTGAAAATCTTTGTGTTCAGCAGAAGAAAGAAAAATCATGAATAAATGATGAGAGTTTTGAACTATTTCTATTAAGCTTCTCAACTCCTTTGAACCTGAGGTCAAAGATTAAGCCCTGGAAGTGCTCCATCCAAATGCATGCTGTCACTGAGCCGGACATCCTCAACAGAGTAGCCAGAGGCCATTCTGGAAAAACTGCAATCATAGCTGTATATTTCTGCAGCAGGGGTATGCACTCTGAGCCACCATTGCTGGATGTAATGTTAAGTTAAATGCCTCACAAAATAAACATTACTTTTTGCAGACAATAATTAATCAACCACCTGACAATGTAAAGCCATTTTTGACTGCTTAGTAAAGAATGTAAGCAACTTAATACCACACATACCTAACTACTGCTGCTGCTGACTTGACTGAAATTAGTAGAACAAATCAAAGTCCACTGCTATTTCTAGTGGTCGACCGATATGGGTTTTTTAGTGGCCGATGCCAATATCCAGAGAGCAGCGATACAATGCCAAAATATCACAAAATTTAAAATAGTAAATAACATACACATGAAATTGCTAAAAAAAAAAAAAAACTCTTATTTAACACTAGATATTTACTCAATTTTACACAAAAATAAAAAATAATATTGTATTTTAAATGGTAGATAGCAGTTTCTTCAGATTTCTGTTTAGTTATCAAATTTTAGCTATTTTTTTTGCACATGAAGAAATTGTTAATATATTAAGAAGGACAGTACACACAGTAGTCCAGCAACCATGGATAGCATGTCCACGGTAGCAGTCGCATTTACTCAAAAAATACTGAATCAAACCAATTGTACACACAGTGCATAGTGAATAAGACATTTACTTATAGCACACATGAAGCGCTTTACTTTGAAGTTACACCAGAGAATATTTAGCAGAGACGGGCCACTTCTATTAAAATGAATGAGAAAAATTAGAACGGCCAACTGCAGCCAATGGTCAACGGATATAGATAGGAAGGAAGTCCCACTTAACAGGTAAAAGAGCTAAATCACTTTTTAGATACAGACAAAAGCTGGAAAAATTGCATTTTTTTTTTAGCTAATTCTGAACTACAGAAGCACCATTTAGGCCTATGATACCAGAGTTGTCAGATTTTACTGCTGATTTGAAATCTGTTCTTTGATCGTAATCTTGATCTTTGATCGTTTTAGAGATTTCAGTCTTTCTCCATTCAAGTAGATAGGAGTTGCAATGTCATGACTGGAAATAGCCTCCCGAGAGCATTACAAACATGGCCGACAGCGGACTGACTTGCTAGATAGACTTTGGTTGCACTCACGCACTCGTGCGGATCCAGCGAGCAGCAGCAATCTCCTGACAGTTTAAACAGCCTGGATCGCCTACTTGGATTGTGATCATGATTTGTTAATCAGAGCAACTTTTGATCCTGATCCTAATATTTTTTTATTGTGGCTGATAGAATACATGCTTCAGAGGAAGCTATTAGATGAGCATTCGACAGAATGAAGATATCTGCCTATTTGCAAACAATGTATAAGTTTTATTGATATCTGCCTTTTTATCATTAGAAAATGAAGTTAAAAGTGACAGGGAACTGCTGAGGAGAGGCTGATAGAGTACATGCTTTAGAGGTAAATAAATGAGCACTCCACAGGATGCTGGATCTGCTGAAGTTTTGTGAGGTTGGTTTATTGCATCTGTTTAAACAAGATATCTGTGTATTAGCAAATGGTATATATGATATTAGTTTTATTAATATTTGCCATTTTATCATTAGACGAGGCAGTTAAAAGTTACAGGGAACTGTTGAGGAGAGAGATGGAGAATGAAACAGACCAGAACTTTAACATTATGAGCTCAAACGCGTCTGCCGTGGCTCTGATATGCAGACCGTTTAAATGACACTGATGCACACCAATTATTGTAGTGACACATGGCATGTAACAACAAAACGAACCGTGACTTGTCGTTTATAAGTCTCAGTCGTTTCACATGCAAGCAGGAGATATCCGGCACCCTCAAGAAAAAAAAAATCGACCAAACGGGAAAATGCATCGGCCGATCAATCGGCATCGGCGATATATCAATCACTAGATATTTCACCCCCACTGCTTCTCAAAGCTATTCAAAGAGTAAAAAATTAAATAAGTACATTTTAAAGAATTGCGATTGCCATGTTCATAGCACTGCTGCAATTCTGTCAGAAAAGGAAACACGTTTAAGTTGGTCTCCGTCCGAATTCTGAGTGACAAGCGCTGAAGAAGCCCAAACTTTCAGCCTATTCCAGTTCACATTCCGAATTTAAAACGGTTGCTTTTTAAAAAAATACGCACTCTCAAATTCTCTCTTGTATTTACAAAAGACACACGGTGATATTTTAAAAGCATAAAACAAACTGCAAACCCGTCCATACCCTTATTTCTGTTGATACAATTCCAGAAATGTTTCTCATCCGCAGGATCGCAGCCCGCTCGTTTAAAATGGTGGGTAAAGCTCAGGCTAACAAAACGCGCTACAGTGAGCAAGTTCAACACCAAAAACACCTCTCACCTTTCTCAGCATTTGACGAGAGTATCTCCTCCTCCTTGGGGTTCGTAACCTGCGTTATTATGGACGTGTTGTCCATGGAAACGAAATGTTAGCTCCTTTTCCCAGCGAGTTCTGGCCGTGTCCGTGTTTGAGATTGTGCTAACAGCTAGTCAAGTCGAGTTAATGGCAGATCTCCAGGCAGACTGCTGTCGCTCGGGCTAGCGTGGGTGAACGGACTGCACCCGAACACTAATCTTTGCGTTTTGTTGCATTAAAATACGCGTCGCGGATGCACATTTGATCGATTAGCCCACAGTGATGCGCATAACAAAAATAAATTTCGCCTGCGCCGAACGGCTTACAAGTAGATGGAGTCTGGATTGCTAAAATCAGATAGCTTTAGTGAGCTGACCATGAAACCTGCAAATGTAGACTTAATAAATACCCCATGCAACGTATTAACGTTTGCGTTTAAACTCCCGAAGCTAGCGAGGAGAAACCCGACATCGGCACACTTAACCGATCGTTAAAAATAGCCTCTTCATTTTCCCCCGTGTTTTCTGATCTCTGCTTCCAATATGGAGACGGCGAGTGGTTGATATTCACGAGATCGAGATGAGGAACAGCAGGAGGAGGTATTTTCTGGGAACCCCCTCCCTCGTATTAAAAATGAAAGCACGGCTGAGACGCAGTCCACCAATGACAAGAGTCCGCACGAAGCTGACTGAGTCATCAACATTTTAGGCATTTGACTATTGGAGTTGCGATATTTAAACGAGTAACACGTCCAAATAAAATGCACGTTTGGTCTAGTTAATCGGTTCCAATTATGCTTCGTCGTTGGCCTATTGAAAAGAAACCAACCCAAAAACACACTAGTGTGAGGGGTAGCCCTTTTATGTATTTGCAGATTCTTGGATAAAGCTCACAATAATGATTGTTTCTTCATGAAATTCTTTGCTGTTGTTGAATCTGTATAACAGTGGATTGAACTGCTTCCATAGCCTATAGATGCGAATAAATTGTGTTATTTTCTTTGAAGACTTTGGGCATCACTCTGTAAAATCCCGTAAAAGGCTCATTTCAGTGTGTCTCTTGAGTAGCCTTTCACAGGTGTTCAAACACAAAATATCTTACATGGTTAAAGGAATATTCTGGGTTTAATACAAGATGATCGAAAGCAGTTGTGGCATATTCAATGGCTAATTTCAACTCGTCCGACCTTTTCTTTAAAAAGCACAAATTGAGGCTTCAGTGAGGCACTTACAATGGAAGTGAATCGGGCCAAATGTTTTAAAGGCAGAAATGTGCAGCTGATAATTTGACATTAATGATTCTGTTAAAACTCATGTATTATTTGAGCTGTAAATTGTTGTTTTTACGGTCGTTTTAGGATTCATGGCGTTAACCCTTGCTATATCTTTACACAGAAACGTTTGGTAAGGGATTGCTTATGTCTTGTGGCTATACTTTTGAAACAGTTAGTATTTTAACATTTAGGAATTGGCACCCATTCACTTCCTTTGTAAGCGCCTCACTGGAATCCAGATTTTTCCTTTAAAAAAAAAAAAAAGGGAAAAAAAGGAGGGACAAATGAAAATTATTGTGGCGATAAATGTTATGTCACAAATGCTGTCGATTGAGCGTATCTTTTATTGAGCCCGGACTATTCCTTTAAGGGATTTTCAGAGCATGTCTCCATCTGCTGTTCAAATATTTTGTTGCCTGCACATTTGTATTTTTCATTTCATTACTTTATTTTTTTTCTTACAGAATTTCTTATTGTTACTTGTTATGTTAAAACAAATAAACTATTAAAACTATCAAAAAATGTTTCTAGAAATGTATGTTGTGACAGATCAAAAAGACTTAAAAAAAACTTTGAGTATTTTTTTTTTTTATATTAATGTATACATTGATAAACGTATAAGGTACACACACACACACACACACACACACACACACACACACACACGTTATTTTATCATAGTGGGGGCTTTCCTGTTGTTATACTGTGATAATAATATATCCCTAAACACAGATCTAAATGTAACGCTCAAACATTTTAGTTTATGTTTATTGAGACCACCCCATGTGGTGATCTCAGGCTTATCCATCCTTGTTGTGTTGACATTTGGTTCAGAATGTTCGTAAAACCTGACCAACACACACACACATCCCAGACTTTTTCCACCTGTATATATGTTCAAAAAGGCTATTTATATTTTTGAGTGGTCCAATCTATACCTTATCTATTAATCAAATTGTAGGGCTGTATCAATAATTTAATCAGAGCAAATTGCAACACATTGTAAATAGCGACAACTGTAAAAAGTGTTCATGCTGTCTTAACATTTTAAGTTGTGTCAACTTAAAGAGGGAAAGTTGTTTAAACAAAAAGTTGACTTAAATCAATATAACTTGTTAAATAATCTTAATGTCATTTTAAGTAAACTTGACTTCAACTCAATTCTAATCCAATTAAAATTGAATTTAGAAGATCAATTCTTTTATCATCTATTATTATTGAGAACTACAGAGGAAGTAAGGGCAGAAGAACCATTGTCAGAAGTCAAATAACCTGACGGTTGATGGCGACTGCCAGTTGATGATAAATCACAACAATGGTGTCAATAATCAAACACATCATTGAGTAAAAAAATTCGTTTTGAAATATTACTACATGACAAATAAAGGAAAGTGACAACAAACACAAAAAATAACAGCATAAATAAAACTGCAAAAAGTAAAACAAAACAAAAAAAATGACCGTGACACTACAATTTGCATAATTTATTCATACTGTAGTAGTGCACGTTGTGAGCGTGATGTGCGTGGTTCTGTTGCCTTGTATTTTTGTATTTCAGCTGAATAGTTTTCAAGTTCAATAGCTTCACAATTTCACAACAAAAACTTGGATAATTTAGTTATCTCAGCAAGATCAATCCAGGGCGGGAACTCTACGTTTAAAGTTATGATAAAAGTCAAAATATATATATGTATATATTTTTTTTTACAATGAACCCGCTATTGTTACCTTAAGGAGCTATTTCCACCTGCTCTAACCCTTGAAATTAGTTTTGTTGGAGTAACCTAAGTTGATTCAGCGATGTTAAATAATATTTTTCACATTTTTAGTGTAGAATCGCAAATTTAATGTTTATGATTGACTGTGATGAATCATTGGATTGACACTTGATTTTAATGTAATTCATTCCATTAATAAAAATAACTAAGTTCTATGTAAAAGCACCAAGATTGAAAAATATATATTTTGTGGTAGCAAATGATGACTCGCTGATTTCATTCAGAGAACATAAAAATTGTTTGATAGCTGCATCAGAGATGCTTTAAAACAAGATAACAAAATATTAATAGGGGGATGAAATAAAAACGACCGTATTGATCATGTCCCTATTTGGTTACTGTCCATCACTTGAACGTGTTGCTTTAGGTTCTTTTAATGCAGTGTATACATGGAATACATACAATGTAAAAGTTATGCTAAAGGATGGTTCACCCCACTCGACTTCTTGGACACAGCTCTGTCTACATCATGCCCCTGTCCTGACCACAAACTACGAAAGCATTTATTTTACCGGACATTCTATAACAATAACATACACCTTTATCAATTATCGCTGGATCTTGAATTTGTGCGCGTCTTTGATGGACAGTGCTGGTGCCACCCCTTCTGCGGTTCCAGACCGTATTATAAATACACTCTACACCCCCTCCCGCCACATCCACACCAGCGACTGCTGCCTCTCACCGAGTGCACCATCGGCACTAGGAAACGGGACGGATGTATTGAGAGAAGAAGCCCATACTCACCCCCCTTTTCTTTTCTTTTCTTTTCTTTTTTTTCTTTCAATTGTGTGGGGGGTTAACATCGGTATTCAAACATCTAAACGGCTGTGAAAGGCAGATACAAGGTTAGTACTGATCAAGTGCATCTTGTTTTGAATTACTGTACTTAAAGTGCACTGTGTTGTAAACAAACAGACAGCCACGGACCACTTCTGAGGCGATGTGTGGGGGCTTAGTGCTGAGCAGCATCATTTGCCTTTAAAAAGAGATTCGATTGGCGTCTACATTAATGTCTATACTAATGACTAAATTTAATTGAGGCGTTTTCTTAGGTGATTAAATGGTTTAATGAAACTAAGTGATTGAAGAGTGCGTTTATAAGGGAGTTCACCCCGTGGTCTTTCATACTCCTGAAGGATCTCCTGATGTGTGGGAGATCGCATTGCGCTGCAGCTGCCGCACTGTACCATGAGCAACTGCTCGAGCTAAAATAGGAAGAGGTTGTACGGCGCAGCTGACTGTGCTGTTTTCTGAGGAGCCGTGAAAAGAGGCACTCCCATTTAAGTCACTGTTTTCTGAGTATTAGATTTGGGTGTCAACCGTGTTGGAATGTTCGTTTTGTTTTACTTGTCTTTTGACATATTTATCTTGTTGCTATTATTGATTGCTGAGACTGAGGCTGCACGCGATGTTAACGAATAATATGATCATGGATATGTGTGAACTTATCAAGTAAACTTCTGGGATATGGCAAAGTGAAATAAAATAAGTCAAGCATACATTTTCAGTGGCTAAACAGCCTAAAAGCCCTGTTAAGACCATTTAAAACATAACAAAATTTAAATGTTGTATGTAAATATTTATAAATACAAAATTTTATTGTATGCTTCTCTTTACACTATTTTCAAGCATTAAAAAAAGATCCATCTTCACGGGTTATAATTGCATTTTGCAAACCAGTTCTGCAAGTATAGGCTATGCATTTCTGCGTGCCAAACCCTGAAAAAAACTGGTCATATCTCTTAATTAAAATCTCTGAAGCAAATAGCAGTTGTAGTGATCCTTTCTCGAAAAGAGAACAAAATCTAGCCTATCTCCTTATTCGCATATTCCGCCTCACCACAAGTGTATCTTCTTTGTAACGTCATTAATATTAATAGCAAAGTCTTAAAATTCCCCTGTGATTGGACAGATTTTTTTGTCCTCATATATCATTGGATTACATTTTACCCCGTCTTCTGTTCTGTCAGAATTAGCTGCTGTTTTATAAAAATAAACGTTTAACCGTCGTGTTTTCTTGCCTACCGTTGTAGGGCTAAGATTTAGCTCTAAACGCAATATATATAATCAAAACCCGAAAGTATTATTATATCGGACATTTGACCCTGTTGTAGAGTTGTTGAAATGACAGAATGTTCCGTGGATATCTGAGGAGTTTAAGTGCGACTGACGTTTGAACTGTAACGGCCGTTAGTGAGTGTGATCTTTAGTTTATCGACATTTTTCATGACTAAAAATAGACTGAAAACAGTCAGTTGATTGAGAGTAGGCCGTTGGCTCTGACTTTCTTAAGAGGATAGATGAAGGAATATTCAGGGTTCACTTCAAGTTAAGCTCAATCGACAGAAAAAACAAACAACAAAAACAATCTGTGTTACAGTGAAAGTGAATGGGAGCCGATGCGTAAACTTTTAAATAATCACTATTTAAAAAGTAAAGCCACAAGATATAAACAATATGCGCGTTAACATGATTTTAGTGTGATACAATTGCTTACTAATTCTTTTTGTGCAAAGTTATATCCAATTTACAACTTCGTTGCCATGATGATGTAATGTCAAAAAACTTAAAATCTTATAAAACCCCCCAGGGACTGCCCCCCATTCACTTCCATTGTAAGTGCCTCACTGTAACCAATTTTGGTTTCTTTTTTTTTTTCTTTTTTTTTTTTAAGAAAAGGACGGAGTCTAAATTTGTTTTTGTGGTAATCAACATTATACCCCAAATGCTGTCGATTTACCTTAACTTTTATTGAACCCGGAAGTTTCCTTTAAATTTGTGATGTCTGGACGTTTTTGTTTTATTTGCCTGATCATCTACTGATGGGTCACTTGGATCATTTGATTATGAGTGTATCAAGAGTCTGAATGCTATTCACATATATGTATATATATGTATATACATATATTATGTATTTTTTCAGGTTAACTATGGGGATCAAGGCGGCCCTTCCCAGGTATGAGCTGTACTGCTACACTGTTGTCCTCTTTCTCGCACTCTTATGGGCAGGCAGTTGGATCATTGAGGCCTCCAGTGGTAAGTTTTCTTTTTTACATCTTGCCTTATTATTATTATTATCACATTAGAATCAGAATTATGTTCATGTCCATCAGGAATGTTCTAGAACACCATCCAAAAGTGCCATCCACATAGAGTAAAGGTGCAATTGTTCTTGTCCTAACTGTGAACTGAAGCACTATACAATATGCAAGTATGAATTGTTCTGTGTGGGCAGACTGTTTTGCCGATCGACTTGTGTGCTGGTTCTGGAGCAAGCCAGCCATGTCCTGATTTGGCCTTTTTAAAGATCAGATATTGATCATGTCAACTTTTTGGAATATGAACAGAAGCACAAATTCAGACTTGGCTGTCATTTTTAATGTTCCAGTCTTAGATTTACTTTTCTCAACTCCCAGTGACTCAAATAAGGTATGCAAAATGTATATTTTCTTTTTAATTAATATGAATCAATAATCAAGACTAGCAAGTACAACCCCTCCACCCCCCACTTCACAATACAACCCCCCAATGTTCAAACCAAATCTATGCTCCTGCATATGACTAAAGATTTTTCAGAATTAACAGAACTAAATAATATCATATTCCTCAAGAGATATATTTGTATGTCTGGATTATTGCAGAGGGGGTTCTGAATAGACAGACTGGCCAAATTTACATTATGTAATGCTATTAAATTTTTCTCCGGAGCTTACCTCAGTAAAACAACCAAACATCACTTTTAGCTTGTGAATCATGTGAATTTGTTGTCCATTTCATTTATTTCTGTAATAGTACATGTAAAACAAGGGTAAGATGTCTGCAGAGATGAAATATGCAATACATATTGTAATGTTTCAACAATGGAAAAAGTCTCCTTTTTTATATATCAAATAGAAGAAATATGATCATAGTCATGTGGCAAGTCTTATCATTACATCTATAGAAATACCTATTTACACTGATCCTGAAAGCTTTCCCTTTTTTATCTAGGGAATGTAAGCAGACGGGCATTTCGGGAGAGTGTGAAACCAGGATGGCACTACTTTGGAAGAAAAATGGCAAGTATATTACAACCACACATTTACATAACTAAATTGCAGATACATCTATTATCCAAACACAATCATATTAATGTTTTCCATTACTGATATTCTCTATTTCCCAGGATGCATCAGATTTCGAATGGGTTATGTGGTTTACCACTTTTCGAAATCACATCTTATTTGCCCTCTCTGGTCATGTGATCTTTGCTAAAATCTGCTCAATGGTGTCACCAAGGGTATGTCGTTGCAACATGTAAATGGATTTAAGAGTGAAAATATATGTTGTGAGATTTTTAATGAATGTTTTGTGGGTGTTGCATGAATTGATGTTCCAACGGTAATAAAATAAATGCTTTTTGATATTAACAATGCATCTGTGAAATGATCTAATCCAAATGTTGTATGAAATGTTACATGCGTTCTTGTTTTTTTGTCTGCTGACAATGAAGATTGGTATAGATGGATACAAGGTAATTTTAAGTTCTTGTGACTAATTTGCTTTGATACTATTTGATAGATTAATACAGCTGCTACTACAACTACTCGTCTATACTATTCTTTCTAACTCAACTCCTGCTCCCACAACTCTGTAAATATCTACTGTTTAAAAGCCCTTCCTTTATTTATTTATTATTGTTGCATGTGCCAGTTTGATGATAGAAATGTATCTTTTCACATAAAAGACTGCTTTTTTCCCTAACCCACAGAACAGATCATTGATCTATATGATGTATGGATCTCTAGCTGTCCTGATTACTATGGGATGGACATACGTCTCTCTTGTCCTGTCTCACTGCATCATCCTCTACAGCGTGGCACTCATCAAGAGGAAGTGGCTCTGCTTTGTTGCTGGTCTCACCAGCCTGGCAACTTTCAAGATGGAGCCCTTTAACACTTGGCAGGTCAGAAAACTCATAGCCACTGAATCATCACTTCTCTATCAGTATTAAAAATGCAAAAGTTGTGGATGAGCTAATATATACATATATGAATATTATAATATATGGTAATAACAGTATACAAACTACTGTTACAATCAACACATAAAGTATATACGCCTGTTATAAAACATTTCCCGTATAGTCTTACCAAAAAATAAAACCCTTAAACCCAACAAACTAACCAAATCCAGCATTAAATGACACATCTTTCCCCATATTATTTATATGACCCAATTTATATTCGGTGTCTTCAATTACTATGTAATATATGCCATATTCCTACCACAAGGTGGCTCTCTTAGAACATAATGCTGATACTAATATTCTAAATAAGAATGCTTTATCTATCAAAATTGAAATCAGATGTTATTTTATAATGTTAAAGGTGCTGTATGTAATATTTTTACTGCACTAAATCATAAAATGACCATAATATGTCATTAGAGAATTAGGAAACATGCTAAGTTGCTAAACATACTGGCTTCTCCGATAACAAAGCTACAGCCAGTATATTCTACTTTGAAGTTTCCATTGGGGCCGGAATTTTTGTTTATGCTCTGGTATTTCAACACCACCAGGTTGCCAGATTTTAACAAGTTTGCAGGCAAACAACACTGTGTGCTGCAGCCATGGAAGCCAGCAAACGAACTGGATCAGAGATAACAGATTCCACCCGACCTACAAAGCCTCGCCATCCATCTAAAAACCACTATGACCAGAGGCATATTAAAACAAGGATACATTCTGGAGATGTCTTTGGAAGATGGAGAAAGCTTAAAGCCCAGAAATCCTTTAAAACGGATGCTGGGTTGGCTAATTTGCATGTCATCATTCTGGCAACCTGCATGAGCTTCAAGTCTTCAAGGCAGACAACTCTCCAATATTTTGTATTTGGACTGCAGTACCCATTTCAAACAGTTGTTGTCAATCTTACGTATATACATACGTCTCTCTAAAAACAAAATGCTTTATAATGATAATATTGTTTTAAAACACAGTAAATAAAAAAAATGAATATTTCAAGAGCCAAGGCTTTTTGACATACAATTTGTTGTCATACAAAACATACAATGTCTTATCACCTACTCTTTTCTTTTGATTGCTAAATAATTTTTTATGTCTGGCTTGTCAGGACCAAGTTGTATGATGGCCAATTTGTCTTGAACTTGCTATTGAAATGACACGCTATCTTTCATCGATAGCGCTCACCATGTTTGCGATCTGTTATACTGCTGGCACACACTAATACTAACGTTACCTTTGGTTTGGCACTAAATATGGGCAGATTAAATTATGCCCTAGTGCATCTCAATAACTGCTTTTCTACTATCAGGCCAGTACGAGCCAGGGCTACCAACTGGCCAGTGGGGGCCAATAGCCTTGGACCTCGAGCCACAAAATCAAAATCGATCTGCCTTCCCACCATCGAGCCAATAGCCCTACAGCGAAACAACATGTAGTTACACAATAAATACATGGTTTTGTATGTGTTTTAATGTTAGTACATAATAGTTAAAGACACCTAATATAAAGTGAGCCCAAGTGTCCATGAAAGCATGTGGAAAGACATATAGAATTGTAATTTTGATGTTCTGATTATCTCTTTGTGTTTTAATGCAGGAAGGAATTGTAACAGGCTCCTTTGATCTGCAAGACGTCCTGTTCTATGGAGGTTGCGGGTTCTCCATTATGCGCTGTATGAGCTTTGCCTTAGAGAACTGTGAGAAGAAAGATGGCAACTACAGTTTCATGGATTTGATCAAGTACAACTTCTACCTCCCCTTCTTCTTCTTTGGACCTGTCATGACCTTTGATCGATTCCATGAGCAGGTGAGACTTGTATATCCAGAAGTTAATTATTCTAAAGAAAACATTTTAATTACTCAAGCCAATTTTAAAGACCCAGTCTTGTGAAACTTGGTTCTCGATTGTGCCACTCTGGTTAAGTAAATGCACTGATCCCTTTGATATTCTTAGGCTAACAACTCTAACTTGACTCGTAAGGAGAGAGAGATGTGGAACATCACCATTCATGCTTTGGTTCACCTTGGTGCTATTTTGGTGGTGGATGTCTTCTTCCATTTCTTGTACATTTTGACCATCCCAAGCGATTTGAAGCTTGTGAAGCAACTGTCTGATTGGTCTTTGGGTCAGTTTGATAAAATTCATTATTGTTAGTAAATAGCTGGATATGAAACGTGGAAGCTAAGACATTTTTATTTTAAATAGAAGTTGTTTCAAACTATTTAAGTTCAAGTGCTATTTTGTGCCATTTCATTTTTGTTTCACTATCACAACAATACTACCTGTATTGCATTTCAGCTGGGTTGGCATACTCCAATCTGGTGTATGACTGGGTGAAAGCAGCCGTTATGTTTGGAGTCATTAACACGGTAGCCAGACTGGACCACCTGGACCCACCCCAGCCTCCTAAATGCATCACAATGCTCTATGTCTTCGCTGAAACGTAAGAATTCCTTTGAACAGAAGAGAAGAGAAGTGTGAGAAAAGAAAGAGAGTATGTTTTTGGTAGCAATTAACATATGGTGCGAGCAGATAATTAAACATGAGTTTGTTTCGTCTGAAATTCACTATTTCAGGCACTTTGACAGAGGAATCAATGACTGGCTGTGCAAGTGAGCAAATATTATGTTCATCTGTATTTTTTTTAACATACATTTCCATATGAGTTGGTCAAAAATCCTTGAGTGTATATACAGTATCAATTATCCCATTCTTTGTTAAAGATATGTCTATGACTATATTGGAGAAAACCATGATGCTATCTTCAAGGAGCTTGTTGCAACCATCTGCACCTTTGTTGTCACAACCCTGTGGCTTGGACCCTGTGAACTGGTCTACATCTGGTCTTTCTTTAACTGCTTTGGCCTAAACTTTGAACTGTGGGTGGCCAAGTTCTTCTCAATTCCTCCGTTCTCCACCATTGAGGTAAGATTCCAGAGATGCATCCACTGTGTTTAATTCAGTGTCTTGGATTTGAGCATTTGGCTTTCAATAGTATCATGTTAGTATCATAATTCTGTTTGAATGACTTTTGAATATTATGTAATCCTTGAATAGCCTGCATCCCACAGATATGTTTCACACGCTACATGGTTAAGTGTTGAAGTACAGCCATAATGTAATTTGAATATTTTTCCAGCGAGGTCTTATGTCTGAGGCAATGTCACGCCGAATCAGAGGCTTGTTCAATGCTGTTAACTTCTGGCAAATTGTCCTGTACAATGTCCTGGCATTGAACAGTCTGGATTTTGCTCAGCTGGTTGCTAAGAGACTGCTTCTTAAAGGTAAGTTGTTTGTTTCAATGTGCAGTATAATGATAATGGAAACTGAAAAAAAAAAAAAAAAAAATGAACTAGAATGTTGTGTAGAATGTATTAAACCTTCAATACATATATACAGTGTATGTAAATAACTTGTATATGCTGTTTTTATATGTCTTGTTCATGAAGAATAATAGTTTCCTTGTGATTCCCTCAGGCTTCCCCCTGTCCACTCTCTCAGTATTGTTTGTGACTTACTGTGGCGTGCAGCTGATAAAGGAGAGAGAGCGAAAGCAGGCTTTGCTGGATGATCCGGAACCAGTGGCACCTCCAGAGCTGGGCAAACAGAAGGCAGAATAAAGGACAAGGAGTTCATTGAATCTGATCCAGCTCTTGAGGTCCCTCTTGTTAATTCTGCCCCTGAGCTTCCATGCCAGACTGATGCAGTCCAATCACTATGGTCACTGCTTTGCACAAGTCTGTTTTAAAAACAAGACATTTTTAACTGTGAATAGTTCTGAAGTGCACTTGCTCTAGCCAAATGCAACCTTTCCTCTGACATAAACTTGCAAATATACAGACAAATCAACAAGTTCATTTTTTATTTGTATTTTAAATGGAAATGGATATTTAAAGGACGGGCTTGCCAAATATTTATGAATAAATAATATATTGAAAAATAAAGAGAAAATGTGAAATGTTTGGTATTTGGCTTGGTGTTGTCTTCAGTTTATAACATTTGTTTTATGACACAAAAGTTATGCCTATGGAACATTCCATAAAGAAGCATATTTTTGGTTTTATTTTCCATTTTGTCCCTGTTTAAATTCAAATGCATTTTTATAAGTTACTACATGCCACTAGTTTAAGTGCAAAGAGCATAATCCACATTCAACCATGCTTACCTCCTTGACTAGATTAACAGCCACATTTTTTTTTTGTTGCTTATGTCACACTCCATTAGGTAATATGGTGTGGACGCATTCCCCTATTAGGCTTTGTCCTACATTAAGCTTTGAGATGCACACTGGAGATTTGGGTTAATTAATAGGCCTAAAATATACACTGTGGAAAATGACATACAGTATCTCCTAGTTTTCTGTCCCCCTGTGGATTTTTCTTAATTTACATGGGATTATGAGCACTAATTAGTTTTCTCCTTATATTTGCACACCTTGATGGATTATTATATCTTTAAATTGTAAATGTCTATATCAGTGTTTCTTAACTGGTGGATCACAACCCAAAAGTTGGTAGCATGTCTGTTCAGATAGGGTCGCTGATGACGGTTATTTCTTTATTATATCTTATCATTTAAATTCCTGCAGCTGGGGAAAATTTGCTAATAATTTCACACAGGGGGGGTGGGGCATGACAGAACCAGCTGCTCTGACTAACCTACTGTATCTTTGGAGCGTGTGCACATTAACCGGCTTCCCTCGATAACACGACGCAGACCACAAAACTGATGCGACTCATCTGAATTTTAATGAGAATTTTCTAGTTTATAGCACTATGGAGGAAGTCAAACCTCTCAAACAGCTAAAGCCTGACATTATACATAGCACTGAGGAAGAAAAGAGCAATAGTATGTTATGCGCCAAAATATCATCATCACCCTTACTAAAATTTCATTTTGACAAACATTTTAATAGTTACATATTAAATAAAGACTTTCTCCTGTGCAATACATATTATATATAAATGACGTTTGATATTAGGAAATAAACTAGCCCTAGACGATTATGACAACCCTTCTTGCAATTCCATTTGGTGCCACTTTTGTGCCACTTTTGGTAAGAGCCCATGTTATCGAGCAGCTCCACTAGAGGGCCTCACTAGAGAGAGTTAATAAAAGGACAGTATGCTATCTTCCATAACCCCACAAACTAAGACAGTTCTGCTTCTTTTTGTTGCTTTTGAATGTTCTGACATCAGACTGGTCTTTTTCCTTTTTTACACCGTTACATCTTTTCCAATTTGTTGACATTCCTGTGCAACCTTTTTGTGGTGCTCTGCTGTCCTTTTCATAGGTTCTACAACTTGATAGTCTCTTTGAGCAACATGACAGCTGTTGGCATGCTCTGTCTGGTGTGGTGGAGGTTGGGTGGAAAGGGGAGCAGCTTGAATTTCAGGCCCACTTAAACTTAGTGAGGTTTGTTTGCGCATTTCTATATATAGATGGATAGACATTTGCTGATATCTTATGACAGCTGAGGAAAGGGGCCACACCAATCCAGCACACCATGGGATCATCCTCCACCACATCTCTGTTAGAGTAATGCTGTTAAGACAATCAGTCCAAAATTGCAGTAGAAGAGGACCAGGACCCCCTCCCTCTTACTGAAATATCACATCAAACCATAACAAGATGGCCTCCATGTCTGTTGACCCAGTGACTGAGCCTCGTATGTATCAGCAAACGCTACTACAAGATGGGCTGTGTGATCTTCTGGAGACTAACAAGTTTGTGGACTGTATTCTGAAGATCAAAGACAGAGAGTTTCCTTGTCATCGGCTGGTGCTAGCTGCCAGCAGCCCTTACTTCAAAGCCATGTTCCTCTCAAATCTGGAGGAGAGCAAAAACCGGGAGATTGTTCTAAAAGACATAGAGCCTGGAGTCATGGGAATGATCCTGAGATACATATACACCTCAGACATTAATCTTACTGAGCAGAATGTCCAAGACATTTTCATGGCAGCCAACATGTACCAGATACCTTCAATCTTCAGTGTGTGTGTGTCCTATCTGCAACAGAAACTGGTTCTCAGTAACTGTCTGGCCATCTTCAGACTGGGGCTGTTACTGGACTGTCCACGCTTGGCTATGGAGGCACGAGACTTCATCTGCGAACGGTATCAACTCATCATCCGGGACCAGGACTTCCATCAACTTGGCCCCAGTGAGTTGTCTGCTATCATCACATGTGACTCCCTGAATGTTGAGCGAGAAGAGCTGGTGTTTGAGTCTTTAATGGACTGGGTTCAGTATGACACTGTGGAAAGACTAAAGGACTTGCCGAAACTTCTCCACTGTGTACGCTTCCGTCTTATGCCAACAAGTTACTTTAATGAGAAAGTAGAGGGGCATCGATTGATCAAGATGAACCAGGAGCTCAAAAAGGAGCTCCAGCTTATCAAGGATGCACATAGAGGACTGCTACATAGGGTCAAGAGGTCATCGCACGGGAATGAAGGAGCAACAGCATGTTGTGATGATGAGGATGAAGAGGGTTTGCTGCCAGGGATCCTAAACAACAACCCACGTTTTGGGATGTTTCAAACAGATCTTATATTAATGATTAGCAATGCAGGAACAGTCGCGTACGAGCCTGTAGCAAATGAATGCTATGTGGCATCATCATCCACAGAGATCCCAAAGAATCACTGCAGTCTTGTCACAAAGGAGAATCAGATCTTTGTTGCTGGAGGTCTCCTGTACAGTGAGGAAAATAAAGAAGTGCCTTTGAGTTCATACTTTCTGCAGGTAAACACATGTTTATGTTTTTTATAGTGTCTTACTAATGCTGCTAAATATTTCTGTATTACATATCAATGACTCACTGCACAATGGATCTGAATCCAAAAATAAGTTTGTGCGAATCCCCACAAACTGAGCAGCTGAGTCATGTTTTCAATGTGCTAACATGATAAACTTTCCACATTCATTTCAATGAAGCCTTTGAAAACTGTTTGAATTCGATATTATGCTAAAGGGAACCAAGCAAACAACACTTGCTGAATGAGAGAGGAGCAGCACTTTTAGATCAATGTTTGTCATTTATTTTGTGAACTGTTCTTTATCCCACAGTTTGATCCTATGAGTTCAGAATGGTTGGGGATGCCTTCACTACCAAACCCTCGCTGCCTATTTGGCCTGGCGGAGGCTGAGAACTCCATCTATGTGGTTGGAGGAAAAGAACTGAAGGAGGGAGAACATGCACTTGATTCTGTTATGATCTACGACAGACAGTGAGTACATTTAAGAGATGTGACAAATTAAATGTGTTCACAGTCAATAGGATGCTGTAATTGACATGGATGAAGTTAATGCTGAGTTGCTTTCATTGCTAATTCCCTATTTATTTACACAGGTCATTCAAATGGGGAGAGTCTGACCCTCTTCCGTATGCAGTTTATGGACATGGAACCATCTCACACAAAGGGCTGGTCTATGTGATAGGTGGAAAAACTGAAAGCAAGTGAGTGAATAGGATTACAAGGGATAGTTCACCCCAAAATGAAAATTCTGTCATTATTTAATCAACCTCATGTTGTTACAATCTGTGGAACACAAAAGTTGATTGCTGATTCTTCACACTTTTCAAAAAAACAAAACAATAAAAACATAATATAAGTGGTCGGTAAACGACATTAATTTTTTTTTTTTTTTGTCCAGATCTATCAAATAATAATTCAAAAATTGCATATGCAATGCACACAAAACAATTACTTGAATACACTTCTACTATGATGAATTCAATTGCTGTGTTCAAAGCCATTTTGTTATGTGGTGTAACTGCCTGGAGACAGTAAAAAAGAAACAAAGTCTCATTAAAACCTTATTTTCTTAAAAATGTTTAAATGTGAATAGTGCAGAAAAATATTTTCTTATGATAAAAAAAAAAAGCATTGAAACAATTATGATTAATATGATTAAGAATGATTCATATTTGAAAAACCTTTTTCCACCATTGAAAGTCATTTAATATACATATATGCAAATTTAAATGAGTGATTTAAAATTTTAATGAATAAAGTCGTTAAATACATTTTTGGTCAAATATGCTATAAATGTTTTTGAAAAATTTGTGAAACCAACATGTACTCAAAGATTTATATGAACTTAAAAAAATTATATATTAATTTATATGAACATAACGAATGTGTTTTAAACTAGATTAACAATTAAACAATATCTAATTTGTATAATCTCGGACAATCTTATTTGTCAATGACCCCTATATGACTAGTGTGATATATTCCAAGTTTTCTGAAGTCATAATAGATGCGCTTGAGGAATAGAAGATATTCATTAAACTTTTGCCTTTTGTGTTCCACAGAGAAAAGAAAGTCATTCAGGTTTGGAACACATGAGGTTGAGTAATATTGACAGAATGTTAATTTTTTAGGTAAACTATTGCTTTAAAGGACTTTCTTAGAGGCTAATTCTTGGCTAATATACAAACTTATGTTGTCAGATTTTGACATGTCAAATGTCTCAAATAATTTTTTTTTATATAGGAAGTGCCTAAGGAGAGTGTGTGTCTATGACCCCACCAAGTTTGAATGGAAGGATCTGGCACCCATGAAAACAGCCCGCTCACTGTTTGGCACTGCTGTTCATAAAGACAAAATCTATGTAGTGACTGGAGTCACTGATAACGGTCTGACTAGCAGTGTGGAGGTCTATGACATTGCCCTCAACTGGTGAGTGAAACATTCTTTTAGCACATTCAGTTTACATACATACATCAGACATTTGAATATATAAGGGAAATTGGTATTTTGTGTGTCTTCTGCTTAGCTGGTCAGAGTTTGTAGAGTTCCCTCAGGAGAGGAGTTCTCTTAACCTGACCGAACTGGGTGGCAGCTTGTATGCTGTGGGAGGATTTGCCATGATGTCTAATGAGACCACAGAGAAAATGGAGCCCACTGAGATGAATGACATATGGAGGTGAGTTTTATAATTAAAAGGATAGGTCACTCAAAAATGAATATTCTGACATAATTTACTCACCTTAATGTTGTTACAATACTGAGGTTACTTGATAACTTAGATTGGTACAATGAGATCTATTGAGCTAAGGAAACCAGGTCATGCATTTGAGACCAAAGTTATGTCCAACTGTCTCAGTGAACAAATCAACATTGAAAAACAAATGATTTGCTTGACAGGTTTGATGAGAAGGAGAACTGTTGGAATGGTATCCTGAGAGAGATTTGTTATGCTGCAGGGGCCACAGTGCTTGGAGTGTGTCTGAACACATTGCGACTCACAAAGATGTGATCTACAGCTGTCATCTATAGAGAAAATATATCAGATGTATCACAAGAACAACACTGCAAAACAATTAACACTGTCCGCATCTTTATGAAGGAGCTAAAAGTATTCTCCAAATTCCATTGTATCTTTACTAATGAATATTACAGACATAGTTTGCTTAATGTTGATATAGTTAGTTTGTAAAAGTTCTGAAGGTAATATGTTGCAAGTGTTGTAAATGTTGCAAGTTATTATGAAACTGAGTTGGTCTGTCTACAGCAAATCCTCTAAAAAAAGATGCTGCTGTTTCCAAGAACACTCAGCAGATGGAAACAAAGACAAGACCATTCATTTTTCATAGGATTGCTTTGTTAGTAATTTTTGGTAATTAACTGCAGGATCATTTGTCCTAATTTAAATATTCATGTACATTGATTTCTATCATTCTACATTATATTTCATATCACTATAAGATAACATTTTAAAATATGACCAAGTACAATGTGAAAATAAGTTATATAAAAGGAAAAAATAATTAAAAAAACTTAATATAGACAGACACAAAACTAAAAGGAAAACACTTACATCATACATTTTCAATTGTTAAATATCAGTACACACATACATTTTCCAAAGCCACCTGAACATAATGAAGAAATAAAAAGAAATGACTACTTGTGGAATCATTATATGTCATACTGCAACTATAAGGAATCTCATAAGGTTGTCCACAAGTAGCCTACACTATTCACAGCACAGGCAATGCAGATTCATTCAAATACCACCTGAAGACATATTGGTTTTTGTGTTAAGTTTCAGCTCAGTCAGTCAAAACACTTTGAAAATAAGTAATACTTTGTACTATGTAGGGTGTTAAAAATACCTTTTGTGCTGCTGTTGCAATTTTCTTGAATTTCATGATGGAGTCCTGGGTGGAGTATAAAAGCCAGTTTTTTATCATGATCAGGAAAGGCACAAACACAAATTGTGGATGGAAAATAAGCAGTAGCCTAAAGTCGAACTTATTCACAGCAGCAACATCTTTGATTTTTTATGGGAATGACAAGGAGGCTATGAGGGATAGACGTACATCTCTTCAATGGACTGTACTGCAATTAAGTGTTTTTGGATCATTCCACAGACAAACCATTGAAACAATATCTTTCCAAGATCATTCAGTAGACATAAAACTCCAGAAAACATGAGTTGTGGAAAATTAGATGTGATCTAGAAGCAGTATATAGCTATTGAAGAGATAGTACGTCTATCCCTCACAGCCTCATTTTCATTCCTGTTGAAAATCAAAGATGGCGCAACTGTGAATAATGTTCATTGAAAGCACAAACACACACTCTCACCTCTGGACCATACAGATATAATGCGTCTCTTGTTTTAAATTTTTTTTGCTAGATACTCGAGAACAAAAAAAAATCAACAAATAGTTGATGGTACCGCAGATGGCCACCTCCATTTCTTTTGTTGTTTTTGTTTGTTTGACTGTGTTTAGTAATTTTTTCCAATCAGGGATGAACTGCTGAACATTCGGCAGCACATACCAGACAATCTTTTCCCGGTTTTTGACTATTCACAAGTTTTGCTTGACATTTTTAGTCAGAGACGCAGCTGTGTTGTTTAAGCACGCCATGAGACGCAGGTGAGGGAAGCTAGCCAGCGTGCTAGTCATGATCTGTCAGTGTGGCTTTTGAACAGCGCTGCCAAGTATTAATCTAGTGTACCTCCGCCCTCTCCCTAACAAAATGGATGAACTACATCTCCTCACCCATTCAAACTCTGCTGCCTTATGCTTCAAAGAAACCTTTCAGCTGTTTAGAGCGGATCACACAGTGGAGTTAACGGGGAAAATGAGAGGTGGTGGAACATGCTTTTACATAAATGAAAGTTGGTGTACAGATGTAACAACGTTATCAAAGATGTGCTGTCCTAATTTGGAAGCGCACTTTATCAACAGTAAGCATTTCTTCTCGCAGTGGGAGTTTTCCTCGTTTATTCTGGTGTGTTTATATTCCTCCAAACACGTGCATGAATGCAGCACCGCAACAGCTGGCTGATCATATCACAGATATGGCGCAACAATACCCAGACTCACTTATTAGTATTCTCTGCGATTTCAACAAAGCCAGTCTCACCCATGAACTGCCAAAAAAAGACCACACATTACATGCCCCACTAGGGACAGAAATATACTGGACCCACTTGTCTAAAAGCAGTGTGAAGTTTCCTGCTGCTTCAAATGCTCCACTATCATCCCTTTCCCAAATAAACCCAAGATCAAAGGACTTAATGACTACAGATCCGTCATTCTGACATCTGTGTTCATGAAGTCATTTGAGAGACTGGTGTTGGCACACCTGAAGGACATCGCTGGTCCCTTTCAAGAGCCCCTTCAATTTGCTTATCGAGCAAATAGGTCTGTGGATGATGCAGTCAATGTGGGATTGCATCATATCCTGCAATATCTGGACATACCAGGGACATATGCAAGGATCCTTTTTGTGGACTTCAGTTTGGCTTTCAACACCATCATCCAATCTCTCCTATGGAATAAATTAACCCAGTTCTACGTTCCCATTTGTCTGTTCTGATCTGTCAGTGGATCACCAGCTTTCTGACGGACAGGCAGCAGCTAATGAGTCACGGGAAATTCATTTCCAGCACATGTACGATCAATACTGGTGTCCCTCAGTGATGTTTGCTCTCCCCACTACTCTTCTCCCTGTATACCAACGACTGCACTGCAAAGGGCCCCTCTGTCCAGCTCTTGAAGTTTGCAGACGACACTACTGTCATTGGACTCTCCAAGATGACGACGAGTCTGCGTACAGAAGGGAGGTTGAACAGCTGGCACAATAACAACCTGGAGCTCAACACAATCAAAAAGGTGGAGATGATTGTGGACATTAGGAGGAACACACAACACTGACCCCCCCCCCGCACCATTCTAAACAGCACTGTGGCAGCAGTGGTGTCATTCAGTTTCTACCATCTCACAGGACCTTAAGTGGGAGACCCACACTGAATCCATTTTGAAAAAGGCCCAGCAGAGGTTGCAATTCCTTCACAAGTTGAGGAAGTTCAGTTCTGCTAATCCAGTTCTACTCCGCAGTCATTGAGTCTGTCCTCTGTGGTTCAATAACTGTCTGGTTTGGTTCAGCTATGAAATCAGACATCAGAGCACTACAAAAGGACAGCCTGGACTGCTGAGCGGATTATTGGTTGCCCCTTGTCCTCCATTCAAGAATTGTACACTTCCAGATTGAGGAAATGGGTTGATAAAATCACTCTGGACCTAACTCACCCTGCCCATTACCTTTTTGTACAGTTGCCTTCTGGCCAACGCTACAGATCACTGAGGACCAGAACCGTCAGACACAAGAAGTTTTTATCCCTCAAGCGATCCATAATTACGTGCAATACACAGCCTAGTCAATTATATTATTTAACATATCCTACCTCTTCTGCATTACATTCCCTTGCACTGTATATTACAGATTTGTATTTTTATATACAATATGTATATTTTTGTCTTACTGTGTATTTCTACATATACTTATATTTCTATTCGCTCTTTATTTTTATTCTATTTGTTTTATTAAAAAACAGATGTATGTCTTTTTGTTGTATTGTTTGTGCACTGTAAGCTTCAGTCGCCAAGAAAAACTCTTTGTATGTGGAAGCATACTTGGCAATAAAACTCATTCTGATTCTGAAATGTGAATGAAAATGAAATTGGGACTGAAATACCTATATATCAAAAAATACCAAAAATATTGCTGTGTAAAAATATTTATAATTATACATAAAAGGCTGTAAATTCCAGGTCTAAAAAGTGGAAAAATGACTTGATTAAGATGACAATAAAAATAGACTTTTAATTCAGAAGATAAATATTAGAGTCTGCATTAGAGACTGTAAGACAGGGATGTATATTTACTAGTAAAACATAAATGCCTTTTAAAATAAAATTACACAATATATCTCTTATGATTTATCTGTTAAATGGGTCCACATATAGAAGTTTTGGTGCCCTAAAATATAAGCAATTTCAGCCTAAACACATTCATGATCTGGGCAACATCAACAACACAAATCTTCAAAAAAGTTTTTTAAAGCAACAAAACAATTGAGTCATACATTTATTGACTCATAAATTTACCAGCTTTATCAACTGTTGACAATGAACAATGTTTAGTCATTCACAATTTTGGACAATTACAAATTAAGAGTTAATTGAATTCTATTATTAGAGGGACAGTTCACCCAAAAAGGAAAATTCTCTCATCATTTACTTACTCTCATGCCATTCCAGATGTATAAGACTTTCTCTCTTCTGCTGAACACAAACGAAGACATTTAGAAGAATATCTCAGCTCTTTAGGTCCATACAATACAAGAGAATGGTGACCAACATTTTGAAGCTCCAAAAAGCATATAAAGCACCATAAAAATAATCCATAAAACAGTTCTTAATTCTATATGTTCAGAACCATTATGATAGGTGTGGGTGAGAAACAGATACATTTTTCAGTTCATTTTCATTATAAATTCTCATCCCTGCCCAGTAGGTTGCGATATACACAAAGAATGTGAATTGCCAAAAACAAAAGAAGAAGAATATGAAAGTGGAGATTTATAGGTAAAAAAGGACTACAATATTGATATTTTTCACCCACACATATCATGTCGCTTCTGAAGTTAAGAATTTGACCACTGGAGTCATATAGATTATTTTTATGGTAACTTTATGTGCTTTAGGAGCTTTACAATTTTGGTACCCATTCACTTGCATTATATGGACCTACAGAGCTGAGATATTCTTCCAAAAATCTTCACATCTGGGATGGCATGAGGGTGAGTAAATGATGAGAGATTTTTCCTTTTTGGGTGAATTATGCTTTTAAGGTGCTTCAAAATAAACATGTATATGAAAATAATAAAATAAATAAATAAAATCAAAAATCAAAACAGAAATCAGGATAATATAAAACCCAGTGTGTAATAAACACACAAAACAGTATGAAACCCTTCACTCAAACACTAACAAGTGCAAGAAATACAAACTACTGACAACACATTTCAACTATTAACAGGTCATTACTCCAAACACTTATTATTACAGCTCTTTATGCTTATGTATGTTTATTATTCTGTAAATATACTGTACATAAACGTGTATATGTATTGCAATAAGCCTATATTGTATCTAAGTAATAGTTTCAGTATTTTAGTTACAATATTTTTTGCCTAACTAAGGATTATCATAGCACAGCTGACTGAGAAAATGTTGCATACTGAATCAATGTTTCATATGGGAATAGAAAGGAAATCATAATAGTATTAGACAGATGATAAGACAAAGAACACTGGGTTATTTGGACACATTTGCTACATAAAAAGTACCTCTGTATCAGAAATATTATAATACAGTATTATGATACTGTGCAGTAGTTACAGGTTTCTAGAGTCTGTCCTTCCAGAAGTGAAGAGTGGTGTAAGGGAACGCAGGTGAGAATGTGATGGAGCCACATCAACTGAGCGCAGCACAGCTGATGGAAAAGAGACTATACCATGCAGATGTGGGCCAATATCTCTCAGTGGTTTGCAGCAGCTACCATTTGATTGGTTACAGTGGAAGAGTCAAATTCTGGATGAATGGCCTCAGAGGTGGAAGGGTTCCTTGCCTGGGAACACTTCTCTCTGTGAGCTTTCAACATGTTGGAGAAGCGAAATCGCTGGCCGCACACTTCACAGGGGTAAGGCTTTTCTCCAGTGTGTGTACGGCGGTGCCGCTTCATATTGGGTCGGCTTGTGAAGCTCTTCCCACAGATTTCACATATATATGGTTTCTCTCCTAAAAAGAACCATCAGAACAAGGCACAAATGACAATTTTGGGTATGTTGTTTGCCAACATTCTGTCTCTGTGTTTTTGTAAGGGTATCGGTGTTTGGATCTCACCTGTGTGTGTCTTCATGTGTTCATCAAAATACTGTTTCATATTGAAGTCCTTCCCACACCACTGACACATAAACTGCTTATGTCCAATGTGGATACTCATGTGAGAACGCAGCTGGTACTTGTACTGAAAACGCTCACTGCAGACCTAAAGGATATATAGTGGACACATTAAAAAACACAGCAAGCAATTCCTCTAATAAATGTCAAAACCAGATTTGAAAATGTCACACCTCACACTGGAATGGCTTCTCTCCAGAGTGTTGAAGAGAGTGGACTTTCAGTGACATGCTCCTTTTAAAGGACTTGCCACATGTCTCACAGGTAAATGGCATCTCCTTGTTGTGGGCTGAAGGATTATTACATAAGTTGAATAAAAGTTTATTCAGAGCATAAACGCTTAGTGTTAAGAATTTGGGAGAGATTGTAAGTAAAGCTTTGAAAGTGAAAAGGCCACTAACACAACTCACCGACCATGTGTTTGCGTACATGAGCCATTGTGTAGAATTTCTTCTCACAAATCTCACAAGTGTACTTCTTCTCAGCATAGCCATGAACAATCTTATTGTGCTCATGTAGGGACCAGAGCTTCCTGAAGACTTTTCCACATATTAGACACTGCAAATTAAAGACACACCAATAAAAATTCTACTCAATCTTTCAAATACAATCATGCACTATGTGCTGTCGGCTGTGCTTTACATTTACTTGCGTATGCTTTTATGTGTAGGGGAGACCTGGCTTGTTGTCACATTGGGAAGTTTTCACAAGAGCTGTAATTCAGTACCGATAAGATTTGGAGTCAAAAGTAAATTATCATAATATTTTGTTATAGCTCTCGGATAAACAAGTGAACATAATCAAACCACACTGGCTTACATTAAGGCAAAGGTTAACTATATTATCAAGGCAGATTTGTACCAAAATTTTTTAAACATGTTCTTAGGAAAATCTTTCATGTAAGTCAGGCATGTTGTCTCACATTACACGTGTTAACGCGTGTGTAATACAATGTCATAAGTCATGTACAATTAAGAAATTACAATATTGTTTTGCCAAAACAATGTGATATGTTTGTTACTTTTTCCATTTTTGTAGTTTCATGAATCGTTTTGTGCTTAATAATTGCAATAATCTATTAATTAATAAGTGTAATAATTTTATTTTTAAAAGTTTGCTTTAAAGGGATAGTTCCCCAAAATGAAAATGACCTCATCTCACTCAGCTGCCATTCCAGATGTGTATGATTTTCTTTCTTCTGCAGAACACAAACAAAGATTTTTAGATGAATATATTAGCTCACATAAAAGCAGCATAAAAGTATTTCATACGAGTCCAGTGGTTAAATCCATATCTTCAGAACCGATATGACAGGCGTAGGTGAGAAAGAGATCCCTATTTAAGTAAATTTTTACTATAAATTCTCCTCTCTGCCCACTTGGTAGTTGGCGATATGCACAAAGAATGCGAATTGCCAAAAACAAATAAGAATGTGGAAGTGAAAGTGGAGATTTATAGTAAAAAAAAGATTTAAAAATATGATCTGTTTCTCACCCAGACATATCATATCGTTTCTGAAGATATGGATTTAACCACTGGAGTCACTGGTATCAAGTAGAATTTTCATTTTTGGGTCAACTATCCCTTTAAAGCCAATAATAGGCTGTTTAATGCGGGTGTAGATTTAAAGAGATGCATAGATTTTATTTTTGTGGTCGTGGTGGTTGGGGCTTTGTTCACTTAAAACCTACACCACAAGTTAAATGACAGGTTCAGTAGAGACAACTAACCCCATATAGTGTTGGCACAAAAGGTGCATTCAAATCATGATGCTCAGCTGATCATGATGTCTACCAATACAATTCAGATGCTTATCAGAGCGGTTCTATTTAAGTCCTCCATTAATGAATTGCCTTAGCTGCCTTTCCACGGCATGGATGCAAACTACACGAAACACCCTCCTCCATCCCCAGCTCCACCACTTGTATAGCTGCCTTGTCTTTTAGTTTGTCTCTACATCTGCCTTATTCTGTGCTCTTAGATTACAATACCTATCTTCAATTTGTTATTGTGCCTTGATCTTGATTTAGCAACTTGATATAGAGCATTTGAAGTTCTATTAAGTGTTCATTTAATCTATTACGCAATGAAGGATTGTACCATGTTGCACTGTCAGAATGATACAAAAAATTGTACAATGTTGTAATATTTCTGACAGATTTGTTCTGTTACCCCTGGGGGATTTTATTTGCTGCATTCCCTGCTTTGTCCATGCATGCTGCATGGATGGGCGGAGAGTTTGCCCAGAACAGAACCATACTACCAACACCAACAGATTGCTTCAATTGTCTAAAAGTGAATAAAAGTATTCATTCAAGTATTCAGTATTCAAGTCAAGTATCATTTGACGGAAGTTGTCCTGAATGAACTATTGCAATTGTTTTTAAAAAATATTGTGATTGCAATTTGCATAATGGTATGATAAACTACGATTAATATGATTAATCAACTTATATTGCTGCTGCTTAGATATCAAGGCTAAAAACCACAACTAAAGGCATAAAATGTCAGGTTGAATAGGGTGTGTGAAAACTACAAAATAGCAAGTGAGATCTTTTGTCTCCAAATTAACTCACATCTCTTTTAGATGATTCAAAAGTGAACTGTGAACCCAGACCTCTTTGCATTGACATTGCATCTGAACTTGCAAGTGCGCTCAAGGTCTCTTTTCGGTTGACTTAAGTTATGAATGAGTTTCAGTCCACTTTTCATTCATTTCATTTCATATTTTCCAGAAGTGTTCTCAGTGGCTTGGAAGCATCTACTTCTTTGACTTCCATTCAAACAAAACAGCCTTGTTTCTCCTAGTCCAGATAGGAAGCACACAACAAATGCAGACTGTACAGTATATTTATAATAATCACACTTATAATACAGCAATTTTACCCTGTAAAATGGCTGTACCATTAAAACAATATTAACCCAACACATGTGCTTCATGTGGCAACATCTAAATTAACTGGTTGTATTCGCCAAAAATATTATTTAACATCACTGAACCAACCTGATTACATGAGGTTACACCAACAAAAGTAAAAGTACAAATAGATAATTATGGTAAATTTTACAGTGTTGTTTGTACCTGTATGCTCTTCTCACAGTCTGTCTGCTGATGTAGCAGTAGTTCACTTTCCAGGAGGAAGCGTTTACCACACTTGTAACAGATCTGCATGTGGTTATGTGTCATGTTCATGTGTTTCTCCAAGTACCCGCGGTTGTTGAAGATCTTGGGGCACCTCACACAAGGAAAGCTCTGAATCTCCAACCTATCGTTCTGCTCCTCACTGCTTCCAACATGACCTTTCTCTTGCCTCGCTTTCACGCCGGTTCTCTTGGAGACCATTGCTATTGCATTAATGGAGTCACGACTTTGTGGTAGGGGTCTTTCAGACATGAATACAGGTAATGTGTGGCCTTCCTCCTCACTGCTGTCTCCAAATCCCACATCATCTTCTTCACTGTGCTCACCCTCCTCTTCTTCCTCCTCCATTGCCACATTATCTCTACATTCCCCAACAGTTCGATCATTCATCCTTGCTTTTCCAGGAACCTGCTGCCCAGAGGGAGATTGAGCTGCTGTGTTGGGAGAACTGCCCTCTAAACCTTTGGAAACATTAAGGGTCTGATTGTTCAAATTCAGCTCGACAATAATTTGCTTTCTATTAAATGAAGCAAGATCCTCAGATTCCTTTGATCCTTCGGTTTTGCCTTCTCCTTTACAAGCACTTAACTGTACACTTACTGGACACCCATCACCAACCTGCCCAGTAAATGGGCTTCCTTCAGTTTTCCCTACATAGATCTTGGCACAGGTAGGGTCCTTCTCTTGCTTGATCTCCTTGAGAAAGTTAGAGATCACTGAGTTACTGTTGCTATTGCTCCAGCTATGAGAACTGGTTTCCTGTTTGACTTGGTCCACACTAGGACTGATTCCCAGCGAGTCTCTGGTAATGAGCTCGCTACAGGAAGTGGCAATGTTGCTCATCTGTAGCACAGTGGCAGCCTTGAACACATCCTGGGCATTGCAGCTGGTTACCAGGAGTTTGGAAGTGTAGATGAAGTTCAGGATTTGCTTAAGGCCTTGTGGCGTGAGAGCCTCAAGAGAGAGCTCCACTCGCTGCAGCTCCTTACTACAGGCAAAGAGCGAGCGGAAGAAGGGGCTGTAGGCTGCTAGTACACCCTTATGAGCCTGAAAAGAGGTCTGGTGGTGTAGGAGGACGATGTCCACATCACATAGGTCTGGTTGGAACAGACGTTGCTTGTTTAGCCTGTCCATCAAAAACGTACAATGAAGGGCCACATCCTCAACCAGGGAGAACTCTGCAGACGGATGATCAGCAGTCTTTTCCACTATGAGCTACAACAGAACATTGGATAGGATTGAGATTATGAAAGAGATTCACACTTTTTAAATTAGTATAAATATTTAAAAAAAAAAAAACATTTTGTTTTAGCTATATTAATGTAATCATTGCAGGACAATGTAAGAAAGTAACAAAGCATGGTGTTTAATTATATTGTGAAAGGCAACTATTAAGCAAATTCTATTTCTAGAAAATTAGAAACATTAGTCCAGGACAAAGATACTTCTGCAAGAAAGACCATCTCTTAACTCTTAGTTTAAAAATAAATGATCGATGAAAATTTTAAGAAGATATTTCACACCTAAGAGTGTCTAAATATTAAACCGGTTGGCCAGATTTCAAAATGTTACTTGAGACATAATGTTTTGAATATCCAGACAAGAGCAGCTAATATAATATCATATAATAGCATATCATATAATTAAGACAGTGAATCCATATAATTTAACTAAATAATCACACAGTTTTCTGTGATTAATCACAATTAATCATTGTACATATACATTTATATAAATATATCATAAATAAACTCAGCAAAAAAAAAAAAAAAAAAAGAAACATCCCTGTTTCAGGACACTCTATTTTAAAGATAATTGTGTAAAAATCCAAATAACTTTGCAGATCTTTATTGTAAAGGGTTTAAACAATGTTTTCCATGCTTGTTCAATGAATCAGAAACAATTAATGAAACTGCACCTGTGGAACGATCGTTAAGACACTAACAGCTTACAGACGGTAGGCAATTAAGGTCACAGTTATAAAATCTTAGGACACTAAAGAGACCTTTCTTCTGACTCTGAAATACACCAAAAGAAAGATGCCCAGGGTCCCTGCTCATCTGCATGAACATGCCTTAGGCATGCTGCATGGAGGCATGAGGACAGCAGATATGGCCAGGGCAATAAATTGCAATTTCCATACTGTGAGACTCCTAAGACAGCTGATCCACCTCGCAGTGGCAGACCAAGTGCAACAACACCTGCACAGAATAGGTACATCTGAATATAACACCTGCGGGACAGGTTCAGGGTGGCAACAACAACTGCCCGAGTTACACCAGGAACGCACAATCCCTCCCATGGTTTTGTCTCACCATGGGTGATGGACAGACTTGCGTTTATCATGGAAGGAATGAGCGTTACACTGAGGCCTGTACTCTGGAGCGGGATCGATTTGGAGGCGGAGGGTCCATCATGGTCTGGGGCGGTGTGTCACAACATCACTGGACTGACATTGTTGTCATTGCAGGTAATCTCAATGCTGTGCATTACAGGGAAGACATCCTCCTCCCTCATGTGGTACCCTTCCTGCAGGCTCATCCTGACATGACCCTCCAGCATTACAATGCCACCAGCCATACTGCTCGTTCTGTGCGTGATATCCTGCAAGACAGGAAGGTCAGTGTTCTGCCATAGCCAGCGAAGAGCCCGGATCTCAATCCCATTGAGCATGTCTGGGACCTGTTGGATCGGAGGGTGAGGGCTAGGGGCATTCCTTGCAAGTGCCTTGGTGGAATAGTGGGGTAACATCTCACAGCAAGAACTGGCAAATCTGGTGCAGTCCATGAGGAGGAGATGCACTGCAGTACTTGATGCAGCTAGTGGCTACACAAGATACTGACTGTTTAAAAAATTTTCTGGCTTTTTCTATCGTGCACATGCTGGGTCACTCTCACAGTTTTGTTATTGCCCAGAAACACGGATGTTTCTGATGCCATGTGGCAAAAGGTTTTATGGCCAGATGAGACAAAAATTTAACTTTTTGGACTGAAATCCAAGTACTATATTTAGAGAAAACCAAACATAGCACACCACCCACAACATACCATACCTACTGTGAAGCATGGTGACAGCAGCATTATGTTGTTGTGGTGTTTCACTTCAGCAGGGACTGGGCAATTGGTCAGGATTGAAGGGCAAATGGATGCTGCCATATACACCCAAATTCTTGAAATAAATCTCTGGCTCTTTGCTCAACAACTGAAGATGGGCACTTGGTTCAACTTTCAGCATGACAATGACCCTAAACACATTGCCAAAAAAAACAACACTATGGCTTATGGATAGGAAGGCCAAAGTTCTTGAGTGGCCAATTCAGAACCCCAACTTAAATACAATAGAAAACCTGTGGATAAACTCAAAGAGAGCAGTCCTTCACTGCTCACTCATCAAATTTAATGAACTCAAACAATTCTGCAAGGAAGAATGGGCAAATATTCCCTAATCTAGGTGCGTGAAGCTAGTAGAGACATATCCAAACAGACAGATGGCTGTTATTAAAGCAAAAGTTAGCTCTAATAAGTATTAAAGGGATAGTTCACCCAAACATGAAAATTCTCTCATCATTTACTCACCCTCATGCTATCCCAGATGTATTTGACTTCCTTCTACAGCAGGACACATTTGAAGTAAAATAGAAAAACATCTCAGCTCAGTAGGTCCTTGTAATGGAAGTGGATGGTAACACGATTTTTGATGCTCCAAAAAGCACAGACAATCAACATTAACGTCATCCATACAACTCCAATGGTTAAATTAATGTCTTATAAAGCAAAACGAAAAAGATAAATATTAAGGACTTTTTAACTATAAATCATAGTGTCCCGAATGCAGCAGTATGCACGTTCACGAGAGTGCCGAAAGACACTACCGAAAGACACAGTCTATCCAGGGATGGCATGGCAATGTTCCATTCGTTGCAGTAGATGATCTCTACCTCTGTTAGCATTGCCTACATATGCACCACCATGTCTTCTGAGCTCTCTGTTTCTCTGAGGCTTTTTGTTGTGCTGTTGTTGGTCCAGCCTCCTCCATCTCCCTGTGCTCCTGGTCAGAGTACTCAGGTTCAAATAAATATGGCTGTGCAAAAACTTGTATCTCTTCTTAAATCAAAATCTTCTTACACCTTTTTTCAAATTTGCTTTCATTTGTTTACGGCGTTCAGTCAGTACAGTGGTCCTCCTACTCAGTTGTAAACAGCACTGCTCTTCTGGGTGTGTCGCGCAAGCGTCACTTCCCACGTGAAAATGCCAACGCCAATACATCACATGAGAGATCGCATGACCTCAGCCCTCTCGTGAACGTGCATACTGCTGCTTTACGGAAGTGATTATTTATAGTTATCAAGTCCTTAAATATTTATATTTTTTTTGCACAAAAAGTGATTATATCGCTTTATAAGACATTAATTTAACGATTGGAGTTGTATGGATGGCGTTAATGCTGATTGTCTGTGCTTTTTGGAGCATCAAAAATCATGTTACCATCCACTTCCATTACAAGGACCTATTGAGCTGAGATATTTTTCTATTTTTCTTCAAATGTGTCCTGCTGAAGAAAGTAAGTCATACACCATTAAATACCACCATTGGCATTATTACAAACAGGCAACATTCAACATTGCTCAATTTATTTACTTTATTCTTCAAAACTATGCTATGGCAGGTACTTTATTTTGGCATGGCATGTATTAAAATTTGAACAGATATTTCAATTATAACATTCAATAATTGTAAAAGGTCATCACTGCCTGATCAAAACAAAACAAAATTAGAAAAAAAGAAAAAGAAAAAAAAAAGTCGCTCAAGCAGCACTCCACAGATGTGGACCTGTATGCAACGCACATCGCCGTTCTGTCAGTATAATGTGACAGCCTAATAAATATTTCCAAAAATGCAGGACATCAGGAAATAAGCAGTCAGAGAGGGGGGCTTATTACCATGGTGATTCAGTGATCTCTGCCTCGAAGGAGTACCAGTTCCCCTCCTTAGCATTTAAATGATTCCTTTTCATGAAAATGTATATCATTTATATCCACACTTTGTTCTTCTGTTTATAAATCGGTCCTTTTTCGCCATGTCCGCGTGCAGAACTGTACGCACTCTCACCGAGGGGAGTGATGACGATTGGAGATCCAAATTCATATGGGGCGTTTTGTCTGTTGATTTAAAGTGACAGGGACATGATTTAATGAGGGGGAATTCCATAATCGACAGCTTTCTAAGAACAATTTTGTCTATAAATGGCAGAAAACCCCATAAGATTATTTTATTTTATTTATTTTTGTATAATAAAATGATCTCCCTGCGCACCTGGGGCCTGCTGCGCAGTCATATCAGCAAAGCCGATGACAGTCAGGGTCAACGAGTCCATAGCGGAGTTAACCGTTTCAATGCACAGTATATGGCTGCGGTTGACCTTTGTGGCCACAGGGTGTCGCTAGATCATAATGTGTAATTGATCTCACAACTGTGCCTGAGACTTTAATGGATTTCAATGCTAAAACTATAGGAGCCTATTATATAAAAGCCCACATTTCGCAGTTTTTTCTTCATTTAGTGTTTATTGCATTGAAAATAAATGTTACTCTTAATGTTTTCAGATTACTTTTTAATATTTGGTTAATAATTGCTGAAAAAGTATTGTTCATTATTTGTTCATGTCAACTAATATAGATAACTAATGCTAAATTACTTTATTATTATTATTATTATTATTATTATTATTATTATTATTATTATTATTATAAAGTGGTACTCATGCAAAATTGGTCTGTGAGGAATAACAGCCATAGATCTCTTTCTTATGATCTCAAGTTTGCTGCCAATGGATCTGTTGATAGGCTGAGAACATCAAAGTCTGATTTCTTGCCAACACAAAAAGGTCTGTGAAGGTATGAGTTTATTAAGGTTACTGGACTTTCATCTGTCCTGTCAAAAGCCTACTAAATCAACTCATTGCCTTGGCCTATATATGAGACTGCAGATCTGGCAAAATTCAATCAATCCTATAAAAAACTAATAAAAAAAAAAAACATTCACATTATCATTAAATGCAGAATGATGTTTAATTTGCGCTATGTAATACATTCTATTGTTAAGGTGTATTGTTGAAAACAACGAATTCAATGTCTTTGCTGTTGTTATTAATAGGCATATGATTAGAATCTGTGCTGCATTTGTTGTGTCATAAAGATGAACTATTACACTAACACTAATTTAGTCTTAACCTCTAACAATCAAGAGATTAGAATGGCAGAACACCAAAAATACTGTCATTCAGAAATGTCCATAAATCAAACAATCAGTAACACTTTACAATGAGGTTCCATTTGTTAACATTATTTAATGCATTAAACATTTGAACAATGAACAATATATTTTTGACAGCATTTATTAATCTTTGTAAATGTTAGTTAATACATTGTTCATTGTTAGTTCATGCTAGTTCATAATGCATTAACTAATGTTAACATACAACTTTTGATTTTAAAAATGTATTGCTATATGTTGAAATTAACATTAACCAAGCTCAATAAATACTGTAAAAGTATTGTCCATTGATAGTTTATTTTAACAAATGTTGTTAACTAATGTTAACAAATTTAAACTTATTGTAAGTGTTACCAAACAATCAATAGAAACCCATGTTGGTAAAGGGCTTTAATTAATAAGCCTTGTAAACAAAGATGTTTATGTTTGCATTATTGAGTTATGCCAATTGAAGTGTAAAATGTCATATGGTCTTTATCGGTATGTACATTTTTTTTACCTTCTGAGGCTGCCTGTCACAAGAATGAATTCATACATTGAAAAGAGTGTCAGATATTGTGCAGCTCATGACTTACATTAATATAACAACTAACTGATTAACATAATGTGGGAGTCCATTCATAAAATAAATAAATAAACCTTTGGTAAGACTACCTCCTGTTGGCTCTGCTCAGTTAAAAAAAAAAAAATTATGTTTACCTGTTGGAGACAGGGTTGGGAGGGTTACTTTTGAAATGTATTCCAATACAGAAAACATGCTGTAAAATGTAATTTGTATATTATTCTGTTAGATTACTCAATGTCAGTAACGTATTCTATATACTTTGGATTACTTCTTCAGTACTGGTAGATTTTTTTTTCACTTGTTTTGACTATAAAAACTCTGCCAGTCCAGTAAGACAAAATACACGTGTTAAAAATACATTCTCTAAAAAACGTAAATATCTTATGCAGTGTTGTTTCTAAAAGAAGATAAATCAAACTGATCTTGTTTGAATGATTTTTAGATATTTATTTACAGAAAAACAATAAAAAAAAAATATTACTAAGAATATGATTTTTGCCCTAATACTTGTGTGAATTTTCTTGATAAATAAATATGATCGTGCCTGGTAACATGTGCAAGTCAGATGTCTAGAAATAGCATTTTAGCTTAGCATAAAGCTAATCTATTCTGTCTGGTGGGACAATCAATGCATTCACTTGTTTTCATGTTTCTCAATAGGTATAACGAGAAAGAGGCTAAGAGAACAAGAATAATTTTAGATTTTTTTTTTTTATATAAATATATCATAGATGTGTTTCAGAGGGAGGTAAACAAAGATGAAATACATCTCTCTTACCCACAATTTCCTCTTTGTATTTCAGTTACAGTCCTGTTTCTCTCCCTTCATCACTCTTGCACAAGATTTGAATGTCATAACAGTGATGCATGATTTACATTAAGTTCTGTTTTTAATAAATCTGTCCACATTATATGAAAACAAAATGATTGCTATTTTGTTGACTTAATAATAGAATTCATACAGTACATTGGGTCTGTTTTAAGTGCTTTGTATATAAATACCTACCAGCAACACATTAATAAAACAAATTCTTCATTTTGAAAAATTCTGTTGTCTTTGTAAATTGAAGTGCTTATTGGCATGTTGATAATGATACAAGAACTATACAAGGTTTCCTCCCACCAGGTTATCACCAAAAGCAATAACCTGTAATACAGTGACATGTAATTGTTACCCGAAGCTGTTTCTACTTGATCTGACCCTTAAAAGGAAGTTCACCCAAAAATGTAAATTCTCTCATCATTTACTCACTGTAAAGCCATTCCAGATGTGTATGGCTTTCTCTCTTCTGCAGAATACAAAGATTTTTAGAAAAAAAAAATTCAGCTCTGTAGGTTCAAACAATTAAAATGGATGGTGACCAGACATTTCAAGCTCCAAAAATCACATAGATGCACCATAAAATAAATCCGTAAAACTCCAGTGGTATAATTTATGTCTTCAGAGGTCATTTTATTGGTGTGCGTGTGAAACAGATCAATATGATATAATAAGTCCTTTTTTTACAAGGGATCTCCACTTTCGCGTTCTTCTTTTGATTTTGGTGATTCACATTCTTTGTGAATAGTGGCACCTACTGGGCTGGAGCAAAATAGATAGTAAAAAAGGTCTTAAATATTGAACTGTTTCTCACTCACACCTTTCATATTGCTTCTGAAGATATATATTAAACCACTGAAGATTTATATATTAAAAAATTTTGGTCACCGTTCACTTGCATTGTATGGACCTACAGAGCTGAAATATTATCCTATTCTATGTGCTGCAGAAGAAAGTAAGTCATACACACCTGGGAAGGCATGATGGTGAGTAAATTAAGAGAACATTTAAAAAAAATTATTTTGTTGTTGTAACCTAATGTAATTTAGAGGTGGTGGTGGCGTAGTGGCTAGAGCACAGGACTCCAATCAGAAGGTCGCTGGTTTGAACCCCCCGGCCACCACCATTGTGTCCTTGAGCAAGGCACTTAACTCCAGATTGCTCCGGGGGGATTGTCCATGTAATAAGGGCTCTGTAAGTCGCTTTGGATAAAAGCGTCTGCCAAATGCATAAATGTAAATGTAGATGTAGCACATGTATCAGACAGTGTTGGGCATAATTTGATTAGAAAGTATTACAAAGAAGTGTAATGGATTACATTTAAATTCTAGTAATCAGATTACAGTTACTAACTTTCAGCTAACTACTTGAGTTACACATATTTAAAAAAAATATTATACTACTAGTGTTATTTATGTAGAAAAGATAAAGATAAATACTTTAAAAGAGAAAATATCACACAGGAAATCAGAGAAGTGTGTCATAATGTAATATAATAAACATGTTCTGTTTTCTTGCTATGACAACATATACAAGACACTTTCATAGAATAGCAACAACACTTTTAAAGACATGTCCTCTTGACTACATATTCACACTGAGGTATAAGAGCTGTGCATGAAAACATGCAGGACCACTTACATGCTAGCAATAACAGCTATGATAAACGCTACACATAACATTTTTGAAAGGCAATCATTTTTTACGAAGACTATTTTTATAAAAAAGAAAACAATTTACATTATTGTCTTTATATGCAACAAGTGCACAGTTACACAACCCATGCATATTTTTGTATATACATTAGCAATACATTTTGTATATTACATTTCAATTACATTGAAACAAAAATCACAGTCATATAACACATCAAGGAATCATATAGAATAGGATTTTAGCTGAATGTCAGATTGTCTAAGTCAGTCACATAAATGTTTCTTTGAATAAGGAAGGAGATAAAAATACAACTAGGTCTATAGAGAACGAAAAGGTCACCATTCCGTTTACTACAGGTTATTACAATTTTAAGAAATTAAATCTTGAGAATTATAATAAGGGGAAAGCAGAATAACAGAACAGTATGCTATCACAGATAGACACCGAACACCAACACCGAGGATTAATGCCTGTTTTTTTTTGTGTACAGGAGAGTGCCTATGGAAGGAGATCACGATTCAAATGTAAATCACTCTTACTATGCATAGAATTGTCCACAGTGTTATTCACCAACAATCTCATGAGTCTGTAAGTTTGAGGTTAACGGGATAGTTCACCCAAAAACTAGCAAAAGGATATGTTCGACAGAATGATTATATCGTTCACTATTCTCTTTCTTTTCTACAGCCTAACATCTTTGAGTTCCACCCAAGAAGGAAAGGAAAGCTCATACAAGTGTGAAACAACATGAGGGTGAATAAATGATGGCACAATTTTCATTTTTGGGTGAACTGTGTTAAGAAAATGTGCTTTAATTGCATCCTTTTCCTAAAGTTAGTGTACCTTGCTGTTCAGAGTCAGTAGTTTTCTTAAAAACATTCAAACGTCAAAACTGTAGTGCCTACATTAGTACACGTACATTTTACATATGTATGTGTATGATGGGATGGCTATGAGGATACATCATTATGATTGAATAGTTCATGTATGTCTCGTACCAAATCAACAACAATGGGCACTGATGTGTGCTGTTTCCTACACATTGCTATTGAGCAATGAGATGCAAAGTTACAACTGGATGGAGTTGAGCTGCAAACTTGGAGATGACTGATGGTGGTGCAAGTGCTTGTAGAGCACAGATTTATTGGTCTCTGTCTCTCATCGTAGACGTAGCATCACTCAGGGCTCAGACTGTAGAGAAGTCATCTTGGCAGGCGGAGGCCCTGTGTGTGGTGGGGCTGCATTTAGTCATCGTGGTGATTTGGGAGCTGAAGTTTACACCATTGCTTGTCATCGAGGGCTGCTGGTACTTTGTGTCAGCTCCTAGAAATCTCTGCATGTGCCACCGCCTCCACTTTCGTTTGATCTCAGACTGAACCTGGAGAGAATAGATAGAAGAATGTGACTTCAACATGTTTTTAGCAGATGAGCACACATACCAAAATGACTTCCAACAAAGCACCCAAATTATATGCAGGTGTCCTTAAATTTCTTTAGACACTTACTGTAGAATACACTTTTGAATGTGACTGCATTAGACAACAAATTATCAAAGCAAGTGGTTTTTATTTAAAACAAAGATAACACAAGCAAAACTTTTCACAAAAAGAAGTTTAGAGTGATAAAACAAGAGATCTACACACACTGAGCACTTTATTTGGAACAGTATGGTCCTAAAAAGTAGCTGACGTGGTCTTCTGCTGTTTAAGCTCATCCGCCTCAAGGTTCGACGTGTTGTGCATTTTGAGATGCTATTCTGCTCACTACAATTGTACAGAGTGATTATTTGAGTTACTGTAGACTTTCTGTCAACTCCATCCAGACTGGCCATTCTCCGTTGAACTCTCTCATCCAAAATGCATTTCTGTCCGCAGAACTACCGCTCACTGGATGTTATTTGTTTTTGGCACATTCTGAGTAAACTCTAAAGACTTATGCGTGAAAATCCCAGGAGATCAGCAGTTACAGAAATACTCAAACCAGCACATCTAGCAAAAACAATCATGCCACGCATGAATTTACTGAGATGTGAACTTAACTGAAGCTCCTGACCCGTATCTGCATGATTTTATACACTGCATGCTACCACACGATTGGCTGATTAGATAATCGCATAAATAAGTAGGCGTACAGGTGTTCCTAATAAAGTACTCAGCGAGTCTAGTATTCTAAAATGAAGACAAAAAGTATTTGGTTGTCAAATGTCAGAGAACCTGCTAACTTTAATCTGATTACATTTTAAGTTCTTGCAATCAGATTACAGTTACTGACTGAATTAAGTGAATTACTTTTAGGATCATTACTTGGATTACAATGTGACACACACCCGGTCCCTTATCAGGCTAATTAAGCCTCTGAGAGGGATAAAGGCAGACTGTGGAAGGTGGTGTGAGGAGAGCGAGATCGTTGGTGTGTATAATCACGACCCGGCCCCGCCCTCTGCCCTGTCACATATAGAACATATATTTCTAAATAATATTATTTATGCAGAATACATTTAAAATATGAATTATGCTCATACATGTATGTACATCTGTGCGTTTTTGTGACAGCTGAAGGGACTGTACATACATTATAATATAGACATTTTTATGAATTCATTGAGTGGAAAATTAAAACTGTGAAAAGTGTTTTAGAAAGTACCTTAAAAGTAAAGTAATAAGTAATGTGATAACCTTTCCAATTAATTGACCAGCAAATGAATCTGATTACAAATTTAGGGAATTATGTAATTAGGAATCTGTAAAAGATGTCATTTTAAAGTAATATACTCAACACTGGTGATGAACTACTCCTGAGCCATCTATGTGAAATTGATGGGAATTGAAAAAGCTCTGGCATCATTTTGTTTGCAGATGCTTACATATTTTGTTATCTATTGCAATGACATTCCAACGCTTTTATGTGTGACTTACATGTACAAATACTGCTTAGGGCCACTTTAAGTGGCATTTGCATAAAATAATCCACAAAAAAAATGTCATGCTGATAATATTACCTCTCCATTCATAAAACAGTACAGGATAGCGACACAAAATCCCTGAAGGAAGACAAAGAAGGCAATTAATATGAGCTGCTGCCGGGCAGATATAAATTCACATAGTTAATGAAAGATTATGAGTGAAAGTGTCCAATAACAGGGTGGTTACTGAGGTGGTTCAGTAACAGGGTGGTTATTCAGCTGGTCATGTGATTCTAACATGGCAGCCCCCATGATCGGACCCTCTCTATGTAGAATAAGACAGCATTTATAAGGTTACTGATATGACTGGAGTCTTAAATTCATGTGAGTATTACACCATTGTGATGAGGAGGAAGGCGTGGCCGGGCCATGATGGAACATGGCTGGCACTGAATCAGCTGATCAGCAGGACAGCTTATCAGCGAGATAAGAGGTAGCCGGAATTGACGGTTCGAGAGAGTAAGATGCACGTGGCCGCGTTGCATGTTTGTTTATGTTTGTTTTAAGTTCATTAATATAATTAAATTTACATTGACTGTTCAGCCCTCCTCTGTAGTTCAAGGATGGGCAAGGAGGAGACGGGAACTGGCTGAACAGTCAACGTAAAGTTGACTGATCTTCATAACATTTATTCAATTTATGCATCTCATCCAATCATCTGCTTTATAAGCCTCACAGCTGTCGTTCATCACTCATTATGTGCATTGGTTTCATCCACCATCCACCCTTTCGCCACCAGTTTAGGTCCCATCCTACTGTAAGGGTAAGTTCCTCTTCCCTGCCATCATCATCTTTTGGCAGGATCTGACGGTTCGAGCAAGAATCGTAGGACGTGGCTTATGCCAAAGTAAACAATTCTATCCCCATAACATGATTAGTCTTTTTGGTAGAAATGATGCATGGTCAGTCATACAGTATTCAAGCCCATTTTATCTATCCACATCCAACCTTTCATCTGGCTGAATAACAAACACGGAGTGAATAAATACCACTGGGGATATCTGGGGTTAAGGCAAGCCGGCAGATCCCACGGTGAGTCTGTCACTGTGGCCATTTTTGTATTCTATTGCCATTTGTTCAATCAAGACTAGATAAGCATTGCTTATGGCAAAGTAAAACTGTTTGCGTGTGTTTTTCAGTCCCCTGCTGCCTACCTGAAAGGACCCCAGGATCAAGTCAAACACCAGACGCACATTAGACTCTATGTAATGAGGCATAAAGGCAAAGATTATGTAGTTTATTCCAAACAGAGGAATCAGAAGTAGAGTTGATTTTGCCAGTCTCCTGCAAATCAAATGAAAGGGCATAGGTTGAAAAACAAAAGTAATTTAATACTGCGCATGTAAGATCTTTGCGTTTAAAAAATTCAAAATAAACTCACGAGTACTGGTGTGAATCATTTCTCCCAATATCTCGACAACTGATTTTCTGCCGAAGTATCCGGATGATACAAATGAAGAGAATAAAGTTAATCTAGAAAAACAGCATAAACAGATGGGGTCCTATTTTAATTACTTTATTCACCACCTGCCACATTACAATGAAATTCTCATTAAAGTTCAGCAAAACTGTCACTCACCAGTATTGTTATCAAAATAGGTGTTTTTATAATCCACCACAGATCATCATCAATAAAATCCCAGCATCTGTCAAAAGAAAACAATACCCATTTAACAGTCACTACAAGGAAGAAAAAACAAAGATATAATAAATAAAAGATTCTTACAGATTTGTTTTCCATTTTGACCATTAATGGAAAAAAATATTGTCCTCAACCAACTGGTTGAAATGTTTTGGGTTTTATGTAAAATTGAGAGGATTCTTTTTAGCTTCTGCACTTCCATCAATGTTATCATGTTCAAAACACCCAAAGTCCCTTTCAAGGTAAGTCAGTCCACTTGGCGGCCATCTTTGGAACGCTCTCTGGCAGTCGGGGCAGCTATTTTCAATGTAAACAAGTGACATAAAAGAGAAGCTACTATCTTCTTGAATGGGGAAAGATTACGATCAAAGAGCATATTAAAATCAGCAGTAAAATCTGACAACAATGGTATCATAAACTGTGCATCTTTAGCTCAAAAAGGCTATTTTCAGGCTGATTCAGCTAATGCGCATGTGCATTCTCAAGTTAATTGACAGGCGATATCTGTATCTAAAAAGTGATTGGCTCTTTTACCTTTAAGGTTGGACTTCCTTTGCTTTATCCGTTGGCTGTTCCAATTTCTTCTGTTAATTTTAATACCAGTGGTCATCTCTGTATCTAAACAACCAACCAGGTGGTTTCCTGCTAAATGGCACTGAGGGTGGGGATCTGATTATGCTGCGCCAGAAACTTAGAAAATCATATCTGGGTCTGATTCAAAGTGGTTTAACATTTTTAATCTACAACCAAACTATGGTCTACCAATCGGCTGAAAAAACTGTTAAAAGTATTCTTTCTTATGACACCTGACCCTGACAAGACCAAATCACACTGTGTTAATCCTGGTCTGATGATACAGTGTATATAATTAGTATAATTAATATCTTTGACTTCACATAATATTCTTCTTTTTGAAATCATAAAATAACAATGTAAAGAAGATCATTTTCATGGGCAAGGAAGAGGCGAGAAACCGGCTTGTCAATATAAATAATATTTTAATGAAGAACTTAAAACAAACACATAGGACAACAGACATGTCTGCTGATTAAGCTCTCTCTCCCGATCGCCGTCTGCGAGTGGCCTTTATCCCTCTTGACGTCTCAATTAGCCTGATACGGGACCGGGCGTGCGTAATCACGCGCCGGTCCCGCCCTCCACCGTGCCACATTCCTCCCCCATTCTCTCAGGCTGGGGACCCCCGGCCTGACGTACATCCCCTGGGGGGGGGGGCGCCTCCCGCGCGGTCTGCCGGCGGGTCATCCCCATCAGCCTGGACGAGGGAGGGGGCAAGGGGAGGGAAACAACAATTAAAAATAGGGGGGGGGGAGGGTTCCTGCACTGGGCAGTACCTCCCCTCCCACAAACACCATAATTTAAAAAAGAGGGAAAAGGCCAACGCAGAGCGGTATCGAGAGAGAGAGAGGAGAGAGAGATTAAAGGAAAGAAAGAAAAAAAAACGTACTCGCCGGTTCTCTGATACGCCGTAGCTCGTTCCTCAGCCACTTCTCCACCCTCTACAGGACAACAGCCGCGCCTCTCCGGGAAGATCGGAGGCAGTCCTCAGCCCCTGGCGGACAGAACGCCCCGCCGCGTTCCCGGGGTGTCGAAGGGGCCTACCCCCGCCCCTGGCAGCGGTTCTCCCGCTCCAGGCGGTCGGCGGCGAGCCCCTCCTCCCCTCGCAGTCGGCGGCCGTTCCTCCGCGTCCAGGTGGCTGGGCTCCTCCGTCTCCTGGCAGATGGCCGCGGCTGCTCCATTGAGAAGTGGCGAGAACTCCCCTACGGCGTATCCCTCTTCCTTCCCGGGCTTTCGGCACCAATGTAAAGAAGATCATTTTCATGGGCAAGGAAGAGGCGAGAAACCGGCTTGTCAATATAAATAATATTTTAATGAAGAAATTAAAACAAACACATAGGACAACAGACATGTCTGCTGATTAAGCTCTCTCTCCCGATCGCCGTCTGCGAGTGGCCTTTATCCCTCTTGACGGCTCAATTAGCCTGATACGGGACCGGGCGTGCGTAATCACGCGCCGGTTCCGCCCTCCACCGTGCCACAAACACTAACTAAAAACAGCCACAATAAATGTTCACATATAGATTTGATGCCACGGCAGACAAACAAAATAAAAATCAATCAATAAGTTCAACCTAGTCTTTCAACATTTTGCTGCAGTTTCCTAGTGAAATCAACACTAGAGGTGCTATACATCAACTTTGTGTTATATTAACTTTCACACAAATCATGGGTTATAGCTGTTTATGACTTTGATAAACCATTTTTTAAACTACTGTTACTCATACCCTGCTATGTTATGATATCAAAACACTTATTCTTATGCATCAAATGAAAAAAGGCTAATTTTATGCTTGTATTATAGACCCACCTACATTTACACACTTATTCCAACATGATCAGCTTGCACTGACTTGGGACTTCGAGATCAAGCCTTGAGCCCCGCCAAAGACGCTTGACACGAAAGTGAAAGTGAAGTGAAAATGCCATAAAAGTGACACGAAATTATATTGTTGATTCAGTAAATGTGCTTTTCATGTCAAATTTGCTTTAAAAAAACACTATCGGTTCGTTTTAGATGTTTGTAAGGATGTCTGTTTTGTTCATCTCACATTTATCTTTAAAGACACTATTGGTTAGGTTGTGGTTAAAGTTTTAGGTTAGGGAGATACATTTGATTAATTAAAACATCCCTCTAATAATCACCTTAAAAACTGCAGCCAAACGTGTAATGAAGCACAACATTTTGGTTTGCAAAAACGTAGGCGTTGTCACATAAATTATGAGGTCAGGCATAATCAGTCAGTCAGTCAGTCAGTCAGTCAGTCAGTCAATTAATACAAATATCTACATAAATTCTTCTAAAAACTCTCATTACAGGCTATGAGCTCTGCTCTGAATATAGTCTATTGACTTCAATTAAGGTATGTCATTTATTGCCACAAGGAACAGCCTTGAGTGAAGATTGTTGAAACAGGATTTACCCTGTCAGCTGTATTGTAGCTATCGGAAGAAGAGCAGAAGGCAGAAATTTGAGCTAAAAAAATCATAAAGTCAAGCACATCCTTTTCTCAATTAATGTGCTTTTCAATGTTACTCTAAAGTAACATTACAGAAAGTTGAAGCAGAATCGATGTATCTCTCTCCCATGAATGTGTATCTAAAAATGTAATGAAGAAGCTAAGTTAATTTTGATTGCAAGAGGAGTGCTGTTCTGTGAACAAGCAGTATTTACTTACCCAATGTCATAAAAATAAGCTTTTGTGATGCTCCAGATTGTTATGAAGACACCTGGAACTCCTATCACACACAGAAAACACACTAACTTACAACATTTGATAAAACAAAATTTATATTGTAATTTTTTTTATATATATTCAATTTTGATACATTTTTAAGTATCTGTTTGAAGGCATGTTTACACAGATTTTCTACTTTAATTGGCCTACATGGTAATTAGATCCTGAAATATAGATCTGATCCTGCTTTAAATTTATAGAAATGTGAAACATTTTCCAACACTACTGTAGCACTGTACAGTGATTACATCAAGTAGAGGCTAATTACCGAATAGTGAGTGTGTACATGCACAAAGTCCTATTGACTTTAGTGATCAATTTGTCTTTCACATTTGACAGGTGTTGCTCTTATTTTGTGAATATTTACGAGAACTCGGCGCAATTTCTAATTATTTCACTGATACTGAGAAATACGAGCACGTACTCACCCCAGCCAATGAGAATATACCACCAAAAGTACTTCCTCTCAGAGAAGAAGGATACAGTCAGGAGAGCATGGAGATAAAGACCCTCCACCAGTAACCAGAAGAAACTGGCCATGACACCATACTGGAAGAACACCACTGCAGCTTTGCAGCCCACCTGTGAAACGCAGAGAGAGATTTGTTTAGAAATATTATGCACTTGTGTATATTATAACAGGAACTGCGGTCTTGCATGTTTACCGTGTATTTAAACAAAGGGAATGCCTTTGCTGTTTACTGTGCTAGTTTGTAGCATGTGCTAGACACAAGAAAACATTGTGTAACACTTCTGAAGAGGGGCATAAAATAAAGAGTAAACACATATAAAGAATTTCTGTATAATGTTCTGTTAATGTTTGATGCTTTTATTGTTTCTAGTGTGCTGATAGTAGTATATACCGCACCTGCACTGCATAATGATCGCCTTTAGGCATTTCATAATTATTGGAATAATGGCATCGCAATAACCAATAATAACATAATGATAATGAAATCACACAGGCACAACAGCCTTTGACCAAAGTCCCATTAAGGCAAGTCAGTTCAGTCAACGTCCTTGGTAAAATCAGACTGAAATCTCTAAACTTTCAAATAAATTTTCAATAATATATTTAAAACAAGCAATAAAATCTGACATTAATGGTGTAATAAATTTAACTTAACTCCTTTACCTTAAATAAGCCATGAGAGTCTGTGCATTACAGTGATTTTGCCACGGGTTAGGGTGGCTTTTTGCTTTTACAGACATTATACAATGGCTTAGAATGCGGCTCATCCAATCAGAATTCAGATTCAGAACTATAGATGTCAAAAAACATCGATATATTGATTATTGATCGTCATATATATATATATATATATATATATATATATATATATATATATATATATTTTTTTTTTTTTTTTTTTGAGGCATCGATAATAATATTAGCCAACATTTAAATTAGAAGCCTAATTTGTGTGCTTTCCAATGGTGTAATAGTTTGGGAAACCACAAGGGGGAGATATAACATTCACTGAATGCTGGTTGCCAGTCGAAGGGGCACAGCTGGAGTACAAACTAGGTTGTGGTGGATCACTATACTCACAAAAGTTACAAAGGTTTTTGTACTAAATTAACTTTCAAACTGAATTTTCAGGTAAGTGTATGTAACTGGTGTAAATGGGCAAATTTGTCAATTAGAAATTATGATGTTTTTGATTAAACTTATCTGTGTGTAGCACTGAATAAGTTTCATTCAAGCTGTCAAACCACAAAAAGACATACTTGTAACTGAAAATACATTGTATAGGCTATATTAAATAATAGTCGAATTTAATGGATAACTAAGCGAGTTGCGTTAAGTTGCACTTGCAAAATGTGCAGCATCAGGAGTCGTAGCTCATCGTCTTTCAGTGGCGCATACTATAATAAAGCATAATTATTTTGAATTTTAATGTGTACCATGTCGTTCACCAGACAAGTCCGGTGTGCTTACCCTTTTTATTGACCTTGCCGTTCACACTTTAGTTGTGTCAACTACTGTGCGACGAGCAGCCTTATTTATATCTAAAACAAATCCTGATATATATATCGATAGTCATCTGGAAAATCTTCCGATTATCGATGCGTGAAAAAGGTATCAATCCCCAACCTAGTCGGAACTATATAATTTTATAAACTGTATTTCTCAGCAGTGGCAGAGCTAGGGGGTGACCGTGGACACCATGGACTGAAGCCTGTCCACCCTATTGGCCACCCCACTCACAATTGCTGTTTTTGAGCACAAGACTTAACATGTACTGCCCGAAAATTTCTGTCACCACAGACTGATCGCTGACCCCTGCCCGGCCACCCCTGTGAAAAACACCTGGCTCCACCCCTGTTTCTCAGGCTGGTCCATTTAATGTGCATACACATTCTGCACTGAAAGAAATTTTACCTAACATTTGCTTCATGAGGTAACATCTAAATGAAATAGTTTATAATAGTCAAAATTATCATTTAACATCACTGAATCAACCTGAATACATTAGGTTTCAAGGATTAGATCAAGTAGAAGTAGCTCCTTAAAGTAACAATTGCAGGTTATTACCTTTTACAGAGTAAACAAACATGATCAAAAAAAACAATCCTACAACAGCCATTTTGAGAGATACATTTCCTCCATTAATTTTTCTACAAGTTGTCCTTATAGTGTCACTGCCTTTGAATGATTTCAAAGAAATGATCCCCAACAAATACAGACTCCATTTTAATTTATGACCATATCAAACTAAGCATGATTAATCTATGGACCGCTCAAATGTCAGACATGTTACAGTACTATGTGACCTTGCACCGGTGTTTACAATGGGGATCCATACCATCATGAATGTTTGCGCACCCTGTTGTGACAGATGTTATTTATTGTGTTGGCCAGCAGCTGCATCTAGCCTGCTCAGAACACTCAGCCAGACCCAGATGAAGAGTGTTTATACAGGGACAAACACAAACAGAATTCAAGAGAACAGTACAACTAAACCCTAATACATACACTAACAAAAAACAGGCCTTCAAAAAACCTTTCTAATGACCAAAAAGACTCACTGTTATTAAGGGAATTTCACAGCTACACAATTATTCAGAAAATCCGAGCACAGCATATGCTATTCATAACTACACAAATGGAACTAAACAAACCAAACATGACTATGATGTTGGGTAAATACAGCGTTGTCCATATCCGGATAGAGGAGGTCATTAGCGCACTCTTCAAAGATCTTGAAGGACATTTTTCAAACACAGCTACGCCTCGTCACAAAATGAGTATAAAGAGCACTTTGACAACCAGCATCCAAGAGTAAACCTTATAACAATACTTCAGAGCTAATTTAATCCTGACAGTGTATTAATGTTGGGGTTTGTGCTGTGCTGTGCTGTTTATTTCTGGTGAGGAAGAGCAGTCAATTACAATAACCTGACACACTAACATTAAAAGAATAGTTCACCCAAAATGATGTCATTATTTACTCACTCTCATGTCATTCCAAACCCATCTGACTTTCTTTCTTCAGCAGAACGCAAAAGGAAATATTTCAAAGAATGTTGCGATCGCTGATTTCCATACAATTGCAGTTTGAGAGTGACTCACTTTAAAGCTTAAAAAAAGCATCATATTCTAAGTCTTCTGCACGCATACGATAGGATTTGGTGAGAAACTAACCAAAATGTAAGTTACTTTACAGTGAAAATGTCTCCTATGCGCATTCATGAATGCAGGAGAAGCATGTTCACACTGGCATGTTCTTAAGGCCGATTTATACTTCTGTGTCGAACCTACGACATAAACCACAACAGCTGTGATTGGTCCATTCTGTTACCAGAGACACCACTTTTGTGTTAATCAAGCAAGCAGTTATTTATAAAAAATAATTCAGCATGGAGCATCAAAGTATGCCACGATATTTATTTAATATTATTTAAGCAACTCAAAAGCATAAATGCCTGATTTATTGTCTCTCGTCATGGCAGGCAACATGTATAATAAATAATATGTACCTAAATATAACATGGTTTATGTATTTCATTTTTAATTTAACAATGGTTTAATAATTTAATAAATACTTTTGAATCCATGAATTGAATTGTCTTTATTTATGAAATGTACAGTTATTTCAGAAATGAAGGCATTTTCTCTCAAAACAACAGCATTTTGTCTGTGGACTTTGAAAACAAAGCAGACACACCAACGCAGAACTTCAAATGCAAACCAATGCATTGGCCTGTACAAGGCACCTACATCGTAGGTTCGATGCAGAAGTATGAACAGGCCATGTGAACACAGAGATATGGTGAATGAGCTTCACCCTTGCATTTATGAATGCACAAAGAAAATGGCGGAACATATTCACTGTAAAATAATGTATTTTTTGTTTCTCACTAAAATCTATTATACACTTTCTAAAGACTTTGAATATGGGGCACTTGGACTACCATAGGCTTTTAAGTGAGTCATTATCAACTGCCATTGTATGAAAATCAGGGATATTCTTTAAAATATCACCTTTGTGATCTTTAGAATAGAGAAAGTCATACGGTTTGAAACAAGATAAGTTAATGATGACAGAATTTTCATTTATGGGTGAACTACTCCTTTAAACTATGAAAGCATAAAATGACAGTAGACCATGGAAATATAAAATTAATATTGGAAACTACATTTTGCTTTTGGATTTAGAAAGATCTGAAGGGACTATTGTGCTGGTTATAACTAAAATGTAAAAAACACTTACAGATCCATGGTAGCAGTCATCAGGTTCCTCCACCTCATACAGGACCACATCCTTCATAATCACAGCAAAAGCTTTCAATATAAAGGACATGAACAGGTGAATGTGGATGTAGTTCCTTGTGCAGTGGAGTTTTCTGGGAGCCAAAGGACAATGAGAGAAAGAGGATGGGTTGTCTCAGCACAATGACTGATACAATTAAAAACAATTAAAAGTCTTTGCGAAGGGCTAAATAATAGACTATGTATTTGAAATAAATCTACAAACACAAAAGTGCTTCCGTCCACTATATATAATGTACTTCATACAGATATAGTTATCTAAATTCAGGCAAACAAGTCAATGTTCAGGATATGTTGTTTTACTCTGTTCACATTAAGGGGAGATCCACTCATTCTATTCAAACACATTGGGCTCATTCTCCACCCTTCAAAAAAAAGAGTAGGCAAGTCATATATTCATTAATCTTACATTAAACGCTTACATACTGTGCACAGACAGCCAAGACTATGTTCCTGTTTAATGTAACAACAAAAAAAGAAAAAAAGAAACCTCACAGAAATTCTAATGGTTTTAATGGTTATATTGCTAATTGTATTAATGGCTTCTATTAATTCTTCTATTGGTGGCATGATGTGTCTAATGGATACCATTAGAGACCAATATAATCTATAATGGAAATCAATACATACCATTAAATCCTAATGGAACATGACCCCAAAAAATCCTAGACTCGTAACTATTATAATTTCTATAGTTTTTTTCAGCAGGACTTCAAAAACCAAAAGAGGAAGCTTTAAATACTCTTGAGATCTTTCTTGAACTCTTCATCTAAGATCACAAGAGTGGACCATTCCGTGGATCTTATTTATCATTGAGAAACTACAAGTTAGATTTTACAAACCTCTAAGCCCTCTGAGTGTTTGAGAGGTTGAGCAATAATGAGAACTGTGTATAACCCCATCAAATGCCTGAATCTGTGGCCTTTCTCAATGTATTAACTGTGATATAAAACAGGGCATTTTGAGCACGGTCATCTGGTTTGACAGCAGTATGATTTAGCACAACATCGATCCACTGAGAACAGCAAAACAACAAATGGGAGATATTTGGGAGTTTCTTGAATCCAGGAAATGCCATAAAGTGCCTTTATGCTCCTGTAACACGTGTCAAGTGATGTGTTTGGAGGATTTACCTGAAAAAGCACAGTATGATGATGGCAATGATGAGGGATATAAGAGACAAAGTGTGACCAATGGTGTATCCAATTCTCACAGAGCCCAGGAATTCACCCTAAGTGGGAAAAACACAGTGAACAATTGATGAATAAACTCAGAAACACACTGATGATGATTAAACAGCACTGGAATCAGAACTACATGCCAGCTAATGATTGCCTTAAATGTTTGTTTAGTTAGGTGCCATTTAGCAGCTAGCAATTCCCTTTAAAGAAATTTAACACATTATTATTTTCAAACACAATCATTTCCGATTCTGACATTTAATTGAATATTTGACTACTAACTTGCTCAATACTTGTGAACTACCTATGAACTTGATAAAAAAAAATGAATGTTAAATGCTGCACAGCATCATACGCACCACATTTCCATTCTCTGTGATATTGGGGTCATAGCCACAATTAAACGCAACGACAACTGGGTTTATTTCAGTCCAGCCATTGGCAGTACAGCTCTTCGATATATTTCCTGCACAGAGCAAAAGGGCAGAGAATATGTCAAAAACTGACAGAGAAATGTAGAGTGTCAAACTAGAGGCTACAATCACAGCTTCGTTCCTCCAGTAATCACTGCTACTCAGACACACAGTGCACACAGCCAACGATGAGGCCACCGATTACTGCAAAATAAGCAAAGGAAATGAGCACTTCATGGATAACTCTCAAAACCCAAGACTCAGATGAATTAATCAACAGGAAATTACTTGCATAAGATGACAAACTTGGAACACCTTTTTCCTATGTTGCAACACACAATTTCATGATCTGATTTATTTTGAGCAAAATCTAACTTTGGAAGAGATTTTTGGAACAGTCTTCCTTGGATTTTGGAGAAGCAGATTTCAGCACCTGATTAGATTGTGCTAAACATTCATTGGCACGAGAATCCTCTCAGGCCTGGAGGACTTTAGATAGAATTGTGCTGATTTTCACACCAGGTCTGTTTTTGTGAAGCAGAAAGCAGTGTAGCTCGTCATCAGGTAATCATGCCAAGTGGAAGAAGAAAAATAACAGTTGTAGCTCTACTATGTCTTATCACTGCCTGAATACCTGCTGCAAAATCACTTTACTGACTGGACACATCATGGAATTCAAATAATGACCTCTCTAACACAAGAAAGGAAAGGAATTTTGAAAAACAGAACATCCCAAAATATTTGCTGTATTAAGAGGAAAGGATAGTAAGTTTGCCTTCAACTTCACTGAGCATGAAAATGTCACACAGATGTTAACCTTTTTTTTTTTTAATTTGTATGGTTTGTCACTAGTATTCTTCTGTAATAAATTTTATTGTGGATGCTTTGCCTGCTTCTAACAATTAAAGAGATGATTCATGAATAAAACAAACATCTTTACCCCTGAACGTGCTATATACTCTCATTTAAAGGAAACTTGTCATTCTTAGGGAATGTTCTGGCATCAAAGAAGGTATGCTTAAACCTCTAAAGAACACATCAGTCTACACTTGTTGACCAAAATACACAACAGTACTGTATATAGGGTTTGATGTAAACCTACTATATACAAATTATAACAGAATTTTGGTAACGAAATGTCAAAATATCGGCCAGCAACTAAAAAACAAAAAAGTCAATGAAGTAGCACTTCACACACCCAAATTTCCATATGGACAGGAGACCAGAATATCAATATTTGAAAGGTTTTGTAGGAAAACATTTGGACAAAAGGCTCTTTGTTTTGTCATGCTTGTTTCCTGTCAAGTGTATATTCAAATCAGTTATTTAGTATTATTAAATAACTGATTTACAAAATAACAAATTAGTATTATTTTTGCAACCTGGTCTCATAAAATCACATTACTTACCTTCATTTTGATTTATTATTATGGGGCAGTTTCTTGGTGAAATGGACACTAGATGCGCTACAACAACAATTACTTTTATTGACTTACACACTAATCACGTGTCAAATGGCAGAATATCAGTTTATAAACACACTTTTCATCCTGTTCCTCACACAATACTAAACAAAGTTATGACATCTAAACACTTTTAAAATAGCACATGACTTGCATTTTAACATTTGTTTCACATAGTCAACTACATTTACAAGCTTGTTCAGATGCGATCAAATTGTGCAGTAGCACAAACGATAGATCGTAGCGCTTGTAATGCAAAGGACAGGGTACGAATCCTGGGGAGCATGAAAGTTGACGTGTTGACAAGTGTCATAAAAGTACCACAAAATGATGCAATTATTTAAAGGTGCTGTACACAATTTTAGCCATTCTAGAATGTCCTTAAGGTGAGGCATTGGCTTAGCCACATCCCCTTTTCCCAAAACCCCACACTGCAAAGATGCCATATGAGCTTTATTGAGATCAACATGAGCAGAAATGGTTGTTAAAAACAACTGCAGCAAAATAGCACCCTCAACTGACAACTGTTATGTGCAACATGGAACAGAAATTGCAGTAAGCCTCAATAATTCACTGCATCTACAGTTCCATGACAATGTGCAAAATTATTGACAGGCAGAAAGTGCCATTATCCACGGCTCACAGACACATTTTTGATTGCTGTTTACAGAGTCTAGAGCAGTCACAGAGACCGGTGAGATATCTCAGAGCATGTTTAAAGTTTATGTAGATAGGTTGGTTATGTTGATTTAAAACTTAAGAGTATTAAAGGTGCACTTTAATATTTTTCCTCATTTAAAACTTTTTTCTTCTTAAGAAATTATTTGTAATTTTGAAACATATGTATTAAATCACAAGTATGAGATAAAGACTCCAGTTATACCAGTAACCTTATAAATGCTGTCTTATTCTACATAGAGAGGGTCCGCACGTGGTGGCTGCCATTTTAGAATCGCATGACCAGCTGAATACTACTCACTTAACTGCCAGTTAACCAGTAACCGACATGTTATTTGACACTTTCACTCAGGAACTAAATGAATCCTGACTGACTGTGAATTGTGAATTTCTACAATGGCATTCGAAACTGAAAACTATTGATTTTAAATGATGCTACACCACTAGGTGTCAGTGTACATATTCATGAAATTACTAAATGCACATTTAACCTTAAAAACCTCATCTGTTTTTCATCTCACATTTATTTTTATGACACTATCGGTTAGGTTTAAGGTTTAGGGTTGGTCATAGGTTTTGTTGATTTAAAACTTACAGCTGGACACTCTTGGCATCTGTTTGTGAGAACATTTTTAAACTGCTTTCAGCGCCACACAGTGGACATTTCACTTCAGAACTGCAGCGTTACATGTAATGAAACACCAAATAACATTTAGCAAAAATGTCACAACAATCAGGCTGAATTTTCTTCTCACAAGTACTTTTATCATGCATAGCATTCATAATTCCTTGAAAGGCTTTAAATTATCATTTGAATAGAAGGTATTAACAGACTGTATTTACACAGACAAAAAGCTGTTCTTAGTAAATACTAGTTTAGTACTGAACCCATGCTTCAAGCCACCTGTTTACCACTAGCATTAAACACATGTTAACATGAGCAGTGAAGCTTTCGTTATTTCTCAATTTAAAAACCAGCTCCACATCCTGTTAAATTGCTCTGTGGATAGCAAGAGAAAAAGTTCACTGCAAAATGTAGACAGAATTTTGGAACGTTCGATTTGCAGTTGGCTGCTTGCCAGTTGATGATTTCCCTCCCATGGAAACATTTGGAAAAACCTCATGTTCACCGTGCATATCAGCAGTATGTGTAACTGATGATGTTTTGCCTTATCTGTAGAGGGTGAAAACTTACGTTTAGATAAAGTGAGAATTGAGGACATTCAGCATGCAGATCCTGCAAAACATCAAATCTCTTTTTTATTCAAATACACAGATTATACTAAAAACAATGAAGACAAAAGAAGACAAACTGCTCACACTCAACTCATAACAGCATCCACAAACTGCAAAATCCTTCAATCATATAAGTTGACAAGTTCCAGCAATATTTCCACTGCTATTGTGTGAGGGAAAGCTGACAACAATCTCCTCATCAAAATATATGTGCATTAAAAAAGCACAAGACATTGTCTTTGTAATCTCAAGCACGGGGACTAGACTGAGGCAGATAAGCTACTGCTGCTAGAGTTGGGATTTGTTTTGAATGAGGGATTGTCAGAAGAATGCTTTCATCATCCCGAAAAACAAGGGAATGGGGATTTTCAGTGCCATGTATGAAGATGTGCACTGAACATGGGGGCTATTCAACCTGCTGTTATGTTGTTTCAGAGCATGCCTATGAAGAGGTCTTCTCTCTCTCTAAGCATGCTGCAGAGGTACATGCAGGGCTTCAAAGTAGGCCTCAGGTCTAAGCTTACAACAGTGAGAAGGGACTAAAGGGAGAGGATGGGGCTTCTGGTTGTGCTAAAGGTTTGGTTGCTGGACAAGCGTTGATAGTGGCATGGCTTGTAAAAACATGAATCACAGTGGGCCTCTCATTAAGCCTTTTGAACAAGGTGTTATTACAGCAGATTTCTGCAGTGAAGGTGGGTGTGTGGGCGTGTCCTTTGTGTATTTCAAATTCAAGATGCTTGTCGTATTAGGACAACAGCTGAAAAAAAACTCACTTACACAAAACACCAATCATGCAAAGCAAAGTAGGAAAAAACTTTGGATTCTAACAAAACATTTACTTTTATATGAGGTTTGATCTTGAGATTATTAGTGACAATCTTTTTGAATGTAGCACATTGTAAAACATATTACCAGTATGTTATAAAAGCATCTTTGTTTCCTTCCATTTCACTTGTCACAATAATTTCTAATTCTTGCTTAAAGGTGCTGTAAGTGATTTCAGCCCTTCTACTTCCACAAGACTGATTGTTGAATTAGCCACACCCCTCTTTCCAAAACCCTGCACTCCAAAGGTAACAAATGATGAGCTTTATTGAGACCGACAGGAGCAGAAATGGTTGTTTAAAACAACAGCTGCAAAATAGTGCTCTCAACTGATAACTGTTATGAAAAAAAAATGTCTTAAAAATGTTAGTGAGCCTCAATAATTTGCTGCAACTACAACACTATGAGAATACGCAAAATGATTAACAAGTCAAAAGCATAATTTTGCACGGATCATGGACACATTTTATTTGCTATTTGCAGAGTCTAAAGCTGTCACAGAGACTGGTGAGATATCTTATGACAATAATTTAATTCATATCTTTCAAGGAGAAGGAACATTTTTTGCATACCCTTCAATGAATATAATCGCTTACAGCACCTTTAAGTTACAACTCAAATTTATTTATCATTACTTAGGCCATGTCCACACTAATATGTTTTTGTTTGAAAACACATTAATTTTGCTATGTTTACACATCTAATCCACGCTAGAACTGTTTTTCCTCTACCGAAAATGGAGCATTTCGAAAATGCTTTCCATAACAGTATACTTTAGCTGTGTCCCAAATGACACACTGTAGATTGCGCAATTACACTTTACACTCAGCCATTTAGTATAGTGTAGTATCATCCCAAAGGTTTTTTTTTTTTTTTTTTTTTTTACTATATGGAAGTATTTGCAGCAATGCGTTGTCGCTAGCTTTAGTGTGTTAGCCAATCTCAGTCCAACATATATATCTTAAATAATGTACTGTTTTTACACAGCGTAGGGGGATGGTAAAGCATTCAACTCACATTTGTAAGATGTCTTCACAGAAGTTTCACTAGTTGCCACATTTACCATTAATTACAATTGTTCTGGCGGGCCAGCATTGCAGCCACTTTAAGCTACGTAAAACAAGACACGAGCACGGAGTGCATGAAGTTCCAAACATTCCACACTCCGCAATTTCAATGTTAACATACTACACTTGTTACACACATAAATAAGTAACACACAAAAAAATGGCACAGAATAGTTCAGAAGTGGGTGATTTAGGATGCACCATTTGGAAAACTATGAAGTTAGGAAACTAAAATTTTTGTTTTCTAACAAAACGGATTACTGTGGATGTGGCATTTTATACAAAGTGGTCAAAAATAGCTGATAAAAAAGTTCCAAAAGGTTTGAACTTTGGCACTGTTTTGATTTTACTTTAAAAACTTAAGTTTACAATTTCAGTAGATTTATTTATTTATTTATTTATTTTACATTGCATGAAAGTTTTCTTTACAGTTCAGATGATAAATGACTGTATGTTTGCTCTAAAGCTCCTGGGTGAAAAGTTCAAATGTGTTAGGACACTAGAAGCTCCACCTTCCATAAATCTATGACATGTCCCTGGATCTGTGTGCCGCCAAGTTTCGTAACACATGTTTTCTTTTTCCATGCTCCTTTAAAATGAATTGCCTCTTGATTTTAGCACAACACTAGCACAAGTAGATTCTTTGTATCTGTAATCTGATACTAAAACTGTAGAGATTAAGCATCAGGGAAGGAATTTTACACCTGGTGGACAATAAAGGAACAGCTGGAATAGGATTTAGGATCTTCAATCTTGATTACATACTGTGTATAGAGCATCAACACTAATGTGTCAAAACCATTAACTGTGATATTTCCACACATAGTGGCTGGGCTACCAAGATAAAACGTCTTGAATACTGACGTAATCTCCGTTCCCTGAAGGAGGGAACGAGACGTAGTGTCGGTGAGTTCACACTAGGGGTCGGTCCTGCGGAGCCCAGACATCTCTGATCTTGAGAAAAGGCCAATGAAAATTGGTGTGTGGAATTTGCATGCCACTCCCCCGGACATACAGGTATAAAAGGAGTGATGCTGCAAACACACATCAGGTATTGCTCTGAGGAGCCGAGCCAAAGACCTGGCCATTTCAGCGGTTGGTTCAGTGTTGTGGCCAGAGGGACAGCTTGAAGATGCCATATGCCCCAGGAGCCCCTGAAAGGATTTCAGTGGGACCAACGTGTTCTTTCTGAACGTATGCAGACAGCTCAGCACTGACAGCGGGGCCTTCTCTCTATTGTTCTCCTCAAAAAAGGAACAAAACCGTTCGGCTGGGGGCCAAATATACGGTCCAAGCTGGAGGTTTTAGATGGAATACAACACATGGTCTTACCGGTTAGGAGCGGAAGCACATCGTGCGGAGTGGCATCATGGTAGATCCTACCCAAGGGGAGAGGAGTTACTACAAACACGCCAACCAAGAACAGAGGGCCTCTGCCCAAGCAAGACGCGGTTTACTAGCAGGGAAACCATTTTGCGGAATATACATCACACAGGGTTGTCTAGGGGGACAACCAGCACATGTGGAGCACTTATTTCAGTACGGGGGCCATTGACGCCCATACTGGGGGCGGTAGTGAGTCTCTCTGAAGACTCGACCGCCGCTAGGCTAGGGAGAAAGAACGTCCAGGGTTCACACTTCTTGCAAATGCAACTGGGGAAAGAGCGCATGTCTTTGACTCAAAGGAGGGGATAGGCGCTATGCACAAGCAATACACCCGGCCAGCTGACCCGAACTTACCTGTTTGTGTCACCTGATAACACACAGGACAAAACAGGCTCAACCCTGAGGTTATAGAACCTTGCAAAGGTGTTAGGTGTTGCCGAGCCCACGGCTCTACATATGTCTGCTAGACAGGCGCCGTGGGACAAGGCCCAAGAGGCCACAACACCCCTGGTAGAGTGGGCTCGCAGGCCAGCAGGGGGCGGCACATGCTGAGCATGGTATGCCATAGTGATGGCATCTACGACCCAGTGGGCGATCCTCTGTTTGGAGACAGCGCTTCCCTTCTGCTGTCCGCCGAACACACAAAGAGCTGCTCGGAGCTTCTAATACTCTGCGTGTGATCCAAATAGATGCGGAGAGCGCGCACTGGACACAGCAACGCCAAGGCTGGGTCTGACTCCTCCTGGGGCAGCATTTGCAGATTCACCACCTGATCCCTGAAAGGGGTCGTGGGAACCTTGGGCACGTAGCCCGGTTGGGGTCTCAGGATGACATGAAAGTACGCCGGACCGAAATCTAGGCACAGTTCGCTGACAGAGAACGCCTGCAGGTCCCCTACTCTCTTGATGGAGCTGAGCACCGTCAGGAGGGCAGTCTTCAGAGAGAGCACCTTTAGCTCTGCTGACTCAAGGGGCTCGAAGGGAGCTCCCCGAAGGCCCCGAAAGACCACTCCCTCCAACTTTTCCTGCAGAAAGGAAAGCACTGATCCAACTGCGCACCTCTGGGGGTCTTCACCTCAGGAAGAACACCACTGAGCAAACAGACGCCACTTCAGGCCGTAAAGGCGAGTGATTGTGTCTACCACTGTGGGTGGTAAGTCCGGTCGTGGGTACCAGATGGTGCCCCGTCCCTGAGAAAGAAGGTCCTTCCTCAGGGAGATTTGCCAGGGGGGGCTATTGCGAGGAGCATGAGGTCCAAGAACCAAATCCGGGAGGGCCAGTAAGGGGCCACTAAGAGGACCTGCTCCGCATCATCCCTGACTTTGCACAACGTCAGTGCAAATAGGATCACTGGGGGAAATGCATACTTGCGTAGCCCCAGGGGCCAGTTGTGTGCCAAGGCAACTGCACCGAGGGGAGCCTTGGTCAGAGAGTACCACAGTGGGCAATGGGAGGATTCTGGGGAAGCGAACAGGTCTACCTGTGCTTGGCCGAATCGACTCCAGATCAGCTGCCGCGACAGCGCGTCCGCTGTGTTGTTGAGGTGGCCCGGGATATGAGTGACTCGCAACGACTTGAGCCGATGCTGACTCCAAAGGTGGAGACATAGGCCGCCTTGACGGTTGATATACGCTACCGTAGCTGTGTTGTCTGTCCGGCGCAACACGTGCTTGTCCCGTATCTACGGCAATAGCCTCCTCAGGGCAAGTAGTACCGACAGCAACTCGAGGCAGTTGATGTGCCAACGCAGTCGCGGACCAGTCCAAGGGCCGGCGACTGAGTGCCCATTGTATACGGCGCCCCAGCCCTGTTGGGAGGCATCTGTCATGACCACGACGTGCCTGAGGACCTTGGCTAGGGGAACTCCTGCCCATAGGAATGCTAGGTCTGACCAGGGGCTGAAAAGGGGGCAACAAGCCTGCGTGACAAGGACGCGGTGTTTGCCGTGGCGTCATGCTTGTCTCCCGACTCAGGTCTGTAGCCAGTGCTGAAGTGGTCTCATATGCATCAACCCAAGCGGCATGACCATCGCTGAGAATGCTATATGCCCCAGGAGCCTCTGAAAGGATTTCAGTGGGACCAACGTGTTCTTTCTGAACATATGCAGACAGCTCAGCACTGACTGTGTGAGCTCGTTGGTGAGGCACGCCATCATTGAGACCCATACCGAGAAAAGAGATGCTCTGAACCGGGACAAGCTTGCTCTTTTCCCAGTTGACCCGAAGCCCCAAGCGGCTGAGGTGCCTGAGCACTAGTCTGGTTCCAGCGCGCTGTACCTGCCAAAGAGAACTGGTGGCTGGCGGTTGTGACAACGACGGCCAGGGCGACCGGAAATAGAGCCCAGGGGCTGAGGAAACTGCTCTTTTTTTGAAAATGTGGGTACCACAGCCCGTTGGGCATGCGGCGAAATGAAATTCACAAGAAAATAAGGATTCTCCACCCGCCCCTTCAGCGGGGGAGGGAGTGGTCTGCTTACCAGCTCCTGTAGTGCAGTTTCCTGAGTTCCTGGGCTGTCCACCTCAGGGATGATTTGAAGCCTTCTTGGGGTTCTTGGCGGCCGGCCATGAGGTGGGGGGCGTCGCCATCCTGCGGGTAGCTCCGCGCTGGGGCCGGCCACGAGGGGCGGGCTGTGGCGGGGCTAATGTCAGTGTCGGCACCGCAGGGGGACATGCTGGGCGACGAGCAGATTGCGACAGGAGTGCGGGGTCTGTAGCTCCGCCTGGGCAGGATGTGCTGTATGGCCTCCATCTGCTTCCTCACCATTGAGAACTGCCAGGCGAAGTCTCAAACGGTGTCGCCAAATAGCCCAACCTGAGAGATGGGGGCGTCAAGGAAATGTACCTTGTACCTCTCGCGACTCGACCAGGTTGAGCCAGAGGTGGCGTTCCTGGACCACCAGGGTGGACATCGCCTGCCTGAGAGCCCGCACCGTGACCTTCGTTGCACGGAGGGTGAAGTCGGTCGACGAGCGTAGCTCCTGCATTACACCCGAGTCAGGACTACCCTCACGCAGGGTCCACCTGGAGAATCGCCGAGTAGCCCCTTGCCACCCCGCCATCGAGGGTAGTGAGAGCGGAGGAGCTCACGGATCGCGAGCGGGCAGTGAAAGGTGCCACGTGCGCGTGAGCTCATCAAGCAGCTCCTGGAAGAAAGGAACGCAGAGCGTGGCCGTAAGCGGCACGCTGGCCCAGGAACCAATCGTCGAGCCGCGAGGGTTCTGGGGGGCGCGGAGGGTTCCACACACTCGCAGCTGCCCGGGCAAGCATGGCCATCAGCTCCGCGTCAGACTGCGACTGAGCCGCCGCACCCGAGGTTGGGAGTCCAGCCGAGTCCTCAGTGTCAGACATGACGATGCTGCAATTAACATCTCATCGTCGTCTGGCACGCCGAACAAGATCACGGGTCCGCTGTGAAACGAATCGGCAACCTCGCTCCAGCGCTCGGTTGGAGCATACTAGGATGACGGGGAGTGAGAGGTCCATGGGGGTTACCCGACAGAGAGGCTCCCACTGATGTCCCCATATCGCCCCCAGTGCTAAACGACCCCACCTCATACCCGTAGGAAGAAGGACCGAGTCGGGAGCCGCTGGGGTGGCATGCGCTCTTACGAGGGCAAACAATGACCGCAACGTAGCCATGGTCATGCCCTTGCAGTGAGGACATGAACTATCCACGAACGCCGCCTCCGCGTGGGTGGCACCCAGACACGAGAGGCAGCGATCGTGGCCATCAGACGGGGAGAAATATCACTTTTGTATTTGTGTTTTTATATATATATATAGGGAATTTACGAAGTTATTGGATTTTTTCTCTGCTGTTGAAGCGCCCAGGGGTGTGTGCTCAGCACAACGTAATGTGTGAGGGGGAGAACTGCTGGAAAGCGCCGTAGATCCAACAGCTTGAAGAGATGAATAGAGGCGGTAGAGGAATTCAGCTCTGTAACTTGCTCTCTCTCGGCTCCGAAGAAGATATCTGATGTGTGTTTGCAGTGTCACTCCTTTTATACCCGTATGTCCGGGGAAGTGGCATGCAAATTCCACACACCAATTTTCATTGGCCTTTTCTCAAGATCAGAGATGTCTGGGCTCCGCAGAAGCGACCACTAGTGTCAACTCACCGACACAACGTCGAGTGAGTGACAAATAGGGAACTTCATAGAAAAAGGCAGTATAATGTAACAAAGTCTATCTTATATAATAAATTCAGTACTGAATGTGTTTTAAACAGTCTTACTAGGCAATAAAAACTGATTATTTCTGGGGAAATTGTTGAGGATTTTCATGTCCACTGGATGAATATCCTTTGTTCTTCACTATGGTTCTTAAAGTGTTCCATCACCATGTTAATAATATATGTCTCCTTTTCCGCTAAAATGCAACTCAACATTCCCAGTTAGTTCTGTTTGTTCCTACTAGAGCTTCAGAATGGCACATGATAGTCAATCTGCCTACCTCCAAACTCCAATCTGGCCTGTATCACTACTCACCAAAGGCTAACTGATGCATGAACTCCACAACCACATTAGGGAGATAAATCCACTGCATTTCACCCTGTACCATCTAAATCCCTCAATGCATGTTTTGGATTTCCTCCAAAGAGCACTCTCTCAAGAGCTCAGAGTTTTACAGGAAAGGCATACCCTTTTCATCAAGACGGCGAAATGACCTGGAAGACATTAGATGTATCTAAACATAGTGCATAGGGTGAAAATCAGGGTCGTAAATCAAAGCTTAAAGTTTTCAGAGAACGTAATGACAAAAGATTATCTGCACATAAATGAACATGAAAAGAAATAGTTCACAATAAAAAATGTGTATATTCCATATGGTCATCCGATGAAAATATAAAAAATGTAGGCATTCTTTATAGATCAAAGACAAGGTGCCAGGGCAGCATTTTCTACATACAACAAGGCTTTACAAGGGTTCTAACCTAAATGCTGTATTTTCCACAATAATGTGTTATCAAATAAAAATGTACCTTTATATGAGAATTACATGGATGTTATTACATGGATGTTGGCTATTTTTTAAATTAGAATCACTCTGAAAATCCATATTGAGTAACATATAGTTACACTATCATTTCCCCTTGCAACTTTATTACTATTGTGCAACATAGCCTTAAGAAATACATTAATTGTTGCTCTTAAAGGAATATTCTGGATTCAGTCATTTGTGGCATAATATTGATTGCCACAAAAATAAACTTTGACTTGTCCCTCCTTATCTTAAAAAAAAAAGGAAAATCTGGGTTAAAGTGAGGTACATACAATGGAAATGATGGGGCCAATCCAAAAAAAAAAAAAAATACTCTCTTTCAAAAGTATAGCCACATGACATAAACAATGTGCATGTTAACATGATTTTATGTTAACATCTATTTTATAAAACTATAAGCTTCACATTTCTTCCTTTAAACCCTAAAAAGAATTGTCCCCATTCACTTCCATTGTAAGAGCCTCACTGTAACTTATTTAATTTTTTTTAAGAGAAGGAAGGATAAGTCGAAATGCATTTTGTGGTAATCAACACTATGCCACAAATGCTGTCGATTAAGCTTAACTTCTATTGAACCCAGAATTTTCCTTGAAGGCAAACTTAACTGCCTCAGCTCCAAATGACATTTCCTTCATAACATTGCAACTGTAATGGTTTCAAAGGTAAAAAAAAAACACTCTTTTACTCCTCTGCGTACTTCAGGGGGGATAAAAGAAATGAACAGTCAAGCATATTTAATTTGAAAATTATTGCAGAGTAGAACACATTAAGGCTGTGATCCATTAACTTTATGACAAAAAGCCAGTTTTTAAATTCTCCAGATGGCTACACAATCAAGTTTCGTATAATTTACTATTGACATGTTGTAAATGTTTATGTAAAAAGCTGCCAGTCATGGTTCCATCAAAAGACTGCAAGACTGACAGGTGCATCAAACACTCAAGTAGAACAGAGATGTCAACAGCTAAATTCACTCCACTGTGAGCTAGTAATACTATGCAGAACAGTGCTGGTTAGTAACAGATTAATCCATAATGTAATCCATTTTATATAATCAGATTACAAAAATCAAGTACATGAAATTGGATTTAATTACATTATAAAATACTCATAATCAAAATACTCATAATCATTCATGTAATAATGTTTAATGCACTTTTTAAAAATTTCATAAGCTCTTTTTGTGAGCCTCTTTTTGTTAGTAATAAAAACTGGAATCAGTAATTACAATGTATACAATCACATGTAATCTGCTCAGCACTGTACACAAAACATTACATTTACTAGCCAGTCAGCCATATACGCAAGGCAAGTAATACATTGAATAAATTCACTTATGCAGGAACATTGTATATATGACTGAATCAACAATATAAATCAGTACCAGGGGTTTATAATGTGACATATTGCCTTTTAACTATATGAACAGTTTGCAACCAGAAAGTGAAAACAATCACTAATTTGTTTTCACCTCAAAAAGTATTATATAACTTGCATGTATAAAAAATGATTTTTTTTTTAATGACTGATCATAAATGGACAATTTCATGTCTGCTACTTGTTATCTATAACAAAAACCTTGTTATCATATGCAATTACTAAATACATAACTAATCCTGAATAGCATTAAACAACCACGGAAGGCTTACTAAACACAATTAAATGTTATCCAGTGCTTTCTTTATTTAAATTAATTGCACCACCCAGATGTCAATTCCCAGCAAGTTATTTGCCCACCAGGGTCTCTCTAGAGAAAGTTTTACAATTATAGTCTTTGTCTGTGCAAAATCAAAGAACTGGGTTCAAAGAGCAAAGACAATTTGACTGTTTGCCAATTTATCAAAGACAAATCAGAAAAAGGCTTTGACCTAATTTGTACACAATGCTACAGTAGTAACTCTTTTAAGTACATTGGTTATGACACTAATCATGTCATGTCTCCCATTACTGAAATAACATTGCACATCTACATGAAAATACAGGTGGTCTGTGCATGTACATGTTTGTTTTTTATAAGAACAAGTCTCCACAGATGTTTCAGAGGACTTGTCACTGGGATCATTCCAGAGGTGTATAGTAACAAAGTACAAATACTTTGTTACTGCACTTACAGTGGATGTCAGAAGTTTACATACACCTTAGTCAAATACATTTAAACTCAGTTTTTCACAATTCCTGACATTTAATCATATAAATCATTCCCTGTCTTAGGTCAGTTAGGATCACTATTTCAAGAATGTAAAATGTCAGAATAATACTAGAGAGAATGATTTATTTCAGCTTTTATATCTTTCATTATATTCCCAGTAGGTCAGAAGTTTACATACACTTTGTTAGTTTTTGGTTGCATTGCCTTTAAATTGTTTTACTTGGGTCAAATATTTTGGGTAACCTTTCACAAGTTTCTCGCAATAAGTTGCTTGAATTTTGGCCACATTACATGGCCTCCTTGCTCGCACATGCTTTTTCAGATCTGCCCACAAAAATTTCTATCAGATTGAGGTCAGGGCTTTTGTGATGGCCACTCCAATACCTTGACTTTGTTGTTCTTAAGCCGTTTTGCCACAACTCTGGAGGTATGCTTTGGGTCATTGTCCATTTCAAAGACCCATTTGCAACCGAACTTTAACTTCCTGGCTGATGTCTTGAGATTTTGCTTCAGTAAATCCATATAATTTTCATTCCTCATGATGCCATCTATTTTGTGAAGAGCACCAACAACATGATGCTGCCACCCCCACGCTTCACGGTTAGGATGGTGTTCTTCAGCTTGCAAGCCTCACCCTTTTTCCTCCAAACATAACAATGGTCATTTTGGCCATTTTGTTTCATTAGACCAGAGAACATTTCTCCAAAAAATAAGATCTTTGTCCTCATGTGCACTTGCAAACTGTAGTCTGGCATTTTTTATGGCGGTTTTGGAGCAGTGGCTTCTTCCTTCCAAGCAGCCTTTCAGGTTTTGTCGATATAGGTCTTGTTTACTGTGGTTATAGATACTTGTCTGCCTCTTTCCTCCAGAATCTTCACAAGGTCTGCACTTTTCGCACCAAACTACATTCATCTCTAGGAGACAGAATGTGTCTCCTTCCTGAGAGGTATGATTGCTGCGTGGTCCCATGGTGTTTATACTTCCATACTATTGTTTGTACAGATGAATGCGGTACCTTCAGGTGTTTGGAAATTGCTCCCAAGGATGAACCAGACTTGTGACGGTTCACAATTTGTTTTATGAGGGCTTGGCTGATTTCTTTTGATTTTCCTGCAGGCACTGAGTTTGAAGGTAGGCCTTAAAATACATCCACAGGTACACCTACAATTCAGTACACCTCCTTTCAGAAGCTAACTGGCTAATTGTTGAAAGGCTTGACATCGTTTTCTGATATTTTCCAAATTGTTTAAAGGCACAGTTAACTTATTGTATGTAAACTTATAACCTACTGGAATTGTGATATAGCCAATTAAAAGTGAAACAATCAGTCTGTAAACAATTGTTGGAAAAATTACTTGTGTCATGGACAAAGTAGATGTCCTAAACGACCTGCCAAAACTATAGTTTGGTAATATGAATCTGAGTGGTTTAATAATGAGTTTTAATGACTTCAGCCTAAGTGTATGTAAACTTCTGACTTCAACTGTAAGTAAACATTTTATATATTTGTACTTTACTTGAGTATAAATATTTCTTTGGACTTTTACTTTCACTTCACTACATTTTGAAGAGAAAATTGATTCTCCGATAAATTTCTCCAGACCCTTTCGTTACTTTTTCAACTGAACACCACAACAAAAAATAACAGCTGTACATGCAAACATGCATGCAGATCAGCTATAGTGATGTGTGATTTGTTGAAAGAATAATTTAAGTTGAATCGTTTAAATTTGATTCCTTTGAACTAAACAAAAATATTCAAAAAGCGGTCTGAATGATTTGTTTTGCAAATCACGTATCTGAATCAAAATCACAAGCGAAGTGCACGCCAGATTACGTATTCCGTCGTCTCCTCTGGGGAAGACAAGACACTGCTCATATGAATTTTTTTACTAATTAATTTGAAAAGTTTAGGCTTAAACATTATGTAAGTTGTTAAATAATGAAGTTGTGCGATCAGTTTCCCGACTTTCCAGGAGACCTGTTCATATAAATGTCAATCACATGCGTTTACATTTTACTTTCAAACAAGGTATGAAGTGTTTGAATATTTACCAGCGCTCATGAAAATATTCAACAATATTTATTTTTATATTTTATGAAGATGTGAATGGTCTTTGCCTAAGCAAAACTAGTTTTCAGGTGGTTGCTAAAGTGTTATATTTGCTTGTAGCACATTTATGTTACAGTATGTGGTAACTAGAGTTTTCTGGATTGGTACTAGGGTATGTTATGAATTTGTCAAGGTGATCTCTGCTGTGTGTTTGGTGCATTGCTGCAGTATGTGGTTGCCAGGTTGTTACTATGGTGTTGTTAAGTTGTTTTAACTGTTTCAGCACAGTGCTATGCAGTTGCCAGGGTGTTCTGGGTGGTTGTAGGGTGGTTGCTTATTGGCCCAAATGAAAAGAGCCCACCCACACAAGTCCCTGTTCAGGTCACTAACTTCCTCCTTCATGTTCCAATTTTTACGGACTTAGGTGTTCATTTACACACATCCCATAAACACTCATCGCCATTAAAAGGATAGTTCATTTAAAAAGGAAAGTTTTCTCATAATTTTCTCATCCTCATTCGATCTAAGATGTGTATAATTTTTCTGCAGAACACAAACCAAAAATATTTTCAGAAGAATATCGCTGCTATGTATGTCAATTCAATGTAAGTGAATGGCGGCCAGACCTTTGAAGCTCCAAAAAGCACATAAATGCAGCATAAGAGTAATTCATAAGACTCCAGTTGCTTCACCAATGGCTTCTGAATGGATCCAATTGGTTTAGGGTGAGAATAGACCAAAATATAACTCCTTTTTCAACTATAAATATTGACATTAGCAGTTTCCTTAGGTGATCAGGATTTCAAGCTTGATTATGCTTCCTATAGCACTATCTAGGGCTCTGCGCATGCATCAAGCACTAGATCATGAAATCAAGTTTGAAATCATGATTGTGCCAAGAGATTGCAATGGCAAGATATCCAGTGAAAATGAGTTACAATTTGGTTTGTTCTCACCCAAAACCAACTGAATCGCTTCAGAGGATATGGATTTTACCACTGTAGTAGTATGGATAACTTTATGCTACCGTAAGGTGCTTTTTGTAGCTTGAAATATCTGACCACAATTCACTTGCATTAAATTGACCTATAAAGCTGAAATATTCTAAAAATCGTTGAATGTGTTCTGCAGATGAAAGAAAATTATGCACATCTGGGATGGCATGAGGGTGAGTAAAAGACATGTGTTTAATGAATTGTTCCATAATTAATGCAATTTACTTGTACTTTTGATACTTAAGTAAATTTAATATCAGTTCCCCGTCTGTCGCTCACTTCGATGTTGTGTTGAAGAAGCGACACTAGGGGTCTCTCTTGAGCGCCGAATATGCCTCTGGTCTATGAAAAAAGGCCAATGAGAAGTTGGCAGATGGTATTTGCATACCCCGCCCCGGACATACGGGTATAAAAGCGGGGAATTGTAGGAAGGCGAGCGCTTCCTCGACACAATGTCTCGTTCCCTCCATCAGGGAATGGAGGTTACATACACAACCGAGACGTTTTTTTAATACTTTTACTTAAGTCGTTTTCCCAAGAGCTACTTTAACTTTTACTTGAGTCAATTTCCATGAAGGTATCTTTACTTTTACTGAAGTATAACAAATGGATACTTTATACAACACTGTAATTCCGATTCTAGCTTATCAGGAAAAAACAAGAAGTCAGACTGTAAGGTTTGTTTCAGACATATTGCATTTTCACATGTATTGGAAACAATATTGCTGTACCTCTCTGATCACTGACATGGCTAAAGTAATTTGGACAGGGGATGGTGACCAACTCTCCAATCTTGGCTGATGGCCAGCATGCTCGATCCCATTCACCTGTGCAACCTAGGAAAAAAAGAAAAACTGGTTAGAATATTGACAGATATTGCCAGCTAATCATATCTTAATTGCTGATGAGATAAAGCATTTTATACATGGTCTCGTTTATTGGCCTAAAGACTATTACTGTCTAATTGTTTTGCTTCTGTTAAGATCTCATAAATGCGAACTTCCAGAAATTCCCCTCAGAGTTTTGAATAATCCGTTTTGTCATTTTTGTTTATTTATTTTACAAATTTTCTTGATAAAATTGTAAAATGGCTACAAAAAGCATTTTAGATTAGCATAAAGCTGACAATTTACACAAGTTTTATTTCTATTTCTTCTGCTCCAAACTTACTTCAAACTTAATTCTCTGTCTGCTCATATGAATGTAACACATCACAAGAAAGTGTTTCACCGCTGTTCAAATGCACTTTGGATCGCATCATTTATATGTATAAATGTTTTTCATCTTAAAGGACTAAATATTAAATGAAACAAATGAAAATAAAATGCAAAGTAATCTCTTTAGTAATCAAAATACTTTTGAATGTAACTGTATTCTAATTACCAATTATTTAAATTGTAACTGTAGTGGAATACAGTTACTTATATTTTGTATTTTAAATACGTAATCCCATTACATGTATTCTGTTACTCCCCAACCCTGAGTATGTGGTACTAGCGTGATCATGATGAAGAAAATACTATCAAACACAGAACCACAAGGGATACTGCTTTATCACAGTTCATCTCTGTCTGAGAAACCAATTTGCATATTGATCTAACATATATTACTCAAGGGAGGTATCTAGTGGGAATTTAAATCACAGGACACACAGATGACAATGCAGAAACTTCACTCACTATACCATTGGTAATTAGACTTCAGCTTCACACAGTCAGGCTTTGTACTTGCTTTGTTCATTAAGAACAAAATCAATATAAGATTAGTTTCATAAGAGCGAGGGAACAGACTGTGCTTCGGTTTGATGAGGTGCATGCCCAGTGGTCAGGCATTGCAGCTCTTAGTAATGTAAACAAACTCATTTAATAATAATTTATTCATTCCAGCTGTTTTCACACACACACACACACACACACACACACACACACACACACACATGCAAAAGTAATTAAGGTGCACACGTTGAATACATTCTTCAAATTTGTAATTAAAGATGTATTATCATGGCTCTGTCCACTCAGCTCTAGTTTTTGTCTGCTTTGTTAGAAGTGAACAGTCAGGAGGAAACTTGAGATCTGTGGTGATCTCCCTTTAATGGATTTTCTTTCTTTTTTTATTGAAGCAGAACCAGACTTTAATATTGAAAAGTGAAACAATAGGCCTACTAATAAAAGCAATTGAATTGAATCTATATTTCAACCAGATTATTTAATATTTTAATTAGTTGGAGGAGGCTCTACAAAATCATTAAAGAATAATGTCAACAGTATAATATATGTGCATAACAGGAGATGATGCATTCAGGCCATCTCCAGTTATAATCTTTTGCATAAGCAGATCTAATTATGTGAGAAGATAATGTGAAAAAAAAAACTTGCTGAAGTTCACGAGGCCATAGCACTGAAACAACCCCTGTAAAAATCATACAGATAATGTATAAAAAATAACAGATTCTCCCAAGCACTACCCAGAGTGATATTTCCTGTGGACAAATGGCATACAACTCTCCCTAATTAACAAGCATGCCTTTGCATCCTATTCCCAGAGGAATAAGACCTGATAACTCACACCAACAAACACAAATCAACAATTCAACAAATCTGTCCAATCCACAGTATCCAGAAGAATAATAAGAAATTTGAGCTGACTACTGCAGTCTGAGTAAAGAAATAAGAAAAAAGTGTTAACGCTGATCATCAAATATTGCATATATAGTTCTTTGGGGCCTGGGTAGCTCAAGTATTGATGCTGACTACCACCCCTGGAGTCACGAGTAAAAATCCAGGGTGTGCTGAGTGACTCCAGCCAGGTCTCCTAAGAAACCAAATTGGCCTGGTTGCTAGGGAGGGTAGAGTCACATGGGGTAACCTCCTTGTGGTCGCGATTAGGGGTTATCGCTCTCAATGGGGCATGTGGTAAGTTGTGCATGGAACACGGAGGGTAGCATGTGCCTCTACATGCTGTGAGTCTCTGATGTGTCATGCACAACGAGCCCTGTGATAAGGTGCGTGGATTGACTGTCTCAGAAGCGGAGGCAACTGAGACTTGTCCTCCACCTGGACTGAGGTGAGTACGCACCACCACGAGGACCTAGTAAGTAGTGGGAATTGGGCATTCTAAATTGGGAAAAAAAGCGTTATCCGTATCCAAGCATTACAAAATCACTCGGGCTTACCAGTATAAAGAAATCACAGTAAAAGTAGTGCCTTTACGTGCATGCAATTGTCATACAGTTACTTATATGCAACATATATACCTGATGTGACATTTTCCAGCTTAGACAAACATTCCATTTTCTCTGCCTCCAGCTCCCACATGACCTCACACATCTGGATAGACAGCATCTGTATAAATCAATAAGGCAATTATTAGATTCTGACATGAGCTAAATTTTGAAAGTTAGAAAGAACACTACATAAAATTCTTGAATAGCAATTGCCCTTTGATCACATTAAAGGCTTGACATAATAAATACTGTTTGAAAAGAACAAAGTGAACTGGCTACACGTGACACTGCCTCTCCCTTTTCCTGAGTGTCATGGAGATTTTGTGAAGGTTCAGACTATTTATGTTGTTCCTTCATTTCAACACAAGAGTAGAACAAGTATTTGCTCTGTGCTTCTGTTGAGATCTTTATCATGTTTTCTTTCGCCATCCCTAAAGAACTAAATGTTGGGCATCTCTGCAGCTGTATCCAATGTTCCTTAAAGTGTAAACTTCACGATATGAGAATATGCTCTCTAAGATTCCTCTATATATAGCACCAAAAGTCATAAGTTTATAGCAGGTACTCTAACAGATGAGGCCGGTGAGAGGTGACATCAATCAAAATGTTACTACAGAGCTGCTTACTCCCAAACCAGCCCATATGGTTACCTAAAGTATGTTTATCTGGGTCAAAGCTTACACCGGTACCTGAGGGTTCAGTAAGCTTATGTGTAACAGGACCAATCTTGAACAATCTTGTATGTGCTATTCAATCTGTGTATTTTAGCTTGATAGATCAGTGCTGTTATACATAAAATAACAGCTGAAAAGCATAGGTTTTACAATATTTCATATGTGTCCATAGCAAATGTTGTCACTCAAATATCAAATTTGGAAGCCAGCTTGTTGAGCTGAGCTGTAGTGTACTGAGACTTGATTCATTGCTTTGAGCGGAAAGATCTATGATCAAGGACAGTGATGCAACACGGATGAACAGAGAAATGACAGAGGATTGTTACCATACTGTTACAATAACATTATACCATTAATATAATATTGGAAAAGATTTGTTAGCATAAAAAGTGGAGTATTTGAGGAGACCACAGCTAGTAACGGTATTGAGTCAAATGTCCAGTTACACAAATATGTGTTTTCTCTAGCAAGTTTTATATGTTGCTTTCAAACTATCTGAAATCTGAATGTTTTTCAAAATATTTTAAACATTTAGATTCTACATTTAGTATTTTTTTTTATTAAGTTTTATATTTCAATTGTTTTTAATTTGATAAAGTCATCCATAGTGCTTCGTGGGATTGTAGTTAAAAATTACCGTCTAGTACCTTTGTCTTTTTGTAAAATTTTCAAATACTTTTTTGCTTCAAAGTTTTATTATTCACCTCTGGTTGGTTCGATTATAGCTTCGAGCACTTTTATGAAGACTTTTATGAAAAGCCTGGGAAATTAATGATAAAAACACTTCCAAATCCATGGCAGCTGAAAGAGGGGGTGGGCTCTGTTGCCTTAAGACTTAAGGTAAGTGCCTATACAGAAATTTACTTTCAGAAAATAAACCTACAGCGAGAAATGTTCACTGGAGTAAAAAGTATGACATCTAGCCCCAGTCTCACCTATATAACACACGACTGTTATAACATGACGTGAAATCAGGGGCCGCATTTATAAAATATTTTTAAGAAGAAAATTCTTCTTTACCATTTTCTTCTTAATTTTTAGCTTAAGAAAAAAATATTACGGATATCTTGTATTCGTTAAAAAAATCTTAAAAATCATAAATAACACGTTAAGGTTAGGATAACCTCACAGTTGTCTTAAATTCCAAAAGTTAAGATGTTTAAACGGGTCATGTTATGAGAAATAACATTTTATTTGATATTTTGAAATTGTAATATAAAAATATTCTGTAAGTTTCAAAACTCAAAACTTCCTCTCTGGTCCAAAAAGAACATTTATTGTTTCTACCCTGCAAAAACTACTCTTTTTGAATTTGGCTACTTTGTGACGTCACAGTGCAGTGTCATTTCAATATCCTAGCCTCCACAACATACATAATCGTTGCAGTGAACTGATTATTACTGTACTTTGCATTTAAGCAACAAAAAATAAGTAAGATCAACAGATGTTGCTGTGTTCCTGGTTATGGAAAAACTGCATCTCTGCATAGCCTTCTGAAGATCCCAACATTAGAAATGTGTGGCGTCCTGAACACATCATTGTGAGATTATGTTTTGTTCGGCACATTGCTCTAAGGTTTCTTTTGAGAACTATTATGATTCAGACTTCACAAAGAAACTTATATTGAAAGATGGAGCAGTGCCATCTATACTGACATGACAGTAATGCCACTGAGTAACAAATTTAATACTAGTATTTCTGTCTGTGTTTGTTTGATATGTAAGGAATTTTATAGTCAGCCATTTTTATCACAAAATAAACCATGATCAGGACTCCAAAGGGGAGCAGATAGTGCTTATTACACAGCTACTTACCATGAAATACATAATTGCTCACAAAACACTGATGTAAGAATGAATTATTTTATTATGTAAGGAAGTTGTAATAAAAGCTAGCAGTTGCCATCTCATCTGTCTTGTATTAGCCAGGAAGTCACATATTATGGCTGAAAGGAATGCAACGAGTCGCTCATTATCACGTATATAAGTATCAAGTGCGATCAAAAGTGATCAAGGGCGAACCCTTCCACCGGTCAACTGGTGAACATCCCGTATTTCTCATTACAAATTATGCATATTTAAGTGGCCACACCACAGAGGAAATCACTAGGTTCTACCGTCCCTTACAGCTGGATACAGCCCTTCACATTCATAGCTTGTGTTAGTCTGGACAGTTTTCATTGTTCTCAGAATTAAATAGCATTATTTTTTCACTATATCTGCCTAATAATATAAGTATTCAGGAGTAACAGTATGATGACTTTGTTCAGTTTTCATTTGTTATTTCAGTCAGATCTTTAGTAGTTTTATTGTGTGTTTCAAATAAAATTGGGACACATAATGTAACTATTAATGATTACCTGCAATGCACTTCATAGTTGCACTTCAAAGTTATTAGTCAATCGTAACACAGTGGGCATGGATATTGAAGTCTTAAAGGGGACAGCACATAAAACCGAGTTTTCAGACAGAAGGCAAGAGACAGGGTGGGGAAAGGTAATTTAATTCTATATTATGATTGTATTTTGTGTAAAAACCTTTAATACCATTATATGTGAACCTCATGGAATATATAAAGTAACAAATAAATGCCCTACATAACCCTTTTAAGTACAACCATTTCTTTTTCACCCCATCCACATCCCTAATGGAGTTGGCCACAGCGGAAACAGCCTCCGCCACCCTATCCCATGCCCGTCTTATATTTTTGAGGCGATGTAATTATCAAGATTCCCAAGGAGAACTTATTTCCTTGCAGTAATTTCCTCAAGGAGAACCTCTTGTGTACTGATGGTTTTTAATTTTACTCCATGTCAAATTAAAAGTTGTAAAATGGTTACCAGCAAGTATTAGACTAGGAAACTTCATGGGCATGCAAGTATAATCAGACAATGTCAAAGCCTGTCATTTTATTCTTAAGAAAAAAATATCAAGATATTCTTTAGAAAATATTTGAGAACTTATTTAGAATTTTTCACGAATTCCACATTCTTATGATTTATCCTAAAGAACTTTCTTTTTTTTATTATTATTATTATGAACATTTTCGTGAATCTGGCCCCAGATGAGTATATTTTAGATTCAGATCTAAGTAAATTTGTCCTAGTATTTAGTCAGTAAGCCACCCTACATATTGATGGAAATCTATTATCTACTAGCAATGTAAATATACCCTGACAATAAAAATGCTGGAGGGTTGACTACATGGAAGTTAAGAGTAAACTACAGTATATGGAAGTTAGAACATTACTGAAAACCTATAGGCCTTAAATGGCAATGCAAATGTAATAGAAAAGTTCATAGTAGGTAAAGCTCCTTTATCCGCATATTTATTCCATATCAACAGGGAGAACAAAGGAATGGCCATTTTACAACCTCCTTGTTGTGGCAACCCTAATGCTTACAGATACTTTATTGCCCAGAACACTCGTGCCAATACATGACAGCTGCTCCTCAAAGAGCTGACAAAAGATCTCTTCACTCCACAGGTCTAGTATCGGCATCAACAAAATCACCATCTTCATAGCCACATTGAGTGACTAGAGAGGCCACATGTGCTCAAGAGGAGACGCGAAAAGAGAGTGATCTTGCCAAAATCCATTGCCAGCAGTGACATTTCTCATACAAACACACGCTAAGAATAGTTATAATTAATTATACTGAATGTCATTTTTTTTACTGTATGTGTAGGGGAGACCAGGGATGGTTGGCACAGGTTTGATTCTTTGTTGAATATTTCTGGTGGAACAAATATTAAGATAACCCAACTGGAGGCAAATGAAAGCTTAAAGGAATAGTTAATCCAAAAATGAAAATTCTCTCATAATTTACTCACACTTAAGCCATCCCAGATGTGCAGGACTTTCCATACAATGCAAGTGAATGGCAACCAATTTTTTGAAACAAACTAATCTAATAAATGCAGCATAAAAGTAATCAATAAGACTATTTATTCCATGTCTTCTGAAGCAATCTAATAAATATTGGGTGAAAACAGACCAAAATGTGTCTAATTTTTTACTATAAATATTGCCATTGCAGTCTCTAGGCACTGTCACGATTTCAAGCTCAATTGCACTTCCTAGTGCATGATGCATGCACAGTGCTCTAGATGGCACTAGAAAGTGTAATTGAGCTTGAAATCATGATCGCTGAGGAGACTGCAGATTTATAGTGGAAAAGGACTTAAACTTGAATCTGTTTCTCACCCACACCTATCATATTGCTTCTGAAGACATTGATTAAACCACTGGAGCCTTTTGGATTACATTCATGCTGCCTTTATGTCCTTTTTGGATCTTCAAACTTCAAGTCAACTTTCACTTACATTGTATGGACCTACAGAGCTGAGATATTCTTCTAAAAACCTTAGTTTGTGTTCTGTAGAAAAAAAATAAAGTTATACACTTCTGGTGTGGCATGAGGGTGAGTAAATTATGAGAGAATGTTCATTTTTGGGAGAACTATTCCATTAAGTTCTTGGGTAAAAATGTTAATAAATATTGTTAATTCGTGACTTAAGGGTTTATAGGCTACAGTTTTAAGAGAGAAACAAAAAGCAGAAAATATTAAAATATTTTTTTTAAACCAGACTAAAATCACTGAAACCACATTTGTCTGATATTATTACTATATGATTTACATAATTTTTTTATTATATTTCACTAATTCTAAAAAATTTTACAATCTTCTATAATGCTTTTTTCACATAAAAAACTAGCAGGTTTATTTATATATAGAGGCGGATGGGCTACAACAACAAAAGACCACGTCGGGTACATTATTAGGACCATAGTGTTCCTAATAAAGTGCTCAGTAAGTGTATGTGTGTGTGATATGTGTGTATGGTTGTGTGTGTCTGTATGTATTACAGTAAAATGTTCAGATATGCTTGGAATGATTAGTTATTTTTATATAACTCTCCATGTGCCAACCAACCACAAATCCAATATGCCAAACATCATGCACTCTTTTCTTAAATAATGATAGCCATGAGGCATACTTTATCTGGGTCTGTGACAGCACTTCATTATAACCCCGCTAGCTCTATCTCCCCTACAGTCTACAAAAAAACATGATAGAAGCGTTAAAATATTTGTAAATTATCTATTTCTTAAATTATTTCTTTAAGTTGAATATAAAGTTGAAAACAAGATATCTCCACCTCTCTTTAAAACAAATGAATCCAATAGGTGACATTTATGAATAATAATAATTGATGACATGATTATTATTATTAAAATATGAGTAAAAATGTGGGGATTTTCAACCATGTTACACTCTAGGGCCAATTCTTGGGTAACATAGTTAACATGACCCAGCTGTGTCCACTGATGATAATGAATTATTGTCCATAGATCCTTTTTTTCTTCATAATTTAAGCCTGTATGTGTCAAAGGACACTGAGTGTGTGTGTGTGTGTGTGTGTGTGTGTGTGCCCTCATGCATGTGTATGCGTGCTTGCGTGTGAATTGGGGATTAAGAGACATTTAGTTGATTTTACAAACTTAACTATGTATTGTTCCTTTGCAAGTTAAAACAGAGATATTCTCTTTGTATTTTGTGAAAAAAGAACGATATTGCTTTTCAACTATTTTTTTTCACTGTCAACTATGTTACACTTAACAAGAATGCTTCCCCTAATATCCTTCAAGGTATGTTTTACATCCGAAAAGGTAACAGTTTTGCAAAATATCTCTTAAAACTACCAAAATTAGATTTAAGGCAGATTTATGATTAGTTTTGTTTTACTGTCACTAGTGGCCATGCTAATAATATCACAAGAATATCTGCAAAAACATACAATTCTTAAAATGATTTTAAAAGAATTACTGCACCACCAGGGAAAACATCCTTTGCCTTATCATATCAAAAAGTTGTTTAATGCTTAAGCTTTGCAACTAGTAGATATGCTACATTAAATAAATATATTAACCTAAAACAATAGTTGTTTTATTAATAAAGCACTTTGTTTTTGTACTTTTTTGTTGACATGAAATACACCCCCAATTACAGAATGAGAAACATGCATTAGCAATAATGTAATTAATCTCTGACGGATAATACAAAAGTTTCAAAGGATTTTTTTACAGCATAAAATAGTTTTTATTGAACGTCAATAAAAAAAAATGATTGACGGGCTTATAAAAGTGTAGGCTGCATTTTCTTGTCACTTCTCAGATCATCTGATTATCTATTATGGAGACACACTACGTTGCTCACTAAAGTGCAAAAGATGTCAGATTAGACATGTTAAAGTCAGTTCACTAAGACCAATTTAAGTTTCTTATTTTTATCAGCATAATTTATTAAATTGCCACAGATTTGTATATCATCAAGAAAAATGGAAAAGCAGTCGACGTTTTTACGTCCTTGCTTGCTTGAGGACTAGATGACACTTTAGTGCTTTTCATTCACGTGAGTGGTCTACATGGGAAAACGTAATAATTAAAATAAAAAATGTTGGTACTTACAGGTCCGAGCGAACAGGTTAGACATAGAACTATCATTCGTTTAGGCATATCCATCATGAACGTCTTAACAGCAAATTCAGCAGTTGTTTCTGTTTCTCCTTTTTCTTGGTCTCAGAGCGCTTCCCAAAAGTACAGCTATACAAGGACAAGTTGACGACCGAAAAGTAACTGACTGAGAATCCGAAGCGTCATCCAACTAACTGTGCGCGTGGGCGCTCCGGTGCGTGTGGGCTCACAAGCTGCACAACGCCGCGCGAGCTGTCCATGTTTCTCCGCAATTCAAAATACACTTCATTCATGAACGCCTCTTGATTGCTACTACGATTTGGACATTCACATTTGAGCGTTTGCACGAATCACGTATACACATGTCACAAACGAGGTGGATTGTACTTGCCAGGCTGTCACCCAACGTCTTCTACTCTCACTTGCAAAGTAGGTGTGTGGAGTCTATTGTGGAGGCACAACCCTGAGAGAAAAAAAAGACATGGTTTAATGACTCATTCTCTGTCTTAACCTGTCAGCATAGCACAGCCTTTGCTCTTGTTCCCTTCAACTATCATCTATGACACAGCTTTTGCTCTCTGTTCTATTGTAGCCTACTAACACAGCTCTTTCTCTCTATTAATTTAAACTATCTTAGAACAGCTTCTTCTCTCTGTAGCACAGATTCTTCTGCTTTCTACTCTCTTGAATAATCTTCATTTTTAATTTGCTTTCTACTCTATCTTTAGCACAGATTCTGCTGACTGTTGACAGAAGATTTGCCCGAAGATGGCCAGAACCCATGTGTATGCCACGAAATGGCCATGTAATATTTTGACATGACATATGCAAGATAATAATGTAAACTGACACACCAATGCAAACATCGAAGCCCTTGCCATCCCAAGTTCCCCTTTGTCAACATCATAACTGATCGTTGGTAGTGGCCTAGAAAATGTTTTCCCACACTCTGCTCTTGCTTGAGCATTATATGCCCTTTCTGGAATTGGTCTGACATTTTAGATGTCATTGTTTTTTAAAAATGCCCTCTTCTCTGAATGTCCTAACCTTGAATTTTTTTATTTACTAAAGTCTTTCTATTTACTGAGTTAATAGAAATGTGATTTTTTTTTATTATTATTATTATTTTATCTAATCTGATATGTTAAGACACACGTGCAAACAGGGGCATGGATTATGGGGGGATGGGGGAGAGGTAACCCCAATATTTATACCATGATCAATGGAAACATGTAAATGCTTCACGCTGCAACCAATGTTCAAGATAAGGCAGCACGTGAAACCATTAACTATACTGGTGTATAAAGCATACTCGACTTAGTGCTCAATCTAATATTCTGGGGGACACAAGTTCTCTTTTATTTACAAAAAAGTCCACGCATTGGCACATTTTCAAAAAGACCTGACAAAAAAGCTAAGTGCATATTTGGTACAGCCTATAGACAAAGATGTCGAGGTTGAATGCTGTACATGTCCTCAGGAAATTATATTTTTCTTCCCTTATCAGGAGTCACATTCTATGAGCTCACTCATCTTTCCAAAAGCTATATACATACTACATTCTTCTGCAGATTTACCGATCAAGCCATTTAGAACAGAGATGTATTGACTTGACAATGTGCTGCCCCAGCACAATAAAATGCACCCTTCATCATTACAAGCAATAATATTGCAAGCAAAGATTTGTGAAATTAAAAAAGACAACACTTAACAAACATGTGTGCTCCATGTTTTATTTAGCTGGTAATATTTAGTTTACAGCATGTAATACACTGCTCACATACATCCATTTTTAAAATACATCCTTGTTTAAATGTCATATTTTCTTTCTTTTTTCTTTTTTATGACAGTCTATACACTCCAAAAGATTTGTGCATTTAAAATATGCAGGCATAACGCAAGCAAAAAAAAATATTTGAAGCTTTTTAGTTTTGTGAAATGATATTCTGGTATTTTGTTGAATAGCCAGGATGAGTCACTAAGCTCACTGGTCTGTGGAATGCCATTAACCATAGAAAAGAAGAGCTTGAATTTACAAAAGTGCTATTTAGACTGCCCCAAAGGTATTTGGCATCTGCTTATTTTCCTAACCTAATTTAGACTTAACTTAATTGAAGTCCCTGCAATAATTTTAAAGACTGGCTATTTGTGAATTCTTATGTGTTGTCACTTTCCCTAATTGACAATGTGTCATAAACATACCAAATGCTTTTGCATTAAGGATCTGTCCTATAAAATCAAGGACATTTATGAAAGGATCCTTCAAATTTTTTCCTAAAATGTATTTTCTTATATATTTTCAGTAGTCCTTCAGTCTTTGTTAGGATAGTGCTAATATGGCTTCAGACTGGAAAGAATGAGCTGAAACTTTTGTCTTTTGGTTTTGCCGCCGTTCTGTGATGAAGAAGGACTATAACACTTCTTATCTCATGTTTCATCTATCACTATCTTCTCCACTCTATACTCCTTCAGCCCACATCCTGTTCAAAATTGAGGAGCCCTGCAACGCCCTCTCAAGGCCTGTCTGGATTACAGCAAGCCCACACAATCAATAAGAAATGTCATAAATCATACACTTGCATAACAGAAGTAGATCCCTGAGTGACAATGAGTTTAAACTTTGAGCATTACTCACCATGTGTCTATATCACATATTGTGGTAAAAACGACACCATGGGGCAGATTTGTGGATGTAAAAATTAGATTTGAGGTTTTTTTTTAAGATCACTTTTGTAATGGTGTTAAAAGTATATGCACATTAAGATATCTCAAATGTATCATACAATTATCCACTTAAAGGTGATTTTGTCACACAAGGTCTTTTCATCAGTCAACTCTAAAAATCTCATCTCTGCTCCCTTTGTAGCCTTTTAGACAACACGATTATTGTTTTATCTCATGGCAGTCTGTCAGCTATGCTTAATGGGATAGTTCACCCAAGAATGAAAATTCTCTCATTATTTACTCACCCTCATGCCCCCCCAGATGTGCATGACTTTCTTTCTTCTGCTGAACACAAACAAAGATATTTATAAGAATATTTCAGCTCTGTAGGTCCATACAATACAAGTGAATGTGAACAGAACTTTGAAGGTCCAAAAAAACATATAAGGAAGCATAAAAACTATCCATATGACTACAGTGGTTAAATCCTTGTCTTCAGAACTGATATGATAGGTGTGGGTGAGAAACAGATCAATAGTCCTTTTTTAAATGCATACTTTTACCATATATTTTATTAATCTTAAGGATGTGCCTCCCTTAGAAACAGTCACAAGGCAGAAGTGCAGGAGTGACCACTAATTAAATCATAGAGGTGTGTGATTTTGAAAGGGGGTAATGATTCATATGTGTTTGGTCAGATCAATTCAGTATAATGTAATAAGGACACAGACAGAAAGGTAGAGCTGTTGACTCAATTTACCCTCCAGAAAGTCAGCATGAAATCTAGTTAGGAATCGGTTTGCACATTAAACCTCCTTATCTAGGAGAGAACAGAAGAGGTCTATGGCTTTTTTGTCCTTGAGACAAAAACAAACACAAAACAAGCCAGCTGTGCATCACTGGTATACTGCTTAAGTATTATTATACAGGAAATTCTGAAGATTCTATTTGCCTATGTTGTTGGTCCAGTTTTTGCATGAGGGCTTACGGTGAATGATAAATCATGCCTGGAAATTTTTTATTGAAAAAATAGAAAGGCAAAGATTTGTTTGTCTCAGGATTTATTAAACAAAAACACATCAAACTTCAAACTTGCTGTTAGAATAAGAATCTGCACAAGTTGTGGCCTGTTCAATGGAGGAAAGGTGCACCTGTTTACTTTGAGAGAAATCACAAACTGTCTGAAAAGAGTATGTGCATCCAACTTTTGCAAATTTAGCACATTAAATCATTTTATTGGTTGGGGTCTTCACTGCTGTTTACTAGACATTTGCAGGCAATAGATGCAAGATAATGCAGATGTTTCTTGCATAACCAAGTGAAGTGCCTAAGTGTTGAATACATTAAGAATTGTTAAAATTGATTGTATTGATTTAAGCAGAATCATGCTTGATGGTTTTTATGGGTGTGGATGCTTTTTAAATGAATGGAAAATACAATGATGCAATGTGGTCTGGATTATTTCGGTACTGTCATTGCATCTAAATACTTACTTTTATTTTCTTGATATTGCTGCTGATGCTGAACATGAAAACAGATAATTTCTTAGTATGGATTGCAAAACCTCTAATTGTTAACATGCTGTTATAGGTATTATTTCTCTGCTATTCTTTCACAGACTAGGAACTCTAGTGTTTTTTTTGTATAGAAGCTTGAAACATTTCATGCAAAACTATTGAGTATATTTTAATTTAGTAAAGTGTTGTTGCATGTAAGAAGAGAGTTGGTATTTTATAGTCATTTTTCTCATGGCAAAATGTGCAGTAGCCTAATGCAATTATACCGGTGCTGTTTCTCAGCCTTGGTTGCTGATCCACTCTATCTCTAATCTAGACACAAGATCCATTTAATCAAAACATCTGGTAACAATTGCAGAATACCTAAGTGACAAAATGTTGTTACAGTTTATAGTAACTCTATCATCAATCAAATCTTGTAGTCTTGAAATATTTGCTATCTCATCATTTGAAATGGAAAAGAGGACCTGGTGATACAGTTGAAGTCAGAAGTTTACATACATGTCATTAAAACAAATTTTTGAACCACTCAACAGATTTTATATTAGAAAACGTCCAGGTTACGTATGTAACCTCCGTTCCCTGATGGAGGGAACGAGACGTCGTGTCGAAGAAGCGACACTAGGGGTCTCTCTTGAGTGCCGAAAGATACCTCTGATCTATGAAAAAAGGCCAATGAGAGTTGGCGAACAGTATTTGCATACCCTGCCTCTGGATACGGATATAAATGCGAGGGAAATACGCTCGTTCATTCAGGATTTTTCTGAGGAGCCGGGAGTGTTCCGGGCACCTCAGCGGCTCGGCTCAGCGACGTGGCCGGGAAGACACGACGTCTCGTTCCCTCCATCAGGGAATGGAGGTTACATACGTAACCTAGACATTCCCCGTCTGTCACTCACTTCAACGTCGTGTCGAAGAAGCGACACTAGGGGTCCACTTCAAAACTCGCCATGCGCTGAGCCGTGTACGTGTACTGCTTACACAGATGCGGGCAGGTATTTCTACGTGCACAAGCGACCAACTGTGTACAGGCTGCACGTACTCTTCCCCAATGCCCCAAAAAAGTCGTCAGAATCCTTTTGGTTACCCTAGGGGGGAACAAGGTGACGCTCCCAACTAGGGAACGGGCCAAGCCTGGCTGGGCCTCTTTTCTCTCTATGTTTTCTCGGCATAGAGCAAGAGCAGCCGGGGCCCTTACCACATCGAGGGAAGGGGGTCTTAACCGAATTCCTATTCTTTTAGGGGGATAAGACCCTGAAAAGGCCTCACCCACCCGAAAGGGGAGGTAGAGGTGGCAAAATACATCACATGGCCTCTTGGGTCACATGTGGGAAGGATGGCGCGGTGATAGATCCAACCTCGAGGAGGGGGGAGTTGCTACAATACGGCGACCGGAGGGCAGCAAAGGACTGCCTAAGGGAGACGCGGGTCAGCTCGTAAGGTGACCGTACTGTGGAAGTACACACAGGAGGAGTCCGCGTAGGAGACCTAATCTGTGGAGCACCTATTCCAGTAGGGGTAGCCTGGGGTACCCGTAGTGGACTGGGCTGGCAAGTTCCTCCGCTGAACTGCTGCGGGCCCAAAGGGCTAGGGAGGAATTAACCAGGGACCTAGGTCTTCTGGGAAAGAAGCGCACTGTTTTGCCTTGGCAGAGGGAAACGGCGCTGGAAACAAGCGATTCACCCGGTCAGACCGTCGACGTGTACGGGTTCTACGGGCTCGGACCTGAGAAAACACGGGACGAGACTGACTCAACCCTGAGCTTGTAATATCTCGTAAAGGTGTTAGGTGCTGCCCAGCCCGCAGCTCTGCAAATGTCTGCTAGGGAGGTGCCCCTAGCCAGTGCCCATGAGGATGCCACGCTCCTAGTAGAGTGGGCTCGAACCCGCAGAGGGGGTGGCACGGCCTGGGTGTGATAGGCCAGCAGAATGGCATCCACCACCCAGTGAGACAACCTCTGTTTGGAGACAGCGTTCCCTTTCTGCTGTCCTCCAAAGCAGACAAAGAGCTGCTCAGAGCGCCTGAAGCTCTGGGTGCATTCCAGGTAGGCACGCAAGGCACGTACCAGACACAACAGTGAGAGGGCTGGGTCTGCCTCCTCCCGGGGCAGCGCTTGTAGGTTCACTACCTGATCTCTGAAGGGCGTGGTAGGAACCTTGGGCACATAGCCCGGTCGAGGTCTTAGGATCACATGAGTGTCTGCCAGACCGAACTCCAGGCAAGTGTCATTAGTAGAGAACGCTTGCAGGTCCCCGACCCTCTTGATGGAGGCGAGCGCAATCAGCAGGGCCGTCTTTAGAGAGAGAGCCCTGAGTCCAGCTGATTCTAGTGGCTTGAAAGGGGATCTCTGAAGACCGGCGAGGACCACCGAGAGAAGGTTGTGGTGAGCTGCGATAGCGGCAACATACACCTTCAAGGTGGATGGGGACAGCCTCCCCTCCAACCTCTCCTGTTGGAACAGGAGCACTGACCTAACTGCGCACCTCTGTGGGTCTTCTGCCCGGGAAGAACACCAATTCACGAACAGACGCCATTTCAGGTCGTAGAGTTGCCTGGTAGAAGGCGTTCTGGCTTGGTTGATCGTGGCTACGACCGTGGGTGGTAGACCAGCTAGATCTTCCGCGTCCCGTCCAGGGGCCAGACGTGGAGGTTCCAAAGGTCTGGGTGCGGATGCCCCGTCCCTGAGAAAGAAGGTCCTTCCTCTGGGGAATTCGCCAGCGAGGGGCTGTCGTGAGGAGTACGAGGTCAGAGAACCAGGCCTGGGTGGGCAAGTAAGGAGCCACGAGAGTGACTTGCTCCTTGTCCTCCCTGACCTTGCACAGCACCTGTGCAAGAAGGCTCACTGGGGGGAATGCGTACTTGCGCAGCCCCACCGGCCAGCTGTGTACCAGTGCATCTGCCCCGAGGGGAGCCTCTGAGCGGGCGTACCAGAGCGGGCAGTGGGAGGTCTCTCAGGAGGCAAACAGGTCTACCTGGGCCTTGCCGAACCGTTCCCAAATCAGCTGAACCGAGTGGGGGTGAAGCCTCTACTCTCCACCAGGCAAGCGTTGTCGTGACAGCGCGTCCACTATCACATTGAGGTTGCCGGGGATGTGAGTGGCACGCAGCAACTTGAGTCGGTGCTGGCTCTAAAGCAGGAGACAACGGGCGAGTTGTGACATGTGGCGGGAGCGTACGCCGCCTTGGCGATTTATGTACGCGACCGCAGTGGTGCTGTCCGACCTGACTAGGATATGTTCGTCCCGAATTAACGGGAGAAACTTCCGCAGGGCCAAAAGGACGGTCAACAACTCAAGGCAGTTGATGTGCCAACACAGCTGGGCCCCTTTCCAACGGCCTGAGGCTGCGTGCCCGTTGCAAACGGCGCCCCAACCCGATCTGGAGGCGTTGGTCGTGACCAGGACGCGTCTGGACACCAGCTGTAGGGTTACTCCAACCCATAAGAAACAGAGGTCTGGCCAGGGGTTGAATGTTTGGCGGCAGGCGGGGGTGATTGTTACCCGGAGCGTGCCATGGCGCAATGCTCGTCTCTGGACTCCGGTCTGAAGCCAGTGTTGGAGCGGTCTCATATGCATCAACCCCAGCGGTGCGACCGCCGCGGAGGATGCCATATGCCCCAGGAGCCTCTGGAAAAGCTTTAAAGGGACCGCTGTGCCTGGCCTGAAGGCGGCGAGGCAGTTCAACACTGACTGGGCACGCTCGTTGGTGAGGCGTGCCGACATTGAGACCGAGTCTAACTCCATCCTGAGAAAAGAGATGCTCTGAACTGGAGTAAGCTTGCTCTTTTCCCAGTTGACCTGAAGCCCCAAACGGCTGAGGTGCCTGAGCACCTGGTCTCTGTGGGCGCATAGTAACTCTCGCGAGTGGGCCAGAATGAGCCAGTCATCGAGGTAGTTGAGTATGCGGATGCCGGCTTCTCGGAGCAGGGCAAGAGCTGCCTCTGTGACTTTCGTGAAGACGCGAGGGGACAGAGACAGGCCGAAGAGGAGGACTTTGTACTGATACGCCTGACCATCGAACGCAAACCGCAGGAAGGCGCGGTGTCGAGGCAGGATGGAGACGTGGAAGTACACGTCCTTCAGGTCTACTGCTGCGAACCAATCTAGATGCCGGATGCAGGTTAAGATGTGCTTCTGCGTGAGCATTTTGAACGGGAGTTTGTGCAACGCTCGGTTGAGAACTCGCAGGTCCAAGATTGGTCGTAAGCCGCCGCCTTTTTTGGGCACAATGAAGTACGGGCTGTAGAAACCCTCCTTCATCTCGGTTGGAGGGACAGGCTCTATCGCGTCTTTGGCCAGAAGAGTCAAGATTTCCGCGCGCTGGGACTGGGCATGTTCACCGTGTACTGCGGAAAAGCGGATGCCCATGAAGGGGGGCGGGGGCCTGGCAAACTGAATTGCATAACCGAGTCGGATGGTCCGGGCCAGCCAGCGAGACGGGTTGGGAAGTGAAAGCCACGCATCCAATCTCTGCGCTAGGGGCACCAAAGGGGCGATCAATTTGGATGTACCCGGCGGGGCGGAGCAGGTAGGGCAGCGTTGGGCGGCGACGGGGCGACCCGTGGCTGGGGTGCTGAGAAAGGACTCAAAGCACTTACCTTGCTCCGCTTACCCGGCAGGGGGTGGGTTAGCAACTGAGGAGGAGGTCCTGGGTAGGCGTCCTCTAGACTCGTCGGAACTGGCCGGCCGGGGGATAGTCGTGGGGCTGAAGACGGGTGGTCCGTGTCCAGGAAGCCAGGACTGTTGAGATCTGGGGGCAAAGTGCCGTGAGAAAGGCATTTGCGGGCCAAGTGACCCAGAGACATAGGAAATAGCTCTTTTATTGAGAATGTGGGTACCGCAACCCCATCTAAGGGGGGGCGGCAAATGAAATTGTTTAAAAACAAAAGATTCTCCTCCTGGCCCTCCACCGGGGGACGGAGCGGTCTTACCACCTCCGGAGCTAACATCTGTGTCGCTGGGTCATCCGTCTCAGGACCGCCTGGGAGCCTTCCGGGTCCTCGAGGGAGTCCGGGAGACGGGGGGCATCTGCTTCCTGCGGTGTGCTCGACGCAGGGGCTGAGAGCTGGGCCCGGGTTGAGGCGGAGCAGGTTTTTTAGCCGCAGGGGGACGCCCTCGGTGAGCAGACGGGGCAGTGGCCTTGGCGGCAGGTTTTCGGCGAGGCAGGATGTGAGATATGGCCTCCGTCTGTTTTTTCACCGTGGAGAACTGCTGGGCGAAGTCCTCGACGGTGTCGCCAAAAGAGGCCAAGCTGGGAGACAGGGGCGTCGAGGAAGCGAACTTTGTCGGCCTCACGCATCTCGACCAGGTTGAGCCAAAGATGACGTTCCTGGACCACAAGGGTGGTTATCGCCTGCCCGAGTGCCTGCGCGGTGACCTTCGTGGCTCTGAGGGCGAGGTCGGTCGCTGAGCGCAGTTCCTGCAGCACATCGGGGTCAGGGCTACCCTCGTGCAGATCCCTGAGCGCCTTGGCCTGGTGGACTTGCCGGATGGCCATGGCGTGCAAGGTGGAGGCGGATAGCTGTGAGCGGCACCCAGACCCCAGGAACCAGTCATCCAACCATGACGGGTGTGGGGAGGGTGGAGGTTTCCAGTCCAACCCCACCCCGACGGCGGCCCGGGCAAGCATGTCGGACATCTGCGCATCTGCCTCAGCCTGGGCGTGCTGGCCTGAAGGCGGCAGCCCAGGGGAGGAGTCAGCGTCAGATGCCGCGCTCTCCGACAGAGCGGCGAGCTCATCTGCCTCAAGCTCCAGAGGATAGGCAGACCGCCACGGAGGCGAGTCGCCGTTACCTCAAGGCTGGAAGGAGGTCAACGAGCGTGTCGGGGGGCGGGTGGTCCGAGGGGGCGTACCTGGCAGAACTGCACCCTCCCCAAATCGCCTCCATCGCCAGCCGCATCGTCCTCAATCCCGTGGGAAGAAGGAGCGATACGGGGGTGGCTGGAGATGCGTGCTTTCTGTTGAAAGCAAGCGACTGCAACGTTGCCATGGTCATGTTCTCGCAGTGAGAACATGAACCATCCACAAACACTGCCTTGGTGTGATCGGCGCCCAGACACACGAGACAGCGCCTGTGGCCGTCAGAAGCGGAGAGCACTCTACCGCATCCAGGAACTACACAGGGGTTGAATGGCATCTTTATAAAGACGCGCCCTGAAAAGGGCGTTCAACACCACTGTGTATTGCTCTTTCAGAGAAATAAAATCTTTTATAGAGAAAATTACTCTTTTTAAATGGAACTCTTTTAACTCTGCGCTGTTGAAGTGCCCAGGGGCAAACTGCATGCCGGCAGAGAAGAGAAAAGCCGCTGAAGTGCGCCGTAGATCCAACAGCAGCAGAGCGTCAGAGGATCAGAAGCAGGATCAGTTGTGTTACTCGCAGCTGGCAGCATACACATGACCATCGGCTCCGAAGAAAATTACTGAATGAACGAGCGTATTTCCCTCGCCTTTATATCCGTATCCGGAGGCGGGGTATGCAAATATTGTTCGCCAACTCTCATTGGCCTTTTTTCATAGATCTGAGGTATCTTTCGGCGCTCAAGAGAGACCCCTAGTGTCACTTCTTCGACACAACGTCGAAGTGAGCGACAGACGGGGAACTATAGTTTTGGCAGGTAATTTAGGACATCTACTTTGTACATGACAGCAGAAATTTTTTAGTTAACTGTGCCTTTAAGCAGCTTGAAAAATTCCAACAAATTATGCCAATCCTTTACATAATAAGCCAATTTGTTTCTGATAGAAGGTTTATTGAATTGGAGGTGTACCTGTGGATGTATTTTAAGGCCTACCTTCAAACTCAGTGCCTCTTTGCTTGATAACATGGGAAAATCAAAAGAAATCAGACAAGACCTTAGAAAAAACATTGTGGACCTTCACGAGTCTGGTTCATCCTTGGGAGCAATTTCCAAACACCTGAAGGTACCACATTCATCTGTACAAACAATAGTATGCAAGTATAAACACCATGGGACCATGAGCCATCATACAGCTCAGGAAGGAGACACATTCTGTCTTCTAGAGATGAACGTAGATTTGGTACAAAAAGTGCAAATCAATCCCAGAACAACAGCAAAGGACCTTGTGAAGATGCTGGAGGAAAAAAGAACACAGTAAAACAAGTCCTATATCGACATAACCTGAAAGGCTGCTCAGCAAGGAAGAAACCACTGCTCCAAAACTGCCATAAAAAAGCCAGACTACAGTTTGCAAGTGCACATTATTTTTCGGAGAATTGTCCTCTGGTTTATTGAAACAAATATTTAACTGTTTGTCCATAATGACCATCGTTATGTTTATATGGATATTTATGGATATATTTAAGAAAAATCACAAAACATCAGTCAGGAAGTTAAAGCTTGGACGCAAATGGGTCTTCCAAATGGACAATGACCCCAAGCATACCTCCAAAATTGTGGCAAAATGGCTTAAGGACAACAAAGTCAAGGTATTGGAGTGGCCATCACAAAGCCCTGACCTCAATCCTATAGAAAATTTGTGAGCAGAACTGAAAAAACATGTGATCAAGGAGGCCTACAAACCTGACTCAGTTACACCAGTTCTGTTAGGAGGAATGGGAAAAAATTCCAGCAACTTATTGTGAGATGCTTGTGGAAGGCTTCCCAAAAGGTCTGACACAAGTTAAACAATATAAAGGCAATGCTACCAAATACTAACAAAGTGTATGTAAACTTCTGACCCACTGGATGTGATTAAATAAATAAAATCTAAAATAAAGTAGTAAAACTGACCTAAGGAATGTTTTCTACGATTAAATGTAAGGAATTGTGAAAAACTGAGTTTAAATATATTTGGCTAAGGTGTATGTAAACTTCTGACTTAAACTGTACATAATCAAAGCGAAATGCTCTCTTGCCTTGGTGCTGATTGTCATCAGAGACTATTTATCCATGATATAATATTCAGTAATGATTGAGCAGTAGCAGATTGTCTAAGTGGCAGATCTCAATGATTTGCTTCCAAGCCGAGACAGAAGTTTTCACCAAAATGATCTCATTGCAGAATCTAATCGCAATATCTCCAAAGGTAGACTGACAATCATTGTGTTATGCATGTATATTGTTGTTATTCAGTTTATTTTCAACAATAGTGTGAAAACAGACACCTACCTATATTGATGGTATCTCCTTTTCCTGTTTTGAGCAAAGCACAATCCACTCATGAGTCAATCAGCACATTTCTGCAAATATATATATAATAAAAAATTATATATTGTCAATTCCAATCTAAAACAAGAATTTACAAAACATTTTTAAAACCTGTTAATGTAATTCGACATCTCATCCTGAAATTTCTGGGAGAACAGATTTCTCCAAGAGGAAGTTGAAAGACACCACTGTTGCTGCTGTACTAGTAGCACTACTTGTGCTAAGGCATTCATTTAGCACACTCAGTAAATAGGCTTGTATACTCACAACATTTTGTAATACAGTGTGTAACACATTTAAATGAACTTAATATGTAGACCTATTTTAATATTACAGTTTTACTTTGAGCAGACATGAAATATAAATGGAAATTTGGTAAGAAATATATTTCCTTTTTTTGTGAGTGTAGTAATGTCATGTTATATTCAAATTTATACCTTGAATATGTCAATACTCTATATATCTTTGGTTATTTTACATATATAATTTTTGTGAATTTGTATTATTATTAATATTATATAAAGGTAATGAACATATGAATGTCTAGTAAACATTTTCATTATTCACCTTTGTCATGTTCTTCATATTCCATGCATCTTCAAGACTGTGTCTGAGTGAATACAGCTGCAATGTGTTATGTTTTATATTTGTGATAAAATCCCTTTTCTTAAATAAATTCCTTCATTAAAAAAGATGCTATTTTGAAAAGACAATATGCCTATGCATTTAAATACAGTCCACAAAGATCTTAGATTACCTTTTTGACTTGTCACAATAAATTTGATAAGCAGTTTTACAAGTGGTTCACACTTCATATATCATTCCTAAGCAACCCATTATAATCCATTAGAAAAAGCCAAAAAAAACACAACAAACTACCTGTATTCAATCAGTATTGTCTTCATATCAACCTGCTATAAAAGTAGTAGAAGGGTAGTAGATTAATAATTGTCACCTATATGTGTTCACTTAAAAAAAAAAGAAGTTTTGGGTTTACCACAATATTTGTATCACCACATCCAAGAGACCAGGGATTAAAACAAAAACCGAAAATGAACAAAGTGATGTTCAATTGTTCTGAAAACCTTATTTTAAATTCTGGTAACCTGTTGTAACCGGTTAATTTAGTTCCGATAATTTTTTAATGAAACCAAAGACCAAAGTTTTTATCAGTGTAATTTTTTGGAACTATAAACCACATTATGTTGCCCAGAACAAAAAACTTGTGCTTTGATCCAGAAGGAAGCTGCTGCATAACACATTTCTTTGCTTAATTGCCTGATGTGGATGTCACTCACATTCTGTTAATGAAGACCTTTTTTCACAACTATGTACTTCTATATACTGTACATGCACAGTTTCACATCTGAAAGTTAAAGTTAAAGTGGGTATTTAATAATTTTAGACTTATACATTGTTCTGTTACTCACTCACACCTATCATATTGCTTTTGAATATGTGGATTTAAACACTGGAGTCATATGGATTGGGTCTCATTTATGTGATTTTTGGAGCTACAAATGTCTGGTCACCATTCACTTGATTGTATAAACCTAGAGAGCTGAAATATTATTCTAAAAATCTTTGTTTGTTTTCAGCAGAAGACAGAAAGTCATACACATTTGGGACATCATGAGGGAGAATTTTCATTTTTGGGTGAACTATCGATTTAAACAGATTAGATGCTGCCAGGTTTTGGCTGAGAAGCAGATCTGTGATTAAAATTATGCTTAACTGTTAATTAATTGTATGCTTTTATGATTTTTATTCTGATAAATCCACCACACAGGAAAAAAAATAATAGCTTATTTTCACTTATTGTGCTTGTTTTTCCAGACATGCTGCTTGTTTCACTTGCGAGATCTGGCAACACTGCCACCCACCCCTAGCACAGAGTACTGTCATTTTAAAAAGAACGTTATTAACTGTTCTTTTATTTTGTTCTAACCGGTTACCATTTGTAAGGGAGGCTGCGGAAGATCTGAACTGGAATGAAAAAATACTGTTTTTGCTCAGAATGAACCAAAAGGAAAAACATTTAGTGATTAATCCCTGGAGGACACAATGAAATAGACTCAGAATGCTATATCTTTATAGGCTTTTTCGAATAAGAAGACTTTCTGTTAACAGTCTCAATGATTTAATAGCACAGAGCTAACAAGTAAGCTAGATTTTGTAGAAAAGAGAAGCAGTGTTGTTAAGGTAGTTAGTCTGATCTCTGATGCAAACCTCTATTAATTCAATATATTTAATACTCCATTTAGTGTAAGTACTCAAAAATGTTACATAATCACCATCATATAAATAATGAGATTAAAACATCACAGAAGAAAACATTCCTATCATACTATTAGCACAGTCTGAAATGGAGGGGATCCTAATCTCTTGGGAGGAAAAATTTTTATTTTTATTTAAGGTCTTTTAGTTTCTCATGAGTAATTCATCCTGTAACGAACACGCCAAAGTACACAGTGTCAAGTTTGCTCCAGCTGTTGCCAGGAGAAGCACACATACCAAAAGGCAACAACATGCATGACAAGATGCTTCAGTTCACATCCACACCAAAGTAAATGTAAAAGAAGAGTCATAATCAAAGTGTACAAGGCACAGATGTTTTGTGGCAAAGCTGAATGCCTTTTTAATCACTGTAGAAAGCCCAGAGATTTCAGCAGCTTATGAGCCACACCACGGTGGATTCCCAGGTACTTACACTGAACTAACACAAAGTGTTGCCAAACATGTTTGTCATGAGTCATTCGTCTTAGTGTGTATCATGCAACACTGGCAAGTTTTGTCAGTCTCTCTTTCTCTGATCTCTATTAAAACTTCTAGCTGTAATTAATAATAAGAGCATTCTTACATCAGATGCATTTTTGGTACATTTAGTACAAGTTATGCTCAATCAACAGTATTTGTTGCATGAATTTGAATACCATAAACTTTTTGAACTCATTGCTCTTTAAAATAAATAAATAATAATAATAATAAATCATAGTTACAGTAAGGTACTTACAATGTAAGGAACGGGGCCAGTCCATAAACACTACAATCCACATTTTTTCAAAACTATAGTATAAGAAGTAAATAGTATACATGTTATCAACATTTTAGTGTGATACAATTGCTTACTAACCTTATTTGTGTAGAGTTATATTCAATATTCTAACTTCATTGTCATGACAATGAAACCTTGAAATCCTGGTATTGGATATATAACTTTACCAAGATAATATTACATTTACATTTATTCATTTGGCAAACGCTTTTATCCAAAGCGACTAACGAAAGAGGAATAATACATCATATGTGATTCATCTTAAGGAGACAGCACTACGAAAAGTGCTGCATTACAAAATTTCACTAGCATCAGACAGTATATTTACTGATACAGATACTTGATACAGTACAGATACTTTTGTATAAAGTATCCATTTGTCATACTTGAGTAAATGTAAAGTAACTGTTACGAAAAGGGCAGACGAAGAGTGAGGATCTACTTGCAGTTTATTAGTAGTTAAACAAAGACAAACGAATGGAGAGCGCAGGAACAAACAAAACATCCACGATGGGAAAACAAAAGATTAACACAATAGAAACATCCACGATGGGCACAGGCAGGAACACGGTCCAGGGCATACATAACATACACATTCAACAACTGACAAAAGACTGATAAAACAACAAGGCTTTTATACACAAAGGATAACGACACACAGGTGAAAACAATGAGGGACGGCTGGCAGCGATGAGGACCGGGAATTATGGGAAGTGTAGTCCGGGAGAGATGACAAGGGAGAAACACAAGGCAGACAACCGGGAATCGTGACAGTAACCTTCATGGAAACTGACTTAAGTAAAAGTTTTAAAGTAACTGATATTACATTTACTTAAGTATCAAAAGTATATTGCATGCATTACAGAACATTTCATTAAACCCATGGAAACTTATTTGATTGGTGGTGCTCGTCATTTACTCACCCTTATGCCATCCCAAATGTGTTTGACTTTCTTTCATCTGCAGAACACACAAATATTTTTAGAAGAATATTTCAGCTTTATTGGTCAAATTAATGCAGTGTAATTTTGGTCAGATATTTCAAGCTACAAAAAGCAGATTAAGGGAGCAAAAAGTTATCCATACTACTACAGTGGTAAAATCCATATCCTCTGAAGCAATTTAGTTAGTTTTGGGTGAGAACAAACCAAACTAATTTTCACTGGATATCTTGCCATTCTCTTGGCACGATCATGATTTCAAGTTTGATTTCACTTTCTAGTGCTTGATGCATGCGCAGAGCTCTAGATAGTGCTATAGGAAGTGTAATTGAGTTTGAAATCCTTTTTGCCAAGGAGACTGCTAATGTAAAGATTTATAGTTGGAAAAAGGAGTTATATTTTGGACTATTCTCACCAAAAACTAATTGGATCCATTCAGAAGCCATTGGTGAAGCAACTGGAGTCTTATGAATTACTCTTATGCTGCATTTATGTACTTTTTTGAGCTTCAAAGTTCTGTCCACCATTCACTTACATTGAATTGACATACATAACAGTGATATTCTTCTGAAAATCATTTGTGTGTGTGTGTGTGTGTGTGTTCTGCAGAAACAAAAGTAATTCACATCTTGTATTGAATAAGTGTAAGAAAATTAAATGATCCCTTTAATGGTGCATTCAAGTAAAATCAGAATGATAATATTTATGGGATGAGCGTAAATGAACACCACAGTCCATAAAAATTGGAACATTTAAGGAGGGAGTTTAGTCATATTATTAACAAGAACAAGAGACTTGTGGGGGTGGGCTCTTTTCATTTGGGCCAATAAGCAGTAACACAGAACACCCTGGCAACTGCATAGCAATGTGCTGAAACAGTTAAAACAAACAAACAGCCTAGTATCAACCTGAAAACAACTTAGAACACCATGTAAACTGCAGAGCAATCTGCAAAAAACATAGAAAACAAATTAGCAACAGCATAGTAACAACCTGGCAACCACATACTGCAGCAAACACACAGCAGAGATCACCTTGACAACTGCATAGCATGCCCTAAATATGCAAAGCAAATATAACACTTTAGCAACCACCTAAAAACAAGTTTTGCTTAGGCAGAGACTATTAACATCTTCATAAAATATCAAAATAACTATTTATGGACATTTTCACGAGCGCTGGTAATTATTAATTCACATCATACCTTGTTAAAATGCAGAATGTAAACTCATGTGATTGACTTTTATATGAACAGGTCTCCTGGAAAGGCGGGAGACTTATCGCACAACTTCATAATTTCACAGCTTTCATAACGTTTAACCCTAAACTTATCACATTAATTAGTAAAAAAAAAAATAACTTACATGATCAGTTTATTATCTTCCCCAGAGGAGACGGACGACGGAACAGACAATCTGGCGCGTAATCTGATTTTGATTCAGATTCGTGATTCACAAAATGAATCATTCAGACCACTTTCTGAATCTTTTTGTTCAGTTCAAAGGAATCAAACTTAAAAGATTCGACTCTTTTTATTTTTTAACGAATCAGCATGCATTTTTACACACAGTTGCTATTTTTTGCTGTATTCAGTCACAGAAATAACGAAAGTGTCTGGAGAAATTTATCCGAGTAAAAGTATCTATTTTCTCTTCAAAATGTAGTAAAGTGAAAGTAAAAGTCCGAAGAAATTTTTATACTCAAAAAAGTAGAAAAATTAAAAAACTGTACTTAAGTAGTCTAACGAAGTATTTGTACTTCGTTACTATACACCTCTGGCATCAGAATAGCAGTATCCAAGATAAATTAGAGTGCAACAAGAATATATAAGGAATAGTTGACGAGGAACCGTTAAATTGTTTAAAAATAATGCACACCCAGGTGCGGTCACAACGCGTAGCGGTGTGTGCGTGTGTTCACGAGCGTGTGTAAGTGCAGGGGAGACGAGGGAGCACGAGGGCTCTTTTTAAACAAAATTTCAATAAATGTAGGATATTTTAGACGTTGTTTTGACATTCTTAACCGATTTACTTTAACCAATGACTTTTAATGTATTCTTTAGTTGTGGTAGCCTGTAGGCCTCATTGAAATAACTGCAATAATTTGGCGAAGTGATATTGAACCATTATGCGGTCAAGACCTGAAACTACTTGTGGTTTACTGGAAAAATAATTGCACACCTTAGAACGCCCGTGAACCAATCAGAATTAAGCACAATAGACCCATGGTGTATATATATACATATTTATGAGTGCATGGTTAAGTGCTCATGGAAAAGATGTGCTTTCAGCCATTTTTTTAAGACAGAGAGTGAGTCTGCTTCACAAATGGAGTTAAGAAGGCCATTCCACCAATGAGGTACAGTGAAACCAAAAGTCCGGGAAAGTGTTTTTGTGTCTCTTTGTGTTGGTATAAGGCGCCGCTCATTAGCCAATCGCAGGCTTCAGGTGGGAACATAGTTCTGTAGAAAGGATTTTAGGTATACTGGAGAAGACCCAGTGACTGTTCTGTATGCCAGCATTAGATCCTTTAATTTGATATGTCAATCAACCAGCAGCCAGTGAAAACAGAAAAGGAGTGGTTGTAAGATGCGCTCTCCTTGGTTCATTGAAGACCAGATGTTCTGCTGCATTCTGGATCATTAGCATGGGCCTAATTGCACATGCAGGGAAGCATCAAATATATCTTTCCAGTACTTTCTTAATTTTGGACTTGACCATAATATATGGGTGTGGTCACCAACATGCTGACCACAATTCCTCCAGCACTTGTCTGAGCAGGATGGATTCCATTTTGCAATTATCTGTGGGGTTCGAAAAAATCTGGTTATTATCTTCCATTTGAATTCCCTCCAGACATTAAAGTTGGTCACATGATGTGCCTCTTCACAAGCTTCCTCCCAAGTTTCAAGAGGAACTGTTTCATTGATCTGTAATGTTTTATTATATATTTGAATTCTTAGACAAAATTAACAGATATCCTTTAGAAATAATTTTTTTGACCACATGTCCAATTTGTATTTCTTTAAAATATCTTTCTATTGGGGAGTTTTTTTTTAAATAATTTCTAGTTCCTTATGCATTGTGAGGAAATGTCTCAGTTGTAAATATCTAAAAAATGCAGACCTTTGGAGTGTAAATTCATTTCTTATTTGTTCAAATGATTTAAGTGTGTCATTATGAAATAATTGGTGCAGATAATCAAGTCTATATTGTGACCACTTTTTGAAACCCACATCTTTACGAGATGGTACAAAGTCATTAAGATAGCCAATGTTTGCTGCAGATGAGATTTTCTTAGACAAACCAAATGATCTTTGTATAGTTTTCCAAATTTTCAAAGTGACCTTGGTCCATTCACCCATGGAGGCATTTTTTAATGATACACTGGAGAAGGGTACTATTTTAAGGGGCATGGAACAAAGGCTCTTTTCAATATTGATCCATCGGGTTTGGGTGTCTTCTCTCATTCATGAAACCAGGGGCCTCAATTGAGCTGCCCAAAAGTAAAACCTAAAGTTTGGGAGTCCCAGCCCACCATTTGTTTTAGGCGATTGTATTATTTTAAGCCTTACTCTTGGCCGTTTTCCTTGCCAAACAAATTTTGAAATTATTTTATTCAGCAAATCAAAGATAGATTTTGGCACTTCTATAGGTAACATCTGAAACAGATAAAGTAATCTCGGCAGGACATTCATACAAATAGATTCAACACGACCAATCAGAGAGAGAGGGAGAGCTGTCCAATGATTTAAATCTTCTCTAATGTTTTTAATCACTTTTTTATAGATTGTGTCGTATAACTGGTCCAAAGAGAAGGGAATAAAGATGCCCAAGTATTTAAACCCATTCTTGGGCCATTTGCACCCGCTTTTACTTTGGATTTGTTTTGAAATTTGACCATTAACATCTATGGCCTCAGATTTATCCATATTCACTTTATATCCAGAGTAGTACCCATACTTGAGAATTCGTTTTTTTAAATATGCAATTGTTGTCTCAGGTTCTGTTAGAAAAAGTAGGACATCATCGGCATATAATGACAACTTGTGTTCCTCTCCTCCAATTACAATTCCTTTAATTGCACTGTCGTCCCGAATTAGTTGAGCAAGGGGTTCGATGCTGATAGAAAACAGCAAGGGCGACAACGGACATCCTTGTCTGCATCCACGTTCTAGAGTATAGCGTCCAGATCTACAACCGTTAACTCTCACTGAGGCGAGTGGATTTGTGTAGAGTGTTTGAACCCACTTTATGAAATTGGGGCCAAATTTAAACCGTTTAAGAGTTTGGATCAGATACTGCCAAGATACCCGATCAAATGCCTTATGAGCATCAAGTGATAAGAATACTGCCTTTGCACCTGTAGATTTTGTATAGCTCATAATATTTAACGCTCTACGAAGGTTATCTCCATAATATCTCTCTGGGATGAATCCGGTTTGGTCTGGATGTATAATTTGACTAATTAATTTATTTAGTCTTTTTGCAAGAATGGCAGTTAATATACGTAAATCACTATTTAACAATGAAATAAGCCGATATGATTGACAATCAGCAGGATCTTTGCCCTCTTTGTGAATTACAACAATGGCTGCATCCCTCCTCGAGGGCGCCACTGTACAGATTGCAGCGCATAGTGATATGCTCTTAATAAGAGCGGAGAAACTAGTTCTTTAAAGTTTTTATAGAATTCATTTATATACCTGTCGGGTCCTGGGCTCTTATTATTCTTCAACGTAGAGATTGTCTCAATTATTTCACTTTCTTTAATAGGTTCTTCCAGATCCTTTGACAATGAGTCTGTTAACTCATTCAATTTTATATTATTTAGGAACGGTGCCAGAAAATTATCATCAGAGCAAGTATCAGAATTTTTGTAGAGTGATTTGTAGAAATCTGCAAAGGATTCTGCAATTTCATCAGGTTTAGTACAGGGGTTGATAGAGCTACAAGATTTCATTTTTTGTACGATGTTTGAAGATCTTTGTTTTCTTAATCTAATTGCTAACAATCTACTAGCCCTATTGCCATGTTCATAATATCTTTGGTTAATAAATCTTAGATTGCCTTCAATCTTATCAGCGATTAAGCTATTGTATTTTCTTCGCACATCCTTTATTTTATTTAGTAATTGTGGGTTTGAGGTTTGTTTATGTTGTTTCTCTAAATTTTTGATAGCGTGTTCTAATTCTTGTTGTTTAGCTACTCTCTCTCTCTTCTTGGCACTTGCGAATGAAATAATCTGGCCTCTGAGATATGCTTTTGCACAATCCCATACTATGAGTGGTGATACCTCTGTAGAGTCATTTATATTTAGATATAATTTAAGTTCTGTTATGACAAAATAAATAAATTCTTTATCATTAAGGAGCGAGGCATTTAGTCTCCATTGTTTGGAAGTTTGTCTATACGCTCCATATTAGCTCCACAGGTGAATGGTCCGAAATTGTCATTGGTAATATCTTCATATCTACTATTCTATATAGCTCCTCTTTGGGAGTGAAAAAATAATCTATCCTAGAATAAGATGCATGTCTATAAGAGTAAAATGTAAAATCTCTACAATTTGGATATTTACTTCTCCACACATCCACAAGTCCGAATTCAGAAGACTGGTATTTTAACATCTTACTCATTCGGGAGAGTGAAGTAGTAGGGCTGGGTTGTCTGTCCAAATGTTGTGACATGATACAATTGAAATCTCCTACCATTAATAATATTCCAGTGCTATACTGTGTAATTACATTGAAAACTTTTTTAATAAAAGTAGGCCTGTCCTCATTTGGTGCATACACATTCATAAGTGAAACATTAACATTAATGCCATCTATTGAGCCATTTACTAAAATGAATCTTCCCTCTGTATCCTTAATAGTCTCTGCTAAGGTAAAATTTACCTGCCTATGAATTAGGATAGACACTCCTTTCTTTCTCCCTGATGGATGAGAGGAAAAGTACACTTTATCTGCCCATGATCTCTTTAATTTCTCATGTTCTGCGTCAGAGAGATGAGTTTCTTGCAAAAAAGCTATAGTTGACAGTTCGTTTATTTTAGTTGACGCAGAATCATTTTTCTCTTCATAGGGCTATGAAGGCCCTTAACATTATAGCTTATAACCTTTATAGAACCCATTATTAATTAGATAGATAGATAGATAGATAGATAGATAGATAGATAGATAGATAGATAGATAGATAGATAGATAGATAGATAGATAGATAGATAGATAGATAGATAGATAGATAGATAGATAGATAGATAGATAGATAGATAGATAGATAGATAGATAGATAGATAGATAGATAGATAGATTGATTCAAGGATACACTTTTATATCTTTATAAAAGAGTTAATGAAAATCACATACAATTGCAAATAAATACACAATATTTAAACTTTGTAATATTTGTTTACTAGCAATAAAAATACACTCAAGTATAATACTGATATTTTGTGGTCACACACACAGGTTAGTGCTTAGTATTATTTACAGCATATACACAATACAGTAAAGAATACCACATTACCACAAAAGGCACAATTAATATTGCAGATTTGGCATGGCTCAGGCTCAAAATAGATACTAAACTTTTACATATAAGTGACCACTGATCCAGTAACATGCATTTCTAAAGCTTTTGAAAATGCTAAAAAAAAAAAACATTCATCCCAGTATTGCACACCTGCAGTGGTTATTGTTCAGGACATGCTATCTCTGATGTTCCGTGAGAAGTACTTGAGCGTTTACGGGCACACACATTGTTACTTATCAGTGCCGTTATTTGGTTACATCAGAGTTGACTTCACGGATGAGAGGATGAGCCCTGTGTTTCCAAACCACCAGCCCCACCTGAACCGCTAACACAATACAGGTCATCACAAGGAGCCCCACTATAGAAAATATATTCATGACAACGCTGTAAGCTTTGTGCCTGCTCACATTTCACACAATGCTATCTTACTCTTTAATCTTTAAATATTCCAGGTTCAGTACAAGTTAAGCTTAGTCAGCAGCATTTGTGGCATAACGTTGATTACCACAAAATATTATTTGCCTTGTCTTGTCTTATAATTAAATAATAATTATAAAATAATCTGGGTTCCAGTGAGGCACTTACAATGGAAGTGAATGGTGCCAGACCATCAACATTAAAATCCACATTTTCAAAAGTATATCCACAAGACATAAGCATTATATGGGTTAGCATGATTTTAGAGTAATAAAATTACTTAATAGCCTTAAAGAAATATCTAATATTACAACTTTGTTGTCATGACGACGGATCACAAGCTAATCTTGCAATCTGGTAACCACTGTAACGCCCATAAACCCATAATCCATTTTTTCATGCTAAAATCATGTTAACACATATTATGTAAATATAATATCTTGTGGCTACACCTTAGAAACAGTGAGTATTTTTAATGTTTTTGGACTGGCCCCATTCACTTTTATTGTATGTGCCTTACTATAACCTCAATTTGTGCTTTTTTTAATAAAACAAGGGACAAGTCAAAATATTGTCACATATGATAAAGATTGAGAATAACATGGAACATTCTTTTAAGAGGGGTTTTACAGTTTTATGAGTTTGTGACTTAATGATATACTATATTTACATGAGTTAAGGTTAACTAAAACAATGTGTTTTTCATTGGCTTGCATTTTGGCCAGGAGTTGATGCATCATAATGCTTTGTTAAGTATCCAATTAGAGCATAGATAATGACAGGAAGGTAAGGACGTAGCAGACATGCTTGCCTATTACAAATTTTCAACAGCAAACCTGTAGAAGAATACATAAAAACTGTATTGCATATCTTTGATTAGACTGATTGTGTAGATTGAATGATGTAATTTAATTATGATTACCATGGAAGTACTTCCAACAGAAGAAAGCATAAAGAAGCTGTAGCCGCATTTGTTGCAGAAACTGATGCCACATTCAACACAACCATCAAGTTGAGCAGTGTGGCAATTGTTGTCCATGTTCCATAAGTGGCAATACCATTTTAACCCTGAAATTCAAATTTGACATGCTCTTCATCTACCTGCTATGATACTATGAATCTGAAAATCACAGGTGTAATTTGTGGTATTGCATAAATCTTTTCTGATTTTGGCGAAATCTATGTTGGCTGTCCCACAAGACAAGCCAGGTGCTCTTTAGAATCATGTTGATCCATGAGAGAAAGAATTCAGGGGGCAGGATCGCTGGGCTTGAGTACAACCTGACAGTAAATATTTAATTACTCATTAAGCTATTTTTATAAGCTTTATGAGCATTAATCAGGACAAACATCCAGGGTCATTCCCATTACAAGTTGTGGTTTTTGTATTGTTTAATTTCACCCATTTACAATTTTAATAGGCTTGGTAAAAAGAATTAAGACAATTTATAATTTTACATATTGCGATACATTTGAATACACTGAAATCATTTAGGACTTTTGCAGTGTGTCATTTTCTCATGTCCCCATATGTGAATGTCAAACATCTTTGACAAAAATAAGTGCTATATCATTGGATTTCTATTTGTTTAGTGTTACATTCTCTCACTAACATGCATTCAATTCAATTGTTTGTCCCTTGACGTATTGTCCATTTATTGAGTTATTTGAAGTTCATAACTTTTGTTTTATTTATGTTTTCCTTTATTTTGTGGTGTTAGTCATATGTGGTCAAGCATAGCATGTCCACACTGTTATGGGAAGATATGTTAAATTAATGTAGTTTTAACTTTCAATATATTTATGTTAACAGAAATAAAATCATCAATATAAGTTTACAGATATGTTTGATAGATATCATTTACAGACTAATTGATCCACTGAATGTCCACCCCATTATTGTCCACCCTCACCCTGTCCATTTAACTGCATAGACATATGAAATTTTGTAGTCATTTAGCTTAATCAGTATGACTAATGCAAACTTTAACATGTCCCTTTAATGATGAAACATAAAGATACTTGCAAAAGTGCCACCGATTTGTAGGTATGACCCTATTAAAGGAATAGTTCACCCAAAAATGAAAATGATCTCATCATTTACTCACCCACCATGCAATCCCAGATGTGCATGACTTTCTTTCTTCTGCAGAACACAAAGATTTATAGAAGAACATTTCAGCTGCAAGCAATCTGCTCGGGAGGAGGCAGACCCAGCCTTCTCGTTGCTGTGTCTGGCACATACTTTGCGTATCTTTTTGGACCGCACGCAGAGCTCCAGATGTTCTTAGGTGTGCCGACAGGGGGACCGTACATACGTCACAAGGAGTTGCCTGAAGAGGGAATTAAGCCTGTGGAGCCCTACCAAATTACTGAACACTTGTGGCTCGTAGTGGGTCTGGTCGCAAATTGCTCCGCTGAAGTCACAGGCCAGAAGGTTAGGGAGGAAGAACATCCAGGAAGCGACGCTTAGTGGCTAATCTGGGAGAGAAAGCGCACTGGATCAACTTGGTGAAGGGCGCTGGGTGAAACTGGAACACCCGGCCGCATTACCGAGTTCTACCAGCTCGGACCTGACAAAACACAGGACGAGACCGACTCAAACCTGAGATTGCAAAGTCTTGCAAAGGCAATGGGTGTTGGCCAGCCCACTGCTCTGCAGATGTCTGCTAGGGAGGTGCCGTTGGCCAGTGCCCACAAGGATGCCACACTTCTTGTCGAGTGTGCTCGAACCCGCAAGGGGGTGGGCACGGCCTAAGTCTTAAAGGACAAAGAGCTGCTCAGAACATCTAGAGCTCTGCGTGCGGTCAAAAAGATATGCATAGAACGTACTGGACACAGCAACAAGAAGCTGGGTCTGCCTCCTCCCAGGGCAGCTTGCTTGCAGGTTCAAGACCTGGTCCCTGAAGGGGGTCGTAGGAACCTTGGGTACATAGCCAGGTCGCGGTCTTTGGATAGCGTGAGTATGTGCCGGACCGAACTCCAGGCAAGTGTCACTGACAGAGAACACTTGCAGGTCCCCAACCCTCTTGATGGAAGCTAGTGCTATCAGGAGGGCCGTCTTCAAGGAGATGCCTTGAGCTCAACTGAGTCAAGAGGCTCGAAGGGGGGTCTCTGAAGGCCCAAGAGGACCACTGAGGGATCCCAGGAGGGGAACCTGATAATCAAGTCGTGCTTACCCAAGGACTACATGCTACATGCACCTTCAAGGTGGAGGGGGACTGCCTCCTCTCTTGCAGGAATGAAGCACTGACCGAACTGTGCATCTCTGTGGGTCTTCAGATCGGGAAGAACACCAATTCGCGAACAAGCGCCACTTCAGGGTATAAAGTTGCCTGGTGGAGGGAGCTCTGGCTTGGTTGATCGTGTCTACGTGGTAGGTCACACAGATCTTCCGTGTCCCGTCCAGGGGCCAGACGTGGAGGTTTGAGAGGTCTGGGTGCGGATGCCAGAGGGTGCCCCGTCTATGAGAGAGAAGGTCCTTCCTCAGAGGAATTTGTCAGGGAGGTGCTGTCGTGAGGAGCGTGAGATCTGAGAACCAAGTCCAGATGGGCCAATAAGGAGCCAACAAGGTGACTTGTTCCTCGTCCTCCCTGATCTTGCACAGTACCCGTGTAATAAGGCTCACTGGGGGAAATGCATACTTGCGCAGCCCCCAGGGCCAGCTGTGTGCCAACACCCAAATCAGCAGGACCTCCTGGGGTGGAGCCTCCACTCTCCGCTGGGCAAAACCTGTAGCGACAGCGCGTCCGCCGTTATGTTCTCAAATGTTCCACAGTTCAGCAGCTAGTCAATCACATGTTGTACGGGCTGACAGGGTGTGAGGCTTACCTGGACGATGTTGTTCTGTATAGTTCTTCTTGATCTGAACACCTTGATCAAATTAGATAAGTTTTTGTGCGTCTGGTTAAAGTCAACTTAACGATAAACCTTGACAAGTGTGAAATTGGAATGGCCACTGTGACATATTTGGGTAAGGTGGTTGGCCGGGGTTGTGTAAAACCTATCCGCGCTAAAGTTGATGCTATCTATAGTTTTCCCATACCAGCTACCTGTTGTGAATTACGACGATTTCTTGGGATGGTGGGTTAATATAGAGGTTTTTGTCAGACCTTTGTGAATGTAGTTGCCCCTTTGACTGATTTGTTAAGCCCAAAGAGACCCTTTAAATAGTCAGAACAATGTCAGTGTTCCTTTGATAAAGCCAAATCTCTGTTGGCTAGTACTCCTGTATTGGTTACTCTTTCTAAGACTTTTCTAAGCCTTTTCTACTTGCAGTTGATTCTAGTTCTTATGGTGTCGGCGCTGTTCTCAAGAGGATCCTAATGGAATTGAACATCCAGTCAGTTATTTTTTTTTAATTCAATCATCACCAGCAAGTGTATTCTATGGTGGAAAAAGAGGCTTTAGCCCTTGTTTTCCCCCTGTTCAAAATTTTGAGGTCTATTCGGTCTGTGGTCCTATAGGTATATACTGACCATAATCCGTTGACATTATTAGATCGAATGCATGATAAGAATCTAAGAATTATGAGACGGAGCCTTGTTTTACAGCCTTTCCACTTACAGATTAAACACATACGTGGAAAGGATAACATAATTGCTGATGCTCTCTCACGGGTGTAATATGTCCCATTAGTGTTGGGCATCTTTTCTTTTTTCCCTTTTTCTCCTTTCTTTCTTTTCTTCTTTCTCTATTTTTTTTTTCTCTGTCTGATGTCCTAGGGCCCAGGATTCCGAGAGCGAACTGTAGTGGGATTTATGGAGATAAGTATCACTGCTATTGTATATTTATATGTAAACAGTTGTTTTGTATGTGTGCAATTTCTTTTGTCAGTTCTTAAGGGAACCTCCTTTTGGAGTGGGAGGTGTGACAACCCAGAGTCTCCTCCTGATTCTATTGGAGCAGAGTGTGGGAGTGTTTGATTGGTTCTCCCCATGTTAATTGATCATTAGTTAGAGTATATAAGAATGATGTGGGTTGTTTGGGTAAGACACTCTCTGTGGGATAGTTTTTTTCTTAGGAGTGGCTGGTCTCATTATGTAAGCTTATTGACACTTCTCTTATGTTTTTCTTATATCATGTAGCAAAAAGTTTTTGTCACAGTAATATTGTTGTTAACTTTGTTTTTCCTTCATTATCCCTATACTCATGTTTATTAATTATTGGTTGTTGTGGTATTTGTTTAAATAAAATAAAACCATTTGAATTGATTAGACTTTGTTGTCCGATCCCTCTTTTATGTTACGAGCTGGTCGTGACAATATTCAGTTCATGTATTTTTATAAAACACCACTTATAACAAGTACAACATATCTCACTGAGCAAATACACATTCTCAGTTACAATTTTTGATGAATTTTTACAATTCATGATGAAATTGATGTGCAATTCTAGTGTGCTCCCTTAAAACATACTTCACTTTCAAACAAAAGTGAATAACTGGGTTTGTAAACAGTAGTCCATATAGCTTATGTGTTCTGTTCCATATTTTCTCAACTGACTGAAATTGCAAATGGGTCATTCTCAAAAAAAAAATGTGACTTTTCCAACTGAAATTTTCCATTCGGTTTCATTTTTCCCAAGAAACGATGAGGGTAAACATTTTGTAACATGTTGACATTCATTTTAATTTATAAAGGACAACTTGGCTTGTTCTTTCTTTTATTACTTAATTCTGCTTCACGAACGAAGCAAGTTAACACTTACGTTAACACTAATAAGTGTTAAATGGGTTACGACACCACATTTTGAGGGTTAAAGGTGTTACAACATGTGTATGAAAATATTACAGTTAAAATATGAATCAATAACTTTTTAACATGCTGGGAAAATCCCTATATGCCTGTCGTGTGTCTGTTTGTGAATGGGAGTGGTGTGGCTCCTCAAGCTTGTTGACATGATTTCTAACAGCTCTTTCTCATTTCTACAGTGATAGTTTAGAGAGCTCTTAAAAACCAGCAAAGAGAGAGAGAGAGAACGATTGTGCAGTGTTGCCATCTGTTTACATTGAGTATTTGTGAAGAAGTTTATGGTTGTTTTGAGATGTGGATTATTGAACTGAGTGAAAACATTGAAAAGAGTGCATACGCTGCATACGAAGGCAAAGAAAATAAAAGCCTTACCTGAAGCATGTCACTGCTCCCAATCTCCTCATCTCCCCACACAAACCCTGACGTGGTGTCAAACTGGTACCGAAACCAGAAGGGAGGAGGGATTCACTGTAGTGGAGTCCTCACTGCTGCCATCCGCCAGGGAAGCAGCTGTGGCTGTCTTCCTGGGGATAGAGGGATCATATATGTGATATATTGAATAAGTTCCCAAATTGTTTAATGTTATTTTTCTAATACTGTAAAATAGTATTTAATTCGTTATTTGTGTTTATGAGAAGAAAAATATGTTTGTGCATTTAGTGAATTTATTATTTTCATTTGGCATGACGTCATCGCAGACTAGTTTGGCGCGCGCCGTGAACGTGATGTGTTTCATTCGTAGTAAATGCAGACAACGAGAAGCCATCATATCAGCGTTCTCTTCATTTTCTTGTTCATTTACAGGAGTACTACATATACACTCACATAAAGGATTATTAGGAACACCATACTAATACTGTGTTTGACCCCCTTTCGCCTTCAGAACTGCCTTAATTCTACGTGGCATTGACTCAACAAGGTGCTGAAAGCATTCTTTAGAAATGTTGGCCCATATTGATAGGATAGCATCTTGCAGTTGATGGAGATTTGTGGGATGCACATCCAGGGCACGAAGCTCCCGTTCCACCACATCCCAAAGATGCTCTATTGGGTTGAGATCTGGTGACTGTGGGGGCCATTTTAGTACAGTGAACTCATTGTCATGTTCAAGAAACCAATTTGAAATGATTCGAGCTTTGTGACATGGTGCATTATCCTGCTGGAAGAAGCCATCAGAGGATGGGTACATGGTGGCCATAAAGGGATGGACATGGTCAGAAACAATGCTCAGGTAGGCCGTGGCATTTAAACGATGCCCAGTTGGCACTAAGGGGCCTAAAGTGTGCCAAGAAAACATCCCCCACACCATTACACCACCACCACCAGCCTGCACAGTGGTAACAAGGCATGATGGATCCATGTTCTCATTCTGTTTACGCCAAATTCTGACTCTACCATCTGAATGTCTCAACAGAAATCGAGACTCATCAGACCAGGCAACATTTTTCCAGTCTTCAACTGTCCAATTTTGGTGAGCTCTTGCAAACTGTAGCCTCTTTTTCCTATTTGTAGTGGAGATGAGTGGTACCCGGTGGGGTCTTCTGCTGTTGTAGCCCATCCGCCTCAAGGTTGTGCGTGTTGTGGCTTCACAAATGCTTTGCTGCACACCTCGGTTGTAACGAGTGGTTATTTCAGTCAAAGTTGCTCTTCTATCAGCTTGAATCAGTCGGCCCATTCTCCTCTGACCTCTAGCATCAACAAGGCATTTTCGCCCACAGGACTGCCGCATACTGGATGTTTTTCCCTTTTCACACCATTCTTTGTAAACCCTAGAAATGGTTGTGCGTGAAAATCCCAGTAACTGAGCAGATTGTGAAATACTCAGACCGGCCCGTCTGGCACCAACAACCATGCCACGTTCAAAATTGCTTAAATCACCTTTCTTTCCCATTCTGACATTCAGTTTGGAGTTGTCAGGAGATTGTCTTGACCAGGACCACACCCCTAAATGCATTGAAGCAACTGCCATGTGATTGCTTGATTAGATAATTGCATTAATGAGAAATTGAACAGGTGTTCCTAATAATCCTTTAGGTGAGTGTATATATATATATATATGGCTATTTAAAAGATTTTTCATGAGTAAGAAAAGTCAACGGACATGTTTGTCATCATATTTTGATATAGACCCAAATGTTGTCAGGAATAACCTGTTTTGTGAGACTGTATGTGAAGCTGTATTTACACAAGGGGGCGCTAGACGGCTCACAAAACTGAATCCTCCATTGATCTACATTAAAATTTCAGAGCGTTTTACATCTCATCACTTATTTTGAGTAACAAACAAAGTTAGAATATGGAAGAGACCAGACATGAGCTTACTCAAACCCAAATAAAGAAATGCAAGCCCACACACACACACACACACACATAACAACTAAAAATTTAATTATTTACATGTAAAAAGTACGATTTTCCTGTATAATTAATGGTAAAAAGAAGAAGAGAGTACATGTACTTTTTAACAGTAAATTATTGTTAAAATTACAGTAAAAAACAGTAATCGGCGTTCCCACAATTCCCTGCGTGATCCATTACATTTCATTCTATTTTATGGGAATTGGTATGGTTCATCACATTTTTTAATATCAGTTACATACACTGGGGTGTTCTGTGTTATATTTGATGTAATTTAGTTAATGTTAACCGCATTATTTAAATCTCATATGTGTCACCATGATGGTGTTTAGTGTTTGTGTGAGTGAAACTGAGCACTGTCTCTGTACGTTTATTGGTCAATGCTCCTGAAAGAGCCTCTGATGATGAACTTCATGTCATCAAGTGCCATTCTATAGTTACTATAGTGATTAACTAAATACCTTATAAAGTAAACAACACATTTTTGCAGTTTCAGAAGTCATATTTATGAATATATTTGCTGTAAATTAAACAGAATTTGTATTTATTTTTTTCCAGTACCAGTGTGTAAATTACAACCATTTTAAACTGTAAAATGTAGGCTACAAGTTGTTCTGTAAAGTGGTTTACATTTTAAATGTATTTTTTACATAATTATTCTGGCAACCACAGCTGCCAGATTTGTTTTTGTAAAAACAACAGGATTTTTTTTTTACAGGGTGTCATATGGTCTTGTTACAATGTGCCCCTAACCTGTTACAACGTGCCTGCCTATTTTTCTTCTTTTTTTCGAGGTAAATTGCAAAAATCTTATTTGCTGTATTCATGAAACAAGACCTCGGGTGTGTAATAGACACGTGTGAAATTAATGTGAAAAACAAATACATCGATCCCCAAGTACATTTACACAAACTGTGTTAGTTTGTGCCCTGGTCTCCAATAAAAAAAACATATTCAGAAATTATAGCTTCTACAAGCTTATTTTATAGGCCTAGTTTGCTGCAAAGTGGATAAAGTTTATTTAAAACTTTAAAGTGGATAGTTTTATTCTGAAAACATTATCAAATATCATTATAATTTGCTTACAGTTGTGAGGGACTTGGTGAACTCACTTGGTTTTGCTCGCGTGTCCCCTCCATGTGTGAATGATGCGAAGATCTATTGGGATTTTACTAAAGTTCATCGCTGAAAAGGTTTGCTCGCAGACTTGGCACTAAACAGCACAAGCAGCATCATACTGTTCTTTGAGCAGAATATATTGCACTCTTGAGAGAGAGAGAGAGAGAGAGAGAGAGAGAGAGAGAGAGAGAGAGAGAGAGCGTTCACACATGGTTGCCAGATTGCATAAATTAAGTATGACATAAGGAGAACTATTTCCTATTTGTGCAAGTATAAATCTCTGATTGGGGTGTTTAGTATGTCATTTGGAAATCCTGAGCATATTTAAAGCTTGTGGATGCGTGATAGCTCCCAAAACAGATAAATGAATAATGTAATAAAAAAAACATTTATGATAAATGGACCCGCGGACAGGAGTTTGCCCTGGCCTGCAATCTAAGGTGCTCTAAGTTTCGTTTTAGGGTGCTTAGCATGAATGCTTTAGAATACAGTCCTAACCATGGTACATTTTATTTAAAGCAGAAAATGGCCCACATTGTCCGTGCCAGTTAAGATGTTCTAAATAAGCTATTAAATAAACGTAGTAAAGAATAAACATCAATGACTGACATGAACAGTCGTTAACTTGTGATTCTCACCTTTATATTGCTCTTTTATTTATTTTATAATTTTTTTTTGCTCATCATTTTTGCTTTGTGCCGCTTCCTGCCTTGTGCACCTGATAATTTGGTTATTTTTTCACAAATTTTGTCTACATATGATAAGGATCCGATTATTAGAATATTGCCTCAAGCGACTATTGTCAGGGGCCAAGCACATATGGCGAGATATCCAAAACAAACAAATTTGACACAAAAGATCCTGTGGATGCTGTGGACAGCTATTTTAGTGTGACATTTTCCCTGCTTTGAGCACAGTTGCAAAAATCGGGTTGCCTTAAGTTACAGCGCCCCCTAGCATCAAAAACGAAACTCGTTATGTTACCTCAAGAGTGTTCTCTTGTCCAATTTTGTAAAGTTTGTAAATTGCTCTCACAGGAGACAGGCTAATTAATCATTATAGGCCATGGCCAAAACCTGTTTGCTTATATATGTATAGTGATTCGACAAATCAAAATTCTTTTGATAACTTTTTGTCAGGAGGGTCCGTAGATGATGTAGGTTATACCTAACTGCTTGGTGACTAACAGTCTAGGAGGAGTAAAAAAAAATTCATAAAGCGGATTTTTTATTTTTATTTTTTTTTATAGAATATACACAATTATTTAGGAAAATAAATCAGATATATACATTTTATAGGAGTTGACTCAAAGAATTTCAAATCTAGCCCTTATGGTTGCAGAGATATGAGCCAAAACATAAAAGTGTTTATAGTAACTATAGGGTCAGATGTGTGTGTGTTTGTGCGCCTGAGTAGTGAGGGTGGCCAGACACTTTTAGGGCAGAAAAAAAGCAGAATAAGAAAAAGAAGAAAATCAGTACAATTACATCTGGGTTCCAGCAGAAGCTTCGCTGCTTGGCCCCTTAATATTCGCCGAGCTCTTGTGCTCAATATGGGTAGAGGGGCACACAGTCGTCACGTGAGTGCGCACTTCTGAGAGAAAAAAAACTGCTCTGGATAGTAATTTGTAATTAAAACTGATAGTTGCAAGGATTCATACTTGTTAAATCTGCCACAACATTATCTATAATATATATATATATATATAATTTTGTTGATCCTCCAGTAACAATTGATTCAGATTGGCCCAGCAGCACTGCCAAAAGTCTATGTGCGGCTTCAGCAGTGATCTGGGGCCTGTTGCACCAGCTATACATAAGTTTCAACTTAGCCTATTTGTGGCGTATATGGGCACTAAGTTACAATTTACGCACAACTAAATATGTTAGCGTTGCAGCATTAAACTTACCCAGCGTATAAACTAAATATTTACAGAAACCTCCGACCAGGAGTAACGGATTGAATAAAAAAAGCAGACTGATATTTTATGACATCAATGAGCTCATGCTTTGCATGACAGGCATCAATCATTTCGTCATACAGTATGATGTTGACATTTACACTCATTTACATTTACGTGAGAGAAAAAAATCGTAGGCTATAAGCGGCTCTTCAGCATGAAAACGTTCTAACGGTGCAGTTTTCAGGTTGCGTCACCCAGTGTCAAGTTTCTACACAAAGTATACAGTATATAGGATATTAAAATGAATAAAATGTCAATATAAAAACAAATACACATTTTCATAAATAAAGGCACATAAATATATATAACCATGCTTCAACACTGAGGGATTTAAGGGCACAAGCTGTTGTTCCAGCATTTATATACATTTACAACTTCTGTATCACTGATCAATAAAACTGTGTGTACATATATATATGCTGAGTTTTCTATACATTCAGATAGATATGAAAAGATAAATAAATATATATCTAATTTTTTTGTTATTGAACAAAAGACTTACAGGGGATAAATAAATCCCACAAAAAAACACTTAAGAAAAACATCACCTCAGAGTGTCAATCACAATATAAGGACAGTCTGATTTTAAATTTCAAAATTAAAGCCCTCTAAAATGTCATATGCTGTGTTCCCTCTAAATTCAGAAGGATATTAAAAAATTCCCTGTTTCCACAGACCAATTTCACTTGATAAAGAGGCTGAGCAGCTAGTAGTCTGGTGCAGTCACACAACTTGGAGCTGAACACGCTCAAGAGAGTTGAGATGACAGAGGATGCACAAGGAAGAACTACCTCTCATGACTTGAAGTGGGAGACTTACATCGACTCCGTTGTGAAGAAGGCCCAGAAGAGACTGTTATTCCTATGCTCCCTTGCTATTACAAATCTCTGATCTGTGGTGGGCACTATTCTTAAATATCCTAGTTGTGCAATAAAAATGTAGCGATATGCAAGACTTTTATATACATTTACAACTTTTGTATAACTGATCAATAAAACTGTGTGTACATTCAACATAAACAATTCCTCGGGAACTGCCCATGTTACCTCAAGGCCTGTGTGCCTGTTGCAGGTTGGTGTAACTGCTGTTTAAATGTTACTTCCTTATAAACCATCAATCCTACTTTCCATCATAGAAAGCTGTCTTCTGTCTTTGACTGATCCCAGTGGGTGGGAGCGATGCAGTCTGCATTTTTTATTTTTTGTTTTGTTTTTGCAATGTGTCTGAGAGAAATAAAGACAGATTGTGTTTTAAATTCTCTTATAACTAGCCACAGTCAGCCAAATGGCCCTATACTAAATTTCTGCAAATTAATAATCAACTTAAACTAATAAATTAAATAGTCTCACCTATCAAATGTCTGGTCCAATCAACCATCAAACTGTTTTGTGTCTTTATCTTCAGTTGTCTACAATCAGTGTTGAAATGTAACTAAGAACATTTACTCAATTAATATACTTAAGTACAAATTCAAGGTACTTGTACCTTTCTTGTGTATTTCCATTTCATGCAACTTTATACTTTTACTCCACTACATCTCAGAGCCAAATACTTTTTGCTCAATTTCATTTGTCTGAGAGCTATAGTTACTAATTACTTTTCAGGTTACAACTTTTCATACCCAGTGAAAACCATGTATATCCAAATGTGTTGATTTTGAATTAAAATTTTTCTGAGAAAATGGAGGATTAAGTGTTCTTTTATCGGTTTAGGAAATTCTCCTTATTAAGATAAATAAAGTGTTTAGAGATACATGGTTCTCACAGGACAGGGATGCTACAAACATATGATGATGTAATAGAATATGATGCATTGCTATAGATTAAACTACCAAAAAGTATATAAAGTAGCTCAAACTTAAAAATACACAGCAGTGAAATGCAACATATGCAGTAATGCACCAGCAATTTGAATCCCAAAATGGTCACAAGATAAGATGCTTTGAGGAGTTCAGAGGTGGACAAACAGGCTTGAATTAAACTGTGATAAAGACTGCATAGCATTTTAGTTCCATTGCCTTTAAACTCTGAGATAGTAGCATTTGTAGTAGCTTATACTGGTGTTGCGAAAGCAAAATTTGGTGATTAAAAAGTAGTAGAAATTGAAAACTGTGATGCTGAGTATTTAGATACACCAACATATTGACAGTAAACCAATTATCTTCATTGTTAATAATCATTAAAATGTATGAATACAGGTAATCTAGTTACAAAATACTGAGATGTCTAAATTTGTGAGACTACCCTGATATTTCCACCTTGTTATCTTATATATCCAGTGTGACACATTTGAGAGGTGGTTTCATGAAAAGTGCCTGGACATGGACACCGAGGACCTAAAAGACAGTTGGAACAACAGCTTGTGCCCTTAAATCCCTCAGTGTTGAAGCATGGTTATATATATTTATGTGCCTTTATGTATGTAAATATGTATTTGTTTTTATCACCTACTTTTATATTTGTACTTTTTTACTACCATATTGTCACTGATATTTTTGGGATGCTCAGTTTTATTATTTTATTTATCTTGTTTTTATTGTCTTGTGAAACTATTTGTAACATCTCTTTTGAAACGAATTATGTAAATAAAAATTGGTAATTATTTATTATAAATATAATTTCCATAAAAAATGCACTCAGTGCCTAGTTCAGTGTGATTCAATAGTGTCTGCTGAAAACACAAAAAAAATCTAAATTTTAAGAATGCAGGACAGCAGTACAAAAATAATCACTCTTTATTGCCACTCTGATGTTGCAGGTTTCCTCATTGTTCCTTTTGGGCAAACAGTTGGCAATACATTTGACTTTATAGTGATTTCTATCACTCCGACATGTGACAAATGCAATGCATTTGAAAATAATCGTATGAAAATAATCCAACCTTAAATGACAGTGCAATTACTTTATAGGGCTTTCATTTTGAAATTCAACACCAGAATGCCCTGATGTTGTGTGAGTGACACTGAGGTGAAGTGCTATCATTCTGATGTGAAATTGTTCTGTGGAACAGGGAGTTTCTCAATGACCGTCTTTCATTTTGGTGCTAAAAATTCAGTCTTTGGAAATGTATTCTTTAGTTTTATATATATAAAAAACTATATATATTATTATTATATATTATATTTTTTTCATACATTCATTATTGACAGACTGACTGAATGAATGTGAAATCACGTTCACCGGAAAATCGCTTTTATTTTGAAATCAGTTCTACACGCTCTTACCGTAATGCCTAGTATGCGTACCAAAAAAACATTGTTGGGGCTAGCTTGGCCGTGTTTTCCTATGTGGAGTCTGACCACAGTTAGAAACCGGTAGTGCAATCAAATTAAGCACTGACTTATTTACAAACTAACTAGCAGTTACTAAGCCCTTAATGTGAACTTTACGTCGCAATTTACGGAGACCTTACGCACAGCTGGTGCAACCCTACCCTGGACCTCTGCTAAAAAAAAAAACCGGCTCACAAGAGTAATTTGTTCGTCAGTTTGTCTCTACTAGTAGCGTTTTTTCTGCACACTCACGCGCGTCTCGAAACACTGTCACAATGTGTTATTACGGTGTTTCGTCTGCACCAGCAGAAGAATGTACAGTATGTTTTTAAACGGTTAACGCTGAACCGACAGTCATGAAAATCATCCGGTGGTAAACTGTTATGAATACGAAGCATACAGCACAAACAAAGTCAAAGAATCCTTTATTCTCTATGATTCATGAAACGATCCGCGTGTTAGAGCAAGTAGTGGGAAGAGGGTGTGTTGTTTGGCTGCAGGCGTGTCATTGTGTTTTTCCGAAAATAAATAAATACATTTAATATATTAAATGATTTAGGCGACGTATGTAACGATTTTCTTTAATACAAGCAATTTTAATAACCTATTGGTAAACATGGCTATTTTCAAGAGTTTTCCAGGACTTAAATTTGAAAAAGCCAAATTCAAGTACTTCCAAGCACATTTTACGAACCCTGTTAGTAGATGATGAGCAAGGATGTACTCACATATTCAGGATTAAGGGGGGACCACATGTAATAATTTGCTAATCAACCATGGAGAAATCCCATATAAGTAGACCACTATTATGAATATGGACATATCCCCATCAATGTCTACGGTGGTTACGGCCATTTTGGAGTGAACTATCCTTTTAACAAAATTATTTTAAAACTGTATGAATAGGCAGTGTTGACATGAGTGTGTGTAGTTTCTAGGACTATCCTCTGCAGAGCCAAGTCAGGGTATATATGTTCATCAGAAAGAGCCAGGGATAGATAAAAGCCCATACAGAGAATGTCCATCCAGCAGGAGTGGTCATATCTCCTTGACACATTTCCTGTACTGTGCTGAAATGGAACTTGAAAGTCATAAATCAATGCAAAAATAGGTTCACTTGATAGTTTGCAACTGTTTTCTTCTTGACAGCTTCTTCTCAGCTGCAGAGAAGCAAGATCTAGCAATAATGTCTGCATGTATAAAATAATTTGATACCTACATAAGTGCGTTGATTACCTAAGTCCTTTTTTTTTTTACTATAAATCTCCACTTTAACTTTCACATACTGAGTGAAAGTAGAAATAGTTTTTAAAGTTTTTATAGTTAAAAGGGACTGAAATATTGATCTTTTAATATTGTTTCTCACCCAAAGTGATTGCAGCCATTCAGAAGACTATATTAAACCAAACCGCTTGAGTCATATGGATTATTATGTGGCCTTTATGTCATTTTTGCAGCTTCAAAGTTCTGGTCACCATTCACTTGCAGTAAAAGGATCAACGGAGCTTAAAGTAAGTACCCTGACATTTCCACCTTGTCACTTCATATATCCAGTGTGACACATTTGAGAGGTGGTTTTATGAACATTGCCTGGACACCGAGGACCTTTGATGCCATAAAAGTGAGTAAATAAGAGAATTTTCATTTTTAGTTGAAATGTCACTTTAATTCTTGCAAAAAACAAACTCATACCTCACTTGAATTTCTTGTTATTTATTATTTTCTCCCCAATATTGAATGTCCAAATCCCAATGCGCTCTAAATCCTCGTGGTGGCGTAGTGACTCGCCTCGATCCGGGTGGCGGAGGATGAATTTCAGTTGCCTCTTCAAACCGCGCATTTTATCACGTGGCTTGTTGAGCGCGTTACTGCAGTGACGCTTCACCACATTCTCTGGCATCTACGCACAACTCACCACGAACCAAAACCACATTATAATGACCAGAGGAGGTTACCCCGTGTGGCTCTACCCTCCCTAGCAACCGGGCCAATTTAGTTGCTTAGGAGGCCTGTCTGGAGTCACTCAGCATGCCCTGGATTCAAACTTACTACTCCAGGGGCTGGTTTGCACCAGCTATAGGTATGTTACAGCTTAGCCTAGTTGTGGCATAAATTGTCACTAAGACAATTTACACACTACAAAATTTTTGAGCATTGCACTTAGGTAGGACGTAACACTACGTATAACCTAAATATTTACAGCAGCCTCCGACCAGGAGTAATGGTTACAATAAAACATGAGACTCACTGAATAACATCAATGAGATCATGTTTTGATTGACAGGCTTTAGTCATTTTGATATACAGCCATGGCCAAAAGTATTTGCAGTGACATAAATTTTGTGTTTCACAAAGTTTTCTGCTTCAGTTGTTGTGTTGATTCACATTGCTTCTAGATTATTGTGCAGAGTGATCAGATGCATTTCAAATAATTGCAAAAAGCTCTATCTTTATCACAAAAACCCAAATTTCACTGTTTTTTGGCCCTGGCACAAAATGACCAGCTAACATCATTTCACTAATCATGTCAGCAGCACCTGGGAAAGTGTGAACGAGTACTAGTCAGGTGAAATCACTCCATCATTGTGATTGGATTATAAGAGCAGACTGTTTGCTATAAAAGGAGGGAAGAAGTGCTTCCAATCATTGTGTTCTTGTTAGCAACGGTTACTTCTAAAGAAAGATGTGCACCCATCATCGTTTTGCATCAAAATGGCCTCACATGCAAGGAAATATCTGCAAATAATATTGCACCTGAAATAACCTTTTACTGGACAATCATGAACTTGAAGGAGAGATGTTCAACTGCAGTGAAGAAGGCTTCAGGACCTCCCAGAGTGTCCAGCAAGCGCCAGGACCGTCTCCTCCTGAGGAGTCGGCTACGGAACCGTGTCGCCACCAGTGCAGAGCTTGCTCAATATTGGCAGCAGGTTGGTGTGAGTGCATCTGCACGCTCAGTGAGGCGAAGACTTTTGGACAATGGCCTGGTGTCAAGAAGGGCAGCAAAGAAGCCACTTCTCTCCAAAAGAAAACGTCAAGGACAGACTGAAATTCTGCAGGAAGTACAAGGATTGGACAGCGGAATACTGGTGCAAAGTTATGTTCTCTGATGAAGCCCCCTTCCGACTGTTTGGGACATCTGGAAAATTGATAGTCCGGAAAAGAAGCACAAGCAGAAGCCCACAAATTGCCAGAGCGAATTGCAGAGGTTATGAAGAACAAGGGTCAACACTGTAAATATTGACTCTTTGCATATATTGAAAGTTTTTGCCAATAAAAGCATTTAAAACGTTTTCCAGTATACCATAGAAACATGTGAAAAAAATAATCTAAAAATACTGCAACAGCAAACTTTGCAAAACACAATTTATGTCACTGCCAACACTTTTGGCCATGGCTGTAAATGATGCTGGCATTTACACTTGTTTACATTTACTGGAGAGAAAGTATGTAAAAACTTACGTCAGCATGAAACCGATCTAACGTGCACTTTCATGTGTAGCCTACATAGTTTCAACATACAAAATAGATATTAAAATTAATAAATGTCTATTTTTCTAGCCTGTTGTATTAGTATTTATTTATTGTCCCTTATTCATTTTGGATAAATTTATTAAGTATTGTTATATACATAAGCTAAATAGCCCAAATCATTAATGAAATCTTGTTTTTATTATTTATCGGATTTCAATGGGGATATAATGTATTACAGCTGACAGTTACGTGAGCAAACAAGGTTTAAACATCAACCGTAACAAGTTCAAACTGAAATTCACAGCTTTTTAACACTCCTGTGCACACATTTGAAGGCTGCTTAGTGGATAAATTACTTTATGGAGAGCTTATAACCTACTTGTTAAGTCTTGTCTTAAAAACAGGTGGTGCAACCAAATTAAGCACTGACTTAGTTACAAACTATCTAGTTACTAAGCCTTTAAGGTGAACTTTAGATCTCAACTCAAGTGAGACCTTACACACAGCTGGTGCAAACCTACCCAGGGGTGGTAGTCAGTGTTAGTACTCACTGAGCTACCCAGGCCCCACTTGAAATTAAAGATCCTGCTATATGTATGCAACTGGTAAATCTGTGCAAGAGCAACATATTTTGTTTTGTATAGATTGATGACATGTTCAAAGTATATGCAATGTGCATACACTGTGCATCTTAAGGGAACAAGCTTGTTTTTCAAACTATATCAGCCAATGTGCTTTAGAAGAACAATGACCACATGAGACCATGCCAACTTAAATGCTGTATGCAAATACTTTATGTTGTAACATGACCAAATGAAAATTCATGACTTCTGAAAAACAATGTTTCAAGACAACAAAATAGGAAAGGAAAAAAGACAAACATTAAAAGTGACTCTTTGCTTCTCAAACTCTGGTTGCATTGAGAAACAAAAAAAATCTACAAACTGAAAAAGATTTTAAAATAAATAAAAATGTGTTACTTTAAATGGGGTGTCTCATACAATAATTAAAGTATGAATTTCTCCAATGAGTAATGCTGAAGTTTCAGGCTTTGCTGAATATGGCACATTGACAACAGGACTTCAGGTTGCATAATTAAGGCACATAAGCAAGTGAGAGGTGAAATACTGAGGACCAGGAGTCAACTCTTGGCTTGTTTCTTTTTCAGAATCAGCTCTGCCAACAGTTTGTATCGGGACATGCACTCCTCCTGAACAAGTCAAAGAGAAGTAAATCAATTAGAACATAAGACAACAAAATTAAATCTTTCATACACAGTAAAAAATTGGCCCAACCTTTGCTATTTTTCTGAATCTGTTCAAACTGTATAAATGAAAGCTTGAGTAATTTCTCCTCCCCTAGCGTCACCGAATGGAATGAAAAAAAATATACGTGGTTTCAAACAGTTTTTCTGAATACTCACTCCCTCTGCCATTATTCAAACAAACAGATGGGATATGAGAAAGCATTTTTAAATAAAAACAAAATCCCACACATCTGCTTTAATTGTAGACTGGCTGTGCGTGATCCTCACCTTGGTTTTTCCAGGCACCACCTTAGCAATCCTGTCCCAGCGTTCAGTGGTGCCACGTGGGTATTGCTGTAAGGCAAGCTCCAAGAGCTTTTGCTGGTTCTGTGTCCATACATCATCAGAAGCAGCACTAGGTTTTTCTTTAGAGGCTGATGTTTTTTTCTCATCTTCACTGTCTTCATCTACAGCTGTGGGGTCAAAATCCCTCTGTCTGCGCCCTTTCACTCTTTCCTCCACTGCTCCAGCATTCCCAGCTGCAGACTTTCTTTGTCGCCTTCTCAGGGTTTTGCTTTCTGAGTCCTCTCCCCCAACAGGCTCTTCTAAATCATCCAGTTGCTGCTCTAAGGGTTCCTCTCTCTGGGTCATCAGACTGTCTGCCAATGTGACGGCTCTGGAACTCTTTGCTATCACAGCACCACCCTTTAGATCTGAAAGCTTCACCAACCCTGGAAAAAGGGACAAAGCAGGTGGTGAATTACTCTGACAGAGATGCTTATGGGTCACTAACAAATAAGGGTGTCCAGGTGATAAAAATGATAAATCTTTTAAAAATGTTGTCACGTTTGGCAAAATGTAATCTTTTGAGTCCATGTTGGTTTCATAAATCTTTGAAAAACCATTGACCATTTTCTACAAACAAAAATGTATTTGATGTCAAGTGGTGTAACTAACCATCAAGTAAAAGGTTGTTCCTTGAATACATGGGACTGTACACAACTTAATCATAAACTTTTCAAACACATTTTTCAAGGATTTTGTTTCTTACAATTATCAAGAATTTTTGAGGTAAAGAATATCAAGAAGTTTTCTCAGGGTTATTTATTCCATTGGACCTGAACAAAATGTTCAAGCAATTACAAAATATTACTCTGCACTGCTCATGCCAACATTTAATTTTTTTTTCCTTCAAGGATTTCAGCTTTTAATTTAGATTTTTTTTTTACAGTTTCTGGATGGTTACACCACATGACAATTTTTACTTTAAGTCACAGAACAAATATCAAAATGACTATCAACTTGGTATGAAAATGTCCATCATCGAAAAGTTGTATTTAAGTTATTGTTTTGTGTGAATTGCCCTTTTAATTTATTTTTAGAATAACTTAACAGATCCAGACCGTTAGCTTTTGCTTTTAGAGCAACCCATTACTGGGTTTTACTTCCAGCTTATTTGAAAGATCTAACAAGTCATGGTGATTTCTCTGAAAATGAAAAGTCTGGTTACGGTCATACCAGAATTGCCAACATGGTACTCAGCGTTAGTAGTACTGTCATATATATATATATATATATAATATATATATATATATATTAAATACACACACACACACACACACACAAAGATCAGCCACAACATTTAAAAGTGAATAACATAAATTTTCTCATGACAATGGCACAGTCAAGGGGTGTGATATATATTAGGCAGCAAGTGAACAGTCAGTTCTTGAATTTCAAGCGTTGGAAGCTAGAAAAATGGGCAAGCGTGAAGATCAGAGTGACTTTGACGAGTGCCAAATTGTGATGGCTAGACGACTGGGTCAGAGCATCTCCAAAACAGTAGGTCTTGTGGGGTGTTATGCAGTCATTAGTACCTACAAAAAGTGGTCTAAGGAAGGACAACCAGCGACAGGGTCATGGACGCCCAAGGCTCACTGGGAGTGAAGTCTAGCCTGGTCCGAACTTACAGAAGAGCTACTGTAACACAAATGAAAAACTTAATGCTGGCCATGATAGAAGTGTTTCAGAACACAGTGCGTCGCAGCTTGCTGACCCGTCGACCGCTGAAAGCGCCTATAATGGGCACGTGAGGGTCAGAACTGGACCATGGAGCAATGGAAGTGGGTGGACTGGTCTGATGAATCACGTTTTCTTTTAGATCATGTGGACTGCCGTACCACCTACCTAAAGACTGTTGCGGACCACATACACCCCTTCATGGCAACGGTATTCCCTGATGGCAGTGGCCTCATTCTGCTGGATAATACATCCTGCCACACTGCAAAAACTGTTCAGGAATGGTTCAAGGTGTTGACTTGGCCTCCAAATTCCCTGGATCTCAATCCGATTGAGCATCTACGGAATGTGCTGGACCACAAAGTCCAATCCATGGAGGCCCAACTTCGCAATTTACAGGACTTGAAGGATCTGCTGCTAACATCTTGGTGCCAGATACCACAGGACACCTTCAGAGGTCTTGTGGTGTCCATGCCTTGACAGGTCAAAGCTGTTTTGGCGGCACGAGGGGGACCTACACGATATTTGGCAGGTGGTTTTAATGTTGTGGCTGATCGGTGTATACACAGTATACCCAGCTCTGGAAAAAATTAAGAGACCACTGCAAAATTATCAGTTTATCTGGATTTACTATTTTTAGGTATGTGTTTAAGTAAAATTATTTTATTTGTTTTATACTATAAAGTACCGACAATATTTCTCCCAAATTCTTTTAGATCCATTCAGAGCATTTATTTACAGAAAATGACAACTGGTCAAAATAACAAAAGATGGAGTTTTCATACCTTGATTAATGCAAAGAAAACCAGTTCATATTCAAATTTAAACATCACAATAGTAATGTTTTAACTTAGAAGGGTCCAGAAATCAATATTTGGTGGAAAGCACCACCAGATCATCAATGATCCTCCACCTTGTTGTCTAATGGTTAGACGGAGACCTGGAGAAGCCTTCAAGCCACAGTGTCTCACACCCACTGTGAAATTTGGTGGAGAATTTGTGATGTTCTGGGGGTGCTTCAGCAAGGCTGGTATCATGCAGATTCATCTATGTGAAGGACGCATGAATAAAGCCACATACAAGGTTATCCTGGAAGAAAGCTTCCTTCTACTCTGACAATGTTCCCCAACTCTGAGCATTGTTTTTTCCAGCAGGACAATGCTCCATGCCACACACAGCCAGGTCAATGAAGGTGTGTATGAAGGACTACCGGATCATCAATCTCCAGACCTGAACTCCACTGAAAACCTCTGGAATGTGATCAAGAGTAAGATGGATGGCCACAAACCATCAAACAAAGCCAAGCTGCTTGAAATATTGCACCAGGAGTGGCATAAAGTCATCCAACAGCAATGTGAAAGACTGGTAGAGAGCATGCCAAGCACATGAAAGCTGAAAATCAGGGTTATTACACCAAATATTAATTTCTGAACTCTTCCTAAGTTAAAACATTAGTATTGTGTTGTTTCAAAATGAATATGAACTGGTTTTCTTTACATTATTTCATATAGGTATTTTTTGTTATTTTGACCAGTTGTCATTTTCTCCAAATAAATGCTCTAAATGAAAATAGTTTTATTTGGAATTTGGGAGAAATATTGTCAGTACTTTATAGAATAAAACAAACATTTTACACAAACACATACCTGTAAATAATAAATCCAGAGAAACTGATAATTTTGCAGTGGTCTCTTAATTGTTTCCTAATATATATATATATATATATATATATATATAAAAAAAAAAATCACATACGCACACATGCATACACCTACAAATATTGGCACCCTTGGTAAATATTTAACATATAAAGCCGTGAAAGAAAATCTACATTGTTTGTCCTTTTGATGTTTCATTAAAAAAAAAACTTTCACAGGGATATAAATATGAGGAAACGCACAGGCCAAATTCCCTTAATCAATCACAGTGGGTTAGACTAAAGAATATAGTTATGATGTGCGGCAAAAGGTTGTTGAGCTTCACAAAATGGGAAGTGGCTATAAGAAAATAGCTAAATCATTGAAAATGCCCATTTCCACCATAAGGGCAATAATTAAGATGTTCCAATCAACTGGAGATCTTAAGAATCTTAAACATTGCGGGGCTGTTTTTATGTCAGATGTTCCTGCTCTGATACATAGCATCATTAACTCTTTCAAACACCAAAAGAGAAAAAAAAAATTAAAACCTGACTGCCTCTGCCAGAAAGTGTTTGGATCTTCCAGCAGGACAATGATCCAAAACAAACATCAAAATCAACACAAAAATGGTCCATTGACCATAAAATCAAGGTTCTGCCATGGCCATCCCAGTCCCCTGACCTGAACCCCATAGAAAACCTGTGAGGTGAACTGAAGAGGGGAGTCCACCAGCATGGACCTTGGAATTTGAAGGATCTGGATCGATTCTGTATGGGGAATTGTCTCAGATCCCTTGCCATGTGTTCTCCAAACTCATTAGGCAGTATATGAGAAGATCCAGAGCTGTTATCTTGGCAAAGGGAGGTTACACAAAGTATTGAAAAAAAGGGAGAAAATAATTGTGCCACACATATATTTGACACAAATATTTGTTTTTTGATAAACTTGTGTTATGTTAGCAATTGACTGATATCCATTAAAGGTTAGATTTTTGTGAATATTTTAAATGAAAGATAAAAGGGATAAACAATAAAGACAGATTTTTCACAGCCCTCATTGCTCATATTTACCAAGGTGTATCACAGTAGGTGAAAATGTTTATGATTATTAAAAATCCTTTCTCCCATGTTAAAAATCCTTTTACACTACACTGAAAAATAACCTACCTGATGTATTGGTGACACAGTCTTTGACTTGCTTCACTTTTCCTGTGACCTGTACAGAATTAGTCACTTTTTTTTTTTTTTTTGTTCAAAACATTTATTGTACAAACCATATTGGTGCTCACACACACACTTTGTTAAATCAAAGCATTTAAAAATCCCATTTAAATTGCTGTAAAGTCCTTGCATACCATAACTGTATACAGGGTTAGAGACTCACCTCAGTCACTGATCTTCCTAATTCATGGGCAATCTTCTCCCACCGTCCCGGTGTTCCACCAGGAAACTTGGCCATGCAGCGAGAAAGCTGGCTGAGATCCTCCTCTGTCCACTCATTAGCCTACAATTATTACCAGACTTTGGTACATAAAAATACTTTTATTTTAACCAATGTTCTTTGAACAAATACTTACTTTCTTCTTCTGCTGCTTTTTGTCCTCTAACCAGTCACCCATTTGATCTTCAATATCTTCAATAGATGTTCCCAGATCATATGCGTGCACAAAAGCTGGATCTGTGTTGGGTTCATAGGCTGGAAACTCTACTTTAGGTTTCTTCACCTTGGGCCGTTTTTCTTCTAAATTAACCACCATCACAGATATTAAACGTCACGTTGTCACAATTTAACCAAATGCACATGCATGGTTATATAGGTTATCAAGGCCTTACTCTGCTGCATTTCCTGCTCTGCCAGAGCTTCTGCCTCCTCCTTTTCTTTTACTTTCATTTCCTTATAATCTTTGTAATATTGCTTTACATCCTGAAAATACAACATATGCCATAATTGTTAAAGTTATATGCTTTAAGACAAAGCTCAAAACATCAAGTAAGTCATGGAGCCTTTAATCTTGTGGAACAGTACCTGTATTATATGAGGGAGAGACTTCACAGAATAGTATAGCCAAATGCTTAATTTCAGAGGCAAAATGTCATGCCAGTGTGGCTTGTCAGATCTATGGAAACAGAAGCAAAGAATACACTAAGATTTCTATGTTTGAGAACCAGTCAACATTTCTTAAAACATTTTTTTGTTTATTTTACCTTTCATTTTTTTCCTGTGCCAGGGACTTAATCTCCTCTGTCATCTTACTGCTTTGTTTTTTCTTCTTCTCCCTCTTTTTTCTAGTCAGAAGTTCATCCTGATAAGAAATTAAGACAAAGCTTCCATCACTTTGTATGCTAAAGTAAATGAAGCATCTTATAATCCAACACCACACGACAACTCCTGCACAATTACATGTTTTGCTACTTACCAACTGCTTCTCAAGGTAGATGGACCATATAACTGCATAGTGGCCCACTGTCAGAATAAGGAAGAGGAGGAAGCCCAGCTCTCCATTACTCATCTTCCTTACACGTCGATAGTAGAAGACAGGCTGTCTCCAATCTGGAAGCCCATTGACCAGGATGTCATCATATCTGTAGATGTAGTGCAGTTACCAGTGAGAAGATTCTATGTAAAATATTTTTTAAAAGAACAGTGTAACAGGTTAGAAGAAGTAGGAAGTGGGAGATGGCGCATCCAACTAAAAGGTAAATTTATTCTTCACACACAAAAACACGTTCGCTTGCTGCGTGATGGTAAAGCTTCACACATAACACTCAAAAGCTATATATATCATGACTGGCAGAGGCCAACACACTTGAAGCTTCAGCTGGGCTTTCTCCCTCACTCTGAAGTCTTGCCCCTTTTCTTTCCCCCGTCTCTCACTGCGAACCAAGAGACAGCAATTCATCTCAGGTGAAAATCCTTACCACTTTCTCTCTCCCCAAACTAACAATCGACCACTCCCTCACCTCCAATTACCCCCACCACCCGACTCAGGCCGGGGGAACTGTCCGGCCTGCCCACTCCCTCCCTCCCCCCCTTCTGGAGAGGAAGTCTGCGACCACCTTGAACTTAACTGGCTGGAGTGCCAGATACCAACGGGTGATCCGGGCGTTGGCATCCTTCATGCAGTGGAGCCATTGGAGCAGGGCATGGTCCAAACAGAGGGTGAATGCTTGTCCCAACAAATAGTAGCGGAGAGTGAGGACCGCCCCCTTGATGGCTAAGCACTCCTCCTCTATGGTGCTGTACTTTTACCTGCGTAAATGCTTGTTGGCATGGCTCCATCTACTGGACTGGGTCTGGGGCTCCCTTTGTAGTGAGATCAGTCAGTGGGCTGGTGACATCTGAACAATTAGGCACAAACCTTCAATAATAGCCAGCCCCAGGAACTCTCTCACCTCCTTTTTGGTCTTGGGTCTCGGGCAGGTCGCAATTGCAGTAGTTTTATCAATTTGGGGCCGCACATGACGTGACCCAAGTGGAACCCCAGATACCATACCTCCAGTCGTCCAATTGCGCACTTCTTAGGGTTTGCTGCGTGTCCCGCTCCACACAGTGTCCTCAGAATGCTGCATGTGCTGCTGCCAATCATTACGATAAATAATGATGTCATCCAATATGCAGCATGCAGTCTGAGGACTCTGTCCATAAGATGCTGAAACATGGCCAGGGCCCCAAACAAACCAAAAGGAAGGGTCACAAATTGGTGTAAACCAAACAGTGTGGAGAAGGCCGTTTTTTCACATGAAATCACATTAAGTGGATCTGCCAATATCCCTTTGTTAAATCCAATGTTGAATAAAACCAAGCCATGCCCAACCGATCAACCGGTTCATCAATACAAGGCATTGGATAAGCATCAAATTTCAACACCGCGTGAAATTTCTTATAATCCACATAGAACCGGACCGAGCCGTCGCTCTTAGGTAATAAACCACAGGGCTGGCCCAATCACTGTGGGATTCTTTCATTACCTCCATATCCAGTATGGCCTTTAATTCTTCCCGTACTACCCGTTTCTTGTGTTAGGGTAAGCAGTAGGGACTACTATGACACTACTCCTGGGGTTGTCTTGATGTAGTGTTTTATGAGATTAGTACGGCCAGGAAGAGGCGAGAACACACAGAAATTATTTTGCAACCTGGTAACCTCAATACATTGTGACAGCAAGAGGTGGTCTCCACAAGGAGTGAGCTGATTGGCTTTTAGATTCACCTCCGGTCTGAGCTCCTCCCTCTCCAGAACTACCATCGCCAAGGATATGGGGACCGCCTCTCTCCATGGTTTTAGTAGGTTGAGGTGGTAAATCTGACATGCCCCGCCCCTATCCATACACACTACATCATAGTCGACATCCCCAACTTGCCATGTGACCTCAAAGGGCCCTTTCCACTTCGAGAGTAATTTCGAGCTCAATGTGGGCACCAATACAAATATTTTATCTCCCTGAGTAAACTCCCATAGCCTGTAAACTCCCGTTATACAGCCAGGACTGACACTCTTGTGCCGGTAACAAATTCTCCTATGATTTTGCTCTCAGGTCAAGAACGTATTGAATAACATTTTTGCTCTGTGAAGGTCCCTCCTCCCAGTTTTCCTTCATGACATCTAACACACCACAGGGCTTACACCCATGTAACAATTCAAACGGGGAAAATCCTGTGGAGGCTTGCAGGACCTCTCACACCGCAAATAACAGGGGTTCAAGCCACTTATCCCAGTTCCGAGCATCTTTGTGCACGAACTTACGAATCATATTCTTTAAGGTCTTATTAAATCATTCGACCAAGCCGTCCATTGTGGATGGTACGCGCTTTTCCGAATCAATTTAATACCCAATAATTCGTACAGATCGCATAGTGTATGTGACATAAAAGCTGTGCCCTGATCAGTGACGATTTCTTTCAGAATCCCCACTCAGGAGATAACTTTGAAGAGTGCCTCTGCAAAACTACATGCTGAGATGTTGTGCAAAGGCACTGCTTCCGGATATCGTGTTGTGTAATCCACCAGGACTCATGCAAAGCGATGCCCGTGGATGTCCATTCTAATGGCCCAATGAGTTTCATGACAATTTGTTTGAAGGGAATCTCAAATCAAAAGAAGGGAGCGCAATGGCGCTTTTGGAGTGGCCAGAGGATTCACCAGCTGACATTGATGGCATGCTGCACACAACCGGCAAACATCCCCATGAATGTCCAGCCAATAGAAACAGGCCATGAGACAGCTTAGTGTTTGTCCCAAGTGACCTGCCATCAGATTATGAGCTGCCTGGAATAACATTTCCTGAAGACTCTTTGGTATCAACAACTGGGTTTTATTTTCATTTGTCTGAGTGTGCTGTGTCACTCTATACAACTGATCATTTATAATTGAAAAATATGGATATGTGAGTGCGATGCCCGGCTGGAGATCAATTGGCCATCAATCACTTTCACTTGGTCAAACGTGTGCTTCAGGGGTTCATCTTGCGACTGCATCCCCAAACGATCAAAAAGCTGACCAATTAGTTCCCAAAACTAGCGGAAGGAGGAATAACCACCACCTCAATAGTATGATTTTGTCAATGGAATATTACCGTGATGGTCATTACAGGATAATCATGAATATCCCCATGCACACACCTAACCCTCACCCAATTATCTGCATCCAATGCCCAGTTTTGAACCAAGAATTGATGAAGGGAGGTTTGATTACAACCTGAATCCACCAAGGCTTGGCATGTAACCCGATCATGGGATCAATCGGTGATGGTCTGTGGGATGTCGGATATCTGGATCAAGGCCCCCACCTCTATTAGCTGCACTGCTCTCGAACACGACCCAGCTCCCCACAACTTCAGCAAACCGGCCCAAGCCCCCCCGCCTACACTTGTGGCAGCGGACTCCTTCACCTGGGATGAAAGAGGGCAGAGATGGGGTTTGTGGAAGCAGAGAACCTCCATGACCGGGGAGCCGGTCTGGGGGGACTGTTCCCCCATTTACAGGGAAACGGAACAGGACGGAAGGAAGGGGAGGGAGAGAGAACAGGGTAGGAGACATTAGGGGGGGAAGGGCGTGGCCTCCAGATACGCTTCCAGATGGTCTTCTGCCAGCTGGATCGCTTTGTCCTGTGGCGCCGACTGAAGGCACTGGACCCACTCGGCCATTCCCTTTGTCAAACGGAAGGCTTATGACATCCTCTGTATCGCTGTCCTCCTTGGCCAGCACCCATCGCCGGCCAGTGTCATGGAGCTGCTGGGCAAAAGCATATGGGCAGCCAACCTCGCTCAGCATTAAGGAGCAGAAATGCAGGTGGTGTTCTTCTGGGTTGCGGCCGACCCATTGCAAGGAAGACTTCTTCAGCACAGAGTTGTCCAGGAGGTTGGCAAATGGAAGCATTTGTGCCACGATCTGGGCTTCCCTTGTCAGCAGCTGTTCTGGAGGCCACTTCAAAGCTTTGGCGGTGTGCTCAAAGAGCTCAAGGTAGGCCTCCCTCCTCCTGGGGTACTTAGCTCCACAGCACCTACCGGTCCTCCTCCTGGGCCTGAAGGAGCACCACAAAGCGCTGTTGCTGCTCTCTCCGAAACTCCTGAAGGAAATGAACCATGAAGGCCTGGTGTTGGCCCTGGTGTATGCTGGCAAGAGACCGAAAGCCTTCCTCCAGCAGTGATGACTCCATGACAGTGTATCCATCATCCTCTGATCCCAGGTTTCAGCACCAGCGTAAACAGGTTCGAGGAATGGGGAGATGGTGAATATAACTCAAAGGTACATATATTCTTCACACACAAAAAATACTTTCTCTTGCTGCGTAACAGTAAAATGCAAGAAACAGAATCTCATAGTCTTCCCACATGAGAAATAAGGGCTTGTGAGTTAATCAGAGAGCCTTAAAATAATGTGTGGAAGTGAAGAATAAGGCAGAAATATTTTACTATTGCATAATATAATAGCTATACAGGTTGGCTGGGTTACAAAGGAAGCAAAAGAAAACAAAACATTGAAAAAGTCCACTAGATCAAAAATTGGACAAATAAGAGATATATTTTAGATATTTACACATATTTTGATAATTAAAATATTCTTTTAATTATTTTACATTTTATACTTTTGTATTTGACTGTCATTCATACATTTTTGAAGCCTGAAAAGGAAATCATATACCCTTATTGTATTATATGGCCCAAGATAAATTTGTATAAATTACTTGATGCATGATATTTAATCGTCATATTCGTGAAACACCGAAAACAGACAATTAATCATCATAGCCCTAAAACATGCAATTAATCTTCATATTCACAATTATTTTTCAATATAAATTGATAGAATGTGAAATTTGTACATTTTTGAAAAGCTAAAATGTGATTAAAATCATAAAGAAAAAATATTTAAAAAAAAATGTACAATATACTATGTTGCGTGAATATATATATGAAGAGGCCACTTCTCAGTTTGCTTAATATATTTTTTTAGTTACATTATGCTAACATGTCATCAAAAGTCTGGCAAGTAAAAAAAAAGAATTTACTAGCCAATGACGATTCTTTCTCCAACATGATGCTTAATAGCAATAAATCACAAAATCAATGAGTTATTAAATGAAGGCCGCCACAAGTTATGAAAACGTCTGGAAGAAATGTAATCAAAGAAAGGCATAATACCACTATTGAATAGCAACATGAGTGGAGAAATAGCTTAATTTGAAAACTAAAGTATAGCTGCTTTAGAATTAACCTCTGTTAGACATCCTACAATGACTTTCGACTTTCAATGAAAGAACACAAACCACAAGGGGCTAGTCATGAGAACATGATGTTTGTACAGTTGCTCACCTTTGTCTTCTTTCTTCATCTTTAAGAACCTCATATATGGCAACTAACTAGTAAGAAATGACAAAGATATCATCAGATATGCTGAATTCCAAAAAATGTAAAGAGAAACAAGAAAATAAAATAATTAAGATGTAATTACATACAATTTCATACCAAAGACTACTTTTGTTCAGCCTTAACAAAACACCTACCTGTCGGAACTGGGTTTCTGCATTTTCATCTTTGTTTTTATCTGGATGTAATGTAAGAGAGAGTTTTCTATATGCCTTCCTGATCTCAGAGGAAGATGCATCCTGTGAGAAGCAGAAGCATCAACATTAAAGTCATTGGCTTTTAAATTACATATCCTCAATGACTTCTTTAAAGAAAGAGTTCACCCCAAAATTAAAACTGTCACTCTCATGCCATTCCAAATGCGTATTAATTTTTTCTTCTGCTGAACACAAAACGACATTTTTAGAAGAATATCTTAGCTCTGTAGGGCCATACAACGCAAGTGATTGGTGACCAAATATTTGAAGCTCCATAAAGCACATAACGTCAGCATAATAGTAATCCATAAATCTCCAGTGGTTTAATCCACTTCTTTTGAAGAAATCCAATCAGTTTTGGGTGAGAACAGACCAAAATGCAAAAAACATTTACTGTACATTTTACTGTCGCAGTCTCTATAGGCATGATCGTGATATTGAGCTTGATTATACATACTTATTGGTGCTTGAGGAGTGTGCAGAGCGCTAGATGGTGCTATAAAGTGTAATCGAGTTTGAAATTATGATTGCCATGGGGACTGCTGATGTCAAGATTTATAGTGAAAGGGTGTTATATTTTGGTCTGTTTTCACCAAGAACTGATTGGATTGCTTCAGAAGACATGGATTCAATCACTGGAGTCTTATGGATTACTTATACACTGCCTTAATGTGATTTTTGAGCTTCAAAGTGTTGGTCACCATTCACTTGCATTGTATGGACCTACAGAGCTGAGATATTCTTCTAATAATCTTTGTGTTCTGCAAAAATAATAAAAAGTCATGCACATCTGGGATGGCATGAGGGTAAGTAAATGATGAGAGAATTGTTATTTTTGGGTGAACTATCCGTTTAAATTAAAAGGAATGTGACTGGTAATTGATTGGATTGCCTCTGGTGTTTCAGGAAAAGAAAAGTGAGATAACTGTTAGCATTGTGCAGCAACATATTTCTGTCAGCAATTTGATAAATACATAGAGACTAAACGTTACATGCTGCTCTGCTGACAACAATAAGAGAATAGCTTTATTAAAAGCGAATTATCATGGTAAATGTGTAGCAGCAGCACTGTTGTTGTAGCATTTATCCGCCATACATTTGGGAAAGATACATTGAAACCCACGCTAGACAAGAAACGGTTAGATGCAAAACAATACGGTCATCAACGCATTTAAACGCATTAAATATCACTTAGCCACCAAATTGTAAATTTTAAAAACAGAGCGAAAGAATGACACGTCATGTCGTGCTGTTTAGGCCCACAGCCCGGAGATTTCTTGGTCAGTGGGCACCGCCATTCACATTATGCAGGAGGCAGGGCCAGTTTTCCGCAGCCCTCGTTCGGTGGATATAAAGTCAGGCTGTTGAGAGATATTAAGCAAAAGAAAAAATAAGATTGTATCTCCATAAACGCGCGGGAGTTAGACCTGCGATATTTACTACGCCGGTGTGCTGTATATCCAACAGTCAAATATCTCCTTATTTTGACTTTACTGACACAGTTCGAATAGCAGATGTACTAAAAACAAACGGTAGAGATAAAACCCAGTCTTACGTGATTCACAGACAAGAATTCGTAGAAGGTATGTGGGATTTCCTCCACTAGGTCGAAAAGCTCCAAGTCTGCGTCCCATGCTAACGTTGGTAACGGCTGAATAACCAGCATTCCGGAGAATAACACCAACGTAAAGACCTCGGTCAAAGTCATTGTTGGTTGTTTTTTATATGTCTGCGAAGGCCTACCATTAACTGTCCATTCGGGAAACCTTCGTTTTGAGATAACTTTAGCATAACATCACGGCCATTGAAACAGCTCAGTCTCAATCTGCTCTAAATCCACACACACACACACACACACACACACACACACACGTTTCACATGAATCCGCCACAGCAGGAACCAATAAGCGTGAAAGCTTCAGTAGTTACATGGTGCATCAAATCCACTGTTACCATGAGAGTTCCTACTGGTAAATTAACTTATGCGGTGTTGAATATTTCATAATATAACCATTGCCTATAGCTTAAGCGTTAAAGATATAGATAACAGATATAGGTTTCTCTGTATATCTGTACAGATATGTAGAACTAGAGCAATTTTATCACATGTCAAACAGAAAGGAAATAAACCAAAAGTTTCTGCCCCAGTAAGATCACTGTTCTCTTTAACTGGACGCCCCGTTCCAGTGTTCCCAAGCTTGGAACATGAGCTCGCTTTTCCCCTCTCCTTTAGTAGAAAGTTTTCTATTAGCCTACTTCTAGGGAGGGGTGACGAAAGTTGCACGTTTCTTCCGATGTAGCGCTATTAGGCTGCTATTATACTATTAGTAGGTCAATTTAGGGGGGCATTGACATTCTATAGCCTATCAACATTTGGACAATTAATCCTGTCTCTAACCTCAGCCTAAAGAGAGGGCCACAGACAAAGGCTACTAATGACAACAGCAGGTGTCCATATGAGAGTCATTTTGATTTTATTTTATTAAAACTTGTTGACACCAATAATCGGCTCGAGTGACCCATCTAGTTTTGTCTTAACAAAAAGGATGACTTATTACCTGCGCGTATTTAGCTGCTTATGTTGTTCCTCGATGTTCTTCTTAGGCTACTTTTTTTTTGAGTGAGTTACTAGACCAGCCAGACAAAACATTTGAAACATCCTCAGTAAGTTATGAGATGAGAAAGCTGTAAATGCACCGCATGCATTTGAAAGCAACATTCAGTGAGTAAAATTATAGATTAAGAAAATCTTTTGCTGAAACATAGGCCTACATATTTTTAATTATAAGAAAACGCAATATCTAAATAGTATGAAATAGATTTACCATTGGTATCAGCCATCAGCTAATCAATTATTTTCTATAATTTATTTACTTGGCCTATTTCAGTTTTTTCCAAAATACATGGAAGGTGATATTTCATTGTTTTCAAGCTTAAACGTTTGGATTTGGTTGTTTTAGTGCCAACGTAACATTTCATGAACTGCTCACGTTTAAGTCTGTGATATACCTTTGACAAACTTTTTACATTGGCTATTCACGCAAAAATAAAAATGTCATAAATTACTTACCCTCGTGTTGCTTCCGTTTGAATGTCCTACTTCCATAGAACACAAAAGGGAGATGTAAGGCAGAATGTTAGACTCAGTCGTCATTCACTTTCATTGCATCATTTTTCCCCCATACAACACAAGTGAATGGTGACTGATGATGTCATTCTGCCTTACATCTCCTTTTGTGTTCTACGGAAGAAAGAAACGGTCCAGCTTTGGAACAACAAGGTGAGTAAAGTATGGAAGAGTTTTAATTTTTAAATGAAGCATCCCTTTTTAATTTCCATCTTCTGGAATTGAGAAACTCGGGCGTATTTGTGCTTGGTTAGCGATATAAGAAATCCAGTCTGTTCTAACAGAGGTTACGAATTGTAGTTAACGTAAATCTGTAACAAAATATAAGGGTTTTCCCATTTCTTTTAATTTAATAGTTAGTCGGTCATTTTTTGGGGTGGTTTGGTAGCCTATAAGTTATTCATTCGGCGCCAAACACGGCAAGAGCATAATACACCAAATAATATTAATTCTTCCTAATGGGCTTTTATTCTTTAAACTGAATGTTCATTGATTAAATCACCCAGTTACAGTAACAGCTTGAGGTTTAACCCCTTACAGTTCATTTTAAGTAGAGATGTATTACTGGTTCTTCCTTAAAGTAGGCCTAAACAAATGTATCTTCATTGATTTAAATACTAAAGCATATAGCAGAATTATCATCGCGTTATATAATAAACTGAAATGGTACAACAGTTGCAGGCCTACGCATGCTATGTATTAATCAATAAAGCGGAATAGGCAAAAACACAGTATACAATTGGCTCCATATTTAAAATAGTACATTTTCAGTGAAGTATTAATGATAGTTTTTGTTTGTTCAACTGATCACCGTCAAGCCTACAATTTGTCCGAATTCCATTTTATTTTTTATCATTTAATTTATGTATTTTAATTAATTAATTAATTAATAAAAACAGTTGCCTTATCGCATCATATTTTGTATTTTTTAAATTCACTTGTATAGCTATTTTATATAAAAGACAATAGCCATGAGATGCAACATTTCCACTGCAGCAAATCAATCTCATGTAACAAAAATCAACAGCTGTTTGATTTCTTTTCTTTGCTTCTTTATAAACAGTATCGAAAAGCAAGGAAGAAATTCCATTTTCTTTGTAGCCTTGTTCTGATCAAATGTGGCAAACGTAATTCTGCTAAAAATAAATAAATTAATAAAAAATATGTAGGCCACATATTGGAAATCCCTTACAACTGTAGAGAATGATAAACGTATATAGGCTATAAGGGGGGACGTCGGTATGCATTTATAAATAAGGGAAAATGTATGCAAGAAGAGGAGAACAAACTCATTTCGCATGACTGACCAGGCTGATATATGTATGGATTTCAAATTCTATTAAATATTTTACAATTATCTAACGCATACCAAAATGCTATCTGACTGCACATTTTGTTTCATTGGTATAGAAAATATCATAGTGGGACAATATTCATGTTCATTCATAAATTGTCATAATTAGATTTAGATCATCAAAAGTAGAAATGCAAACTCAAGTCTGCTGAATCTGAAGGCCAAGTCCTGACCTCCATATCTTATATAGTTCACTAATCAATCTTGTGGGATCATATAATCAATAAAGTCATTAAGGTTTAAGCCAATATCTTATAGGAAATACAGGAGAGGAAAATCGTCTCCTTAAAACGCAGTCACTGAACATAGCCTACAGTTTTTCAGAGATCTGCACGTTATCCTTGTTAGTTTATAGACTAGATGAAAAATAATTCGCTTTTAATTGTCTTCATGGACTGAGATGAAAGAATGAATAATAACTGTGCAAAATGTTGCCCTGTGGTTTTGTCAGGAACTTTAGACTCTCTCCAAGTTGTTTCTCAAATTATTTTCAATAGTAGCTGTAACACCCGCTTGGCCATACGACCATTTTGACGAGTCACATCTGTGGTCTGAATAAAGAAATAATCGGTATTCTTGAGATTGTAGGGCATGACACTAATCATTGAAATTATACGTGTAGTCAGACCAACTCGACTAATACATATAGTAGCTAAATGACCTGGTTTATGGATTAGCGATAGCCTTTGTCGAAAATTGGTATGGTTACTTGAAGGAGCACCAACGTTTTGCAGAACCTTGTAGCTACGGTTAACGCTTGCGCCTCGCGTTTCCTTCAGCATGCTGAGCTTCTTTGTTTTCGCTGAAGTGCCTGTATTAAAGCAACTGACGTCATGGCAGGCAGACTGCGCGTGTGGTTTGCAGCTGAACACAGCACCCTAAACGAGTACCGTCCAGCACTACAGAGAAAAAAAAAACATAGACCTACCTCACACACGCGCGCGCGCGCGAGTACACGAACCGCAGCGCGCGTTCACATCCTTACTGATTCTCCAGCCATTGGAAATAGGAAAAAATCATGTGTAACTTATACCGTACGGTCACACTACGCGCTGAGAACGGTTATCAGGTAAATGTAAACGTGTGTGAACATTCTGTGAAATATCCAAACATAAAAGCCTGTAGTACAGATACATTTATATTTTTTACATTGCTGATTTAACTGAGTTACACGTTTGACTTAACCTACAAATTAAATTAGGATTCGAAAATAGAGGCTAACCTATAAAAATTAATTTACTAAAGCATGCTACTAGACGGCTGTGGCTGCCATTTGCCTTCACTGTTCATTTATGACCAATGAGTGGACTTATGGACTTCATAAGAACCGTCTTCTATAGGCTAAGTGTAGCCTACAGATCAAATGTTGCGCATGACAACACAGCTTCTGTATGTATCCATGTGTCAGGAGCACAATTTTTTTATGAAACACTCGACATTTATTTTTTAGAGACTTTACTGTGACCTACGTGAACCTGAATAAAAGCAACTGCATTTAGCTGACATTTGAGGTGTGCAGACGTATATAGGAAACCCACGAATTTGATAATTTAGTGACGGTTGCATTCTGCACCGGCTGGCCTTCACATACTCTTGTAATTGTGAGCTATACTGGCACGACGATCTTTAAATTAGTCTTTTGCTTAGGTCATATAAGATTTGTCTTGAATGGGGACACATCATAATCACCTGTCTTCAACGCGTTATTTCGAAGTGGTCACACTTGTCCTTTGTTTGTACGAACGGATATAATATACCACTACAGGTTAGAAAGTTAACATATTGTATACTGACAGTTATTTAAAATGAGAGTTTTCGTGGCAAAATAAAAGTAATGGGCGGATAAATAAGATGGTTTTAAAAGAAAGTATTTTTTTGGAACTAAATTATTAGCCTACAACATTATGCGATTTAAAAAAAATGATGCGTAATATTTGAAAGAACCCTTCTGCTTTTCTGCAATAAAATTAAACTTTTACGCACAATTTGTGTGCAAATAAATATAAGCGCAGCTCCTCTAAAAGTGTCTTCAATGCTTATCCTGAGAATCGTGTCTACAAACGACGTGGCTTGGCTAGGGTTTTTCCTCTTGAGAACTGGTGATGTGGGTGGTGAGGTTTGACAAAGACATCCGTCAGAGGGGTACTCTATTGATGATACCCCACTACTAATTCCCAGGCTACCCGCAAGGAATGAGATCACGTGATGGAGTGGGGCGGTCGAACTAAGCCATTTTGGGGACTGTGTCAGTTTGCACTGAACCATCAGACACTGTGTTGTTCAAATCAAATTGCTGTGCTGAAAAACTACTCATCTGGAATTTACCATATTTGTCCGGAATCTGTGGATTAATCTGTGAATCAAATCGGAAAGAAGAAAGAAGGCCACAATGAGCACGGCGGTGGTACATTAGAGCCATTGACAGCGTCTGCCGCTCATTCCAAGATGGCCGCTTCGGTTGCATTCATTTTTTGCTGATCGACTCTCAATTTTTATTGTCTACCATAACAAAGCTAAAAAGCCATTGGAGAATAATCCGGGTATGTACGTTTGGATGTACAAAAAATGCGGAGTTAAGGGCTTTTCTGCCTTTGTTTTATATTATCTTCTCCGGAGACAAGAGAGGAACAATGTTGCCACTTGCACGGATGAATGTTGTCTCAACGTACGAATTTCATTTAAAATGTTGATAATTTTTCTGGAAAAGGATTCTATGACATATGTTAACACAATACGCACGTCAGTGAGTATTTAATCTTTGTGAAACTGAAGTATATCGTTCTCCCCAAGTCCTGTTTTTAACCTAAAAAGTCGGCGCGCACGGGAAAATAACAGGCGAGTTGGGTCAGGTGTTAACGGGTGACCACATTCATCCATTTCTTCACGCTTGAAAATCAAAGATTAATTGCCTTATTTTATAGAAATGTTTAGCCTGGTGAGTGTAGATTTAGGCAAAATTAGACTTGCCATGTTTTAATGTCGTCGATTTGTTTTTTTAACTTAAGTTCATAAGCTTATTTGCTGGGTGCTATAGACTATCTCCTATAAGCGGCAACACGAAAAACCACTTACCTTTATTCTGAGTCGGTTAACTTCACAGCAAATTTATTTTTAAGTGTGCTTATTTTTTTATTTGTCACAGAATGTAACTTAGTTTGCGTGTTTTGTAGCCTATAATACTAAATCATTGTTATATGATCAGGACACGTAAGGCTGGCCCGTCTTCTTTTCTTTTTTTTTTTTGGATAAGTCTTAATTCAAAGATCTGTTTTTAAAAGGCATTTTTTTCGTTATTCTGCTATAGCTATACAATATATGATTATTTATCCGTCAGTTGTTGACTAAACATCTCAACATGTAAAACATGTCAAGCGACTAAACGTGTCAAGTTCATAGGCTCCAAATAGTTAATAACTCCATCTAAAAAATGAAAGCACGTTAACGCAATCTAAAGTATGTTATATCTCGAAATGGATTGTTTCATTTCATGACGTCCACTTGCCAAATCATCCTAAAATGTAAATGATGTAAATGTCATTGGAAATTACGTGCTGTGTTGCCACTGTCCTTTCCACCTTGCCGTGTATTACTGATTTTCAGTTATCTAAATCATACAATTACATATAAAAAGCCATACGTTTTTACCACACTGCAAGTTATTTGTAGGCTATTTCATGGCCACGAGAAAGGGGATGTTTGGATGTCCATCAATCAGCCATAAATGCATATAGCCTGAAAGTGCAAAATATCAAAGTTATAAATCCGCACGTACACCAGTTCTTCTTTCTTCTCAACACGAGTTGTTTTCTAAGGCATAAATGTGACACTTATCATCTACTGTATTTTTAATATTATTATTAAACCCAAACTTGTGAGAAGGTTTTATGGGCCTGGTTGGAAAACCAAAGCACACCTCGTTTTGCCTTTTAAACGTAGCCACCTTGTTTATTTAAATCCACCGTCCGATCTACAGATTCCCTTATGCGAAAATGATTATAATTCAATCTTAATCCCTAACCACAGGCGATTCTTAATTAAGAAAAGTTGTACCACAGTATCTCCTCTTGGGTTTTTGGGGGATTTGTTTTTATAGCCAACTGACTACCGTAAATTACTAGCTGTCGTTCTGTAGTCTTTCGAATTGATTTTCAGTTTCACCTGTTGTGGACTGCTAGCCTATATGTTATCCAGTTCTTACATTGTAATACAATGTGCATTGTTCCTTTAATATAAGTTTTCAGGCATGGTTGGTGTTTCATAAGAAATTCAGAGATTTCAGACAAACTTATGTTTTGACAGAAGCCATATTTTTATTAGATGGTCATTTAGTGCGTCGGATTCGTGCCACTTTGCACTGGCAGAGTTCACGATGTAAAATCGCGTTTACGGGCTATTTATATTTTCATGAGCATTTCGCATAGGGCCGCTCTCAGCGAGGATTCGCGCTTCGACATGTTCCTCTTTGAAGAAGACATCGTCACGTCAGAACACAATTTATTTTACAGTATGATAGCTGTATTTGCTGAAATTATGGTTGTCCGACGTGTTTAATAGGTGATGGTGAGCACTGCTTTTTTTAAACAATAGTGTGGCGCACAGGTCAGCCTCGAGAGCGAACTCGCGTGGACTCGGAACTGTGCAAAATGGCAGCCACGTTCAAGGCGCTGCATACTTTTTTTTAGCGAGAAACACATGAGCGGAGAGGAACGAGCCGTGCTAACCCGTCAATAGGTTGAATTTATGATCATTTGTATTGATCCGGGCAATCCGTGAATCCTTCGAAGAGTGCGGCTCCATTTGACTGGCACAATGCCAATTACAACCCGTCGTCATAGCAACAAAGTGTGGGCATTTCGGTTTTCATTCTCACCTGTATGCATCAACTGCATATGAATGAAACCCATTTCACTAGGCTACTTGTGTGTGTAATTGAACAATGAGTTTTGCTAAAAGAGATTTGAGTCGGCTGGTCGGTTATAATTGTCGGGTTAGCCTACATGTTAAGATGAGTTGATCTATTGTCGCATATTTGGTCCCTCACGTGCAAGTGAACCTGATTTATGTAGCCTTAATATAAGGTCGCTAATTATTTTTCTATAGGCTGTTTTAATCAAGGCTGTGAACATTAATGAGTCTCTTGTTTGGTCAGCAGGTTCGCGAACTCACATGACAATGCACAGAACAACAAGAATCAAGATAACGGAGCTCAATCCTCATTTGATGTGCGTTTTATGTGGAGGATACTTCATTGACGCGACCACCATTGTTGAATGTTTGCATTCATGTAAGTCCTATATCGATCACAATATGCATTCATTATTTTTTTTTTTTTTTAATGCTGCTTTGTTGATCATTCAAATAGGTTTGTCTTTTACTACAAAGTGTGTTTATTGTTATTGTTATTGTTGCTATTGTTTTCACAGTCTGCAAAATGTGCATTGTGAGGTATCTGGAGACCAGCAAATATTGCCCCATTTGTGATGTTCAAGTCCATAAAACAAAACCTCTTCTGAATATCAGGTAACAGCTGTTTTGATGAAATATTTTAATTCATTTTTGCATTATTTTAATGAGCATACATGTTGCTAGTGTATCCCGAAAACAGAGTAAAGCTTTGAAATTCTGTATAGGCACAGCCACAGCTGTAGTAGATAAACATGACTTTAGAGTATTTGCTCAGAGTAACCCCTCAATTCAACATTGGTATATTCCAGGTCAGATAAGACCCTTCAGGATATTGTATACAAGTTGGTGCCTGGTCTATTCAAAAGTAAGTGTTTAAAACTTTTTTTGAAGTGTTAATTTAATTAGGCCTATATTTATTAATGCATTTTCTGCAAGACGACTGGGAAGCAATAGCTTTCCTCAAAATATCATGATGTGACCTTAAAGGGCTGCTAATATTTTAATAATTATTGAATAAAAAATAAATAATAAAAAAGATATACATCTATAATATGTGTGTGGTTGTGTGTTTTCTTACTCAGATGAAATGAAACGAAGGCGGGATTTTTATGCAGACCATCCTTTAGTTGATGGTAAAATGTGAAGAGGCTTAATTCTAAAATTAAAAATTATTATAAAATTATATATTCAATACTGCATCCATACCATTTGAGAAATTCTTTCTCTGAACTTTAGCAACAAATGGTTCGAATGAGGACAGAGGAGAAGTGGCTGATGAAGACAAGAGAATCATTGCTGATGATGAGATCATCAGCTTGTCCATTGAGTTTTTTGATCAGAACAAGTAGGTTCCGTTCAACATTAGCTCCTTGTAGTGTCTAAATTTAAGCTGTGCCATTATCATTAAAATCCAGTGTTGCTCTTGGAGGTGTTAATGTCATAATCATGCCAAGTTGTAACCAGACCTGTGAAATTTATGATATTGTTGTTAAACATTGCATTCTTGTTTTTCTCTTTAATATTTTCAGGCGTGATGGTAAAGATGGGGAAGATAAAGAAACCACAAAAGAGGTAATGAGTTTTATATTAAATTAAATATTTCACAACATGTCTCAATTAGTCAATTTTAAGATTTATAGTGGACAACCTAAATGTGTGGAATCTTGTAATTTTAGGCTAATGTAAAACGGTACTTACAATGCCCAGCTGCTATGACAGTGATGCATCTCAGAAAATTTCTCAGAAGTAAAATGGACATACCATGCACCTTTCAGGTAATCTTGTTTACATTCACTTTCTAAATGATTCGGTTTCATCTCCTCTCTAAACATATTTTTTTTCCTGACATATTTATACATTTTTAAGCACAAACATCTGTTTTCAAACACTTATAACACTACACAATATGCTGCACTCTCAGTGTTTAAGTGAGTACTAAATATGAACTTGTTTAGCAAGACTGTTTTCTTCTTTCAGATTGAGGTTATGTATGAAGATGAGCCCTTGAAAGATTACTATACTCTTATGGATATTGCTTATATCTACACATGGAGAAGGGTATGAGTATACATCTAAAAAAAACATTAAAACAATTTAAAACATTTGATACATAATTTGAAATTTTGAAAATTTATTTGTTTGGTTGCTTTTAAAGTTATAGTAAAACAGGTGTTGATATTTTACAGAATGGGCCCTTACCATTGAAGTATAGAGTTCGGCCTGGCTGCAAAAAGATGAAGTTAAGCAGCCCTAGGGATGCTGTTACTGGTGGCAGAAGGCCTGATACAGAAAGTGACTCCAGCAGTGACAAACCAAACAGCCCAGCTGCTGCCGCATCCTCCACATCCTGCTCTTTGCCCAGCCCAAACACTCCTGTCCAGTCTTCACATCCCAACTTCCCTCATATCTCCACGGTTAACGGAGTGTCTGCCAAAGTTGGCCCAAATGGCCAAGCTCCTTTTAGCAGCAAAGTCTGCAAAGTTTCATTTAATTGCTCCAACTCACTCGAGTGACTTGCTATAGATGCCAAAGCCATCAACCCCATGCAAAAAGAGCTGTGATGTAGATGCTTTCTTTATAAACCACATCTAAATATTTTATATAATTTTTAAATATACTTGTTTTGTCACAGTGTGTGCAAACTTTATAACACAGCATTGCTTGTGTTATATTTGTATGAATTACTATGGCTTATTTAATGTTGTGAAGAGTACTTGGCTAGAAGCTGAATGTATCTAGGTGTTTTTATAAACTTTTTTTTTTTTTTTTTATAGATTAGAACAGCAATGTAAAAAATATTTTTCTTGTCCATAAAGTCAACAATAAAACTCAAGGGGGCACGCACAATGTTTTGATCATTCCGGAATTGTTCGTCATATCATGAAGGGCATGGATTTTATTCGGTGGAAATATGTAAACCCAAACAACATTTTTGATAGCCAAAGTATATCCTTGAAGAGCAAATGTGAACGCTTGCATTAATATTTGCTATGTTGCATTTATAAAGGGCGGAAATGCTGCGTCAGCTATAGCCTATTGATTGGATAAACCCAGGAATATATATCTATTTTTTTTTAACTGCCACGTGCTCGTCACATAAGTTAAGTTGAGAAATGTAGTCTTATTTTCTCAATATTTCCCCCCTCAATATTTATCTCATCACGCGAGGATGTAGATTGTTGCTAGAAGATTCCGTGCACTCATAGCCTTAAATTCACATGTTCTTTCTTGCATTTCTGTGTTCAAGCGGTTATTTGTTAATGTCAATGTATCTTTTACTGTTGTACAATATTAAACCTTTGTCTAAATAAACATTTTACTTTTTTATTACTACATACATTGTTTGGCCTTCATAAAACAAAACCACAATTGTTCTGTGCAAGTGCTCTGTGATATAAAGAGCCGAATGCGGCCTTGAACGAGTCCGCACAAGTCGGGTCCAAAGTAAATGTTTGATAATTAAAGGTAAGAATCTGCGACTTGATATTTATTCATTAATGTATGGCTTAGTAAATCCGTATGACCGATATGTGTTCGTGAACTTGTGGGGTCGACTGATTCTCAGGAAATATGCACAATTCCAAAAGAAGGACATTTTTGTGCATTGAACCTTCGGTCAGTCTGTTAGCAATAGATTTTTCTTCATACACAGTGCTAAATAAACAAATCATAAATAAATTGCAAACTCCAAAAATATGCTCATGAGACAGACAAAAAACGATTCGATAAAAGGCACAATGAAAATGAAAAGCAATAGGTCTACGTTAGGCTACTCGTTAAGTCAACGAAAAAAAAAATATATATATATACTATATATAAAAGGACCTTGTGCCGTCTGTACACAGTCAATGAACACTCTGTCATGTCTAGTGATCTCACTGGCCTCACACACGCACTCGCACATGTACAGAACTGGACTAAAGGGCCCTTTTCATGTCCGACCACCACTGCACATGACAAAAATCGACTCTGAAAGTGTACATAAATATTAAGTATAGCTAACGCACTGGGCAGCAGAGCCTATTTCGTTCTCACAATAAAAATTGTACATTTTAGACATAAAAACATTTCCTAATTATTAAACTAAATAATTTCAACAGAAAAATGTACCAAAATACCCCTGAATATTTTTTTATTTGATTAACCGCATTAATAAGATATTTTCTGTTGATTAATTATCCACTGGACTAGGCGCATGCTCGATATGGCGTCCCATTTCACAATTCGCGATTTACCAAAAATATGTGGATTTGGTAGCTGTTTAACGAAATGTAGCCTAGCCTATTATATTAAGAAGAAGAAGAAGAAGAAAAAACAATCTGCTTGTTTAAAATATTAGGTCAATGTATTTATTTTAAAGGAAACACAGAATAAATTCAGTGGCTTTGTCAAAACAAAAAAAAAAATGCTCTAAAGTTGGCATCACATTGGCACGAAGCGCAAACTTTGTTAATGCGGCATGCTGTAATCTGGACCTGTGGGGACAATGTCTCTGAAAACGCAAAGCCTCGATAGTCTCTCATTTGAAATGGAATCGTCCCGTAGTTGTGCAGTAGCCCGTAGGCTATGTGAACCTTTTGGAAGTGTCTTGCTGATTAACAACACTGTGGATAGTGAAGAAGAAGAAAATATTTACCATTACGAGATGTAAGTAGCCTATACTATTGATGGCATATGAAAGTGTAATCTTTAGGCACAGCAGTTATAAAGCTTCTTGGTTAACGGCCATTTCGGACAGTTTTGACGAACCGAAATTGCACGCACAGAGTCAAACATACCGATTATTCTGTACAGCTTTCCATATTGATCTAAAAGGATAAACTGAAAATATAAACACCCCAGAAGATACCCGTTTCACGTGAATCGTTTGGCGGAAGCAGCAGAACCGCATTGCTTTTCACGGAACACTGCAGGAGAGCGACGCGCCCTCGTCTGGTTGATGGCATGTCACGCATCCCAGTTTTATTGACTAGGAAAAAGTGAATTGAGAAATAAATGTATTTTTTGTAATGATGGAGCAACACACGTTGTGTGAAAAGAAATAATAAAAGGAAGGGTTGTTTTGATTAGAACAATAAAAAAAACAGGGGTTTAGAGTGATATCGTGTAAATATAGGGATAATAGTTATAGGTCAAATTTTGTCAGCTTATGCGAATAATTTTGAGACTTTAAGATAATGCTTATTCACAAAAACCACTTCAGAGAAGGGTTAACCATTTTCTGTTAGTTTCAATCATATCATCTCAAGTAATCTATAAACAAATGAATCTCCATTGTGATTGGCTCAGTCAATGTGAGCCCATTTGAAACATTTTTCATATCAGATCTATTCAGATTCAGATCTATCAGATCTCTAGCCCCTGCAACAGGGGGGCTTTTTACCCCAAATACTATCCATTCACTTATAATAATAATACATTTTATTTATAATGCTCTTTTCTAGTACCCAAAGCGCTACAAACAGATGCCAATAAAACAAAGTACAAATCATTCTGCTGAAGACTTATCGGACGGTTATTAAAATTTGGTTTAATCACCGGAACAAAAATGAAAATGACAAATAAATATTTAGTCTCACAAATCTTAAGACACTGCACACAATGATCAGGAACATAGTGCAGTGTAAAGTGACAAACAAGTGTTAAGGGAAGTACTGTGGTGGTTTAGCCCCTTTTTAATATACCGCTATGGAAAAAATTAAGAGACCACTACAAAAATATCAGTTTCTCTGGATTTACTGTTTCTAGGAATGTGTTCGAGTAAAATTATATATTTTTTTGTTTTATTCTATAAAGTACCAGCAATATTTCTCCCAAATTCCAGATAAAAATATTTTCCTTAATAGCATTTATTTGGAGAAAATGACAACTGGTCAAAATAATAAAAAATACCTATATGAAATAATGTAAAGAAAACCAGTTCATATTCATTTTGAAACAACATACTAATGTTTTAACTTAGGAAGAGTTCAGAAATTAATATTTGGTGTAATAACCCTGATTTTCAGCTTTCATGTGCTTGGCATGCTCTCTACCAGTCTTTCACATTGCTGTTGGATGACTTTATGCCACTCCTGGTGCAATATTTCAAGCAGCTTGGCTTTGTTTGATGGTTTGTGGCCATCCATCTTCCTCTTGATCACATTCCAGAGGTTTTCGGTGGAGTTCAGGTCTGGAGATTGATGATCCGGTAGTCCTTCATACACACCTTCATTGACCTGGCTGTGTGTGGCATGGAGCATTGTCCTGCTGGAAAAAACAATGCTCAGAGTTGGGGAACATTGTCAGAGTAGAAGGAAGCTTTCTTCCAGGATAACCGTGTATGTGGCTTTAATCATGCGTCCTTTACAAAGACGAATCTGCATGATACCAGCCTTGCTGAAGCACCCCTAACATCATAACCGATCCTCCACCTGTTCATCTAATGGTTAAACGGAGACCTGGAGAGACCTTCAAACCACAGTGTCTCACACCCACTGTGAAATTTGGTGTACAATCTTTATGCATTTTGAAGTGTTGTTTTTATCAGTCTTAATACTATTATGGAATCCAAGAAAAAACAGTTCCATTTGCATTTAATGAGACACAAATTATTGTTTTGTATATCCATTGGGTTTATAAAACAAAACAAAGAACACATTTTTGGGGAATTCATATTTATTTTAATGGTTTGTCTTGTGAACGTAAGATTATACAATAATACATAAATATTACAAACATTAACCAAGCTCAGCAAAGCATCGTTTTATTGAGCAGTGCTTATGGGACAGAGTGCTCTTAAATATCTTTAGGCTACACCACATACACAAGAGCTGCACACTACATGACGTAGTTAACAATAGTTATGACAAGTAGACTGACAACTGATTATATCTTCCTTTGACAGCATATTTAAAAGGGATCACATTTTCTGTTTCCAGGCTTGTAGGCTTTTTACAAATTACAACATGTGATCATAACTTCCATTTACAATTTGAGACAAAGTAAAAGGTAATTTTTGGATCAAGGCCCACAGAAATTATAGCCTTCATCTCCACTGTGGCTTCTTTAAGATTTAAATGTGCTTTACAGTCGTCAAGTTCATCAAAGACCAAGGGGAACAAGACAGGAGTATGTGTTCATAAAGCCTCTTGTTGTGCTGAGTTATACGCAAATCCACTAAAAGTTGTCCTAAAACTTACATTGCATATTCATTTTGTTTAATTGTAATTGATAGGGCAGAAATGTTAATATAGTAACAAATATCTCATATCATCATTAGTGTTAAAAGTAAACACACACACGCACACACACAAACACAAAAACAACTTATGACACAATGGAGAATCAAACTGATCGGTGGCAACCTTGATAATTTCTGATCAATTAATGAAACAGTTAGCAGAAAAAAAAGAGTTTTTGTACCTTTAAGACAGCAACATTCAATCAATACACTTGCATATTTACAGGAACAGCAAACCCACCTTAGTAAGCATTCATCCTAATCACCACTCCCTTTTTAGAAAATAAAACATTTCAAACTTTTCTATTTAATAATAATAATAATAAAAAAAAAAGATTAAAATACAAAATTAAATAATTCAATGTAAAAAAAGGCACACCCTCGCACAGTGTATAAGTGTCAACATTTCAAAAGAAACAGTAGAATATTTAGGATTACTTTGCAAACAATATTCCAGAAGACGACGTCACAATATCTAGATATTTTTATAATACTAAAAGGTCTCTGGGATCACGCATAGTATCAACAATGATGAGAGAGTGAGAGAAATATCAACAGTAAGACCTAGAGTTAGGCAGCATTCTCTCCCTCTTTACAGTGCAGTTAAAACACTGTACACAGATTCAAGCATCAAATTAGTGCCAGCACAACTACATTCTCACGAAGAGAATGGCTCATTGTAAACTTGCTAATTACTGTAAAAAAGGGAGGTACAAAATATGCTGTTATTTCATAACATGTTCTCTAATCAACAGCTAAACAACACAAAACAGGCAACATTTTGACCTTTCACTAGGGATACAAAAGTGGCAACGCACATGTAACCCATCAGGTGCTTGACACATTCTATGAATCACTACTATTGCATGACCCTTTGCGAGTCAGTGGTAAAACTGGAATCATTTCCATTAACATTTTGGTGCTTTAGATCATGTGCAAAAACAGTTGCTAGACAAGTGTTTTATACTAAACATCATCAGAGTCAATTTCAAATATTGAGCTCCTGTGCAAGACATTATATTATTATATTATCTAATTCCAATTTGCTAATTGGAATTTAACTATGAATTCTGCAGTTGAATCTGCAGTTGCATCCTTTAAACCCCACTGTTACACTTAGTAAACAGATAGAAAAATTCATCTGATTTAAAGGTACTGCCTGCAGCTCTAGCAATCATGCTACACTTTCAAATAATTGTGCTCCAATTCATTTTTATGCATACTCTGATCATATGCTTTTAGGGCTAATTTATTTTCTAAAATGTATTTATCTGCGTTATATTGTTTTAAACAGAAAATTTGAATTTAAGAAATTTTTGTTTGTTTTTTTTCTTTGCCAAAAAACAAAAAAATGAAGCAGCTTTGAGAATTCCAGTATAATCATTATACCACATAGTTGGGCACAAACATCACTCGATTTCTTAATCAACAATATCTAACACAAGGTACAGAATGGTATATATGACTATCACACATGTATCCCTTATCAATGACAGAGCCATAAACCTACTGAAAAAGAATAACAGAGGAAAAAGAGATTGTAAACAAAAAAAGTTCTTGATAGATCTCAGGCGTGATCCTCAATGGCAAGTGGGAGAGAAACTTCTCCCAGGATATGAGAACTCTTGTGACCACCAGTTACTCTTTATTTACAATGCACCCACTGCCTCATTCCCACCTCAAGCAGCAGTTAGGACAGGATGGTGGTGATGAAATCATAAAACCGCTTTGAATATTGCTCAGGGTTAACTGTTGAGATCTCTGCCCCTGCCTAAGGAAACAGATCATGGTAAGGGAAAATAGCAAAAAATAGTTGTACACAATCAAACATGTGCAGAGTAAACTTAATCACTAGCACTAAGGGGAATTAAGTGTTGTAAATTAAGATTAGGGGCAAATTACACACCACATTTTTGGCACTGTGGGCAACATGATCACATGGGAAAACGACAAATTTCAAGTGACCTGAAATCAATCCCATTCAGTCCAATTACTGGCAAGCACTATCCCCCATCAGACATTTTTGCATCAATGCAAGAGTAAATATATTTCCCTCTAGCTCTATTTATAGTGTGTTGGGTGAGAACCCCTAAGACATGGGTTCTGATCCAGTGGAAACTAGGAAGTATTCACGTTCACATAAACAATGGTTGACATTTTGCTCTAAAATGTATTTTTTCACCCCACTGACAGTTAGGTTTAGGTTAGGAGGTGGAGTTTATTAAATATGCATCCCTGTTGACTGCATTACATCGACAACTAAAAATACAACTAGCTTTTGGCGCCACTCTGTGGACATTTCACATGGAAACTTGGGCTGACACTTGCCCATATGTTCAACACTTCCAGCTTCAGCCACTGGTGGTTCGAATTTCACCAAGCACAGGCCGATTTCAGAAAACAATTCAGTGTGATCAGTCTGCTGCAGGAAGGGGATGCTAATCGAAGGCTCGTTCCAAACAAAAGTGAGCACCTGAGTCCCTTCACGAAGGGCCCTTCCACAAGGCCATAAGCAAAGTGACCATGCAATGGTCACTTTGAGGAAGTAACTTTGCTGTAATATAGTACTGTGCAAAAATTTTGCATAGAGAGGACGTCTTCAAAAAATAATGGCATAAATAGTTTTTATTTATCACTTAATGTCATACAAAGTCCAGTAAACATAAAAAGCTTAATCAATATTCAGTGTGACCACCTTTGCCTTTAAAACAGCCCCAATTCTCCTAGGCAGGGCTCCCTGTTCTTCTATTCTAATCTTTTCTATTTGCAAAAGAAATGTATTTTTCATATTGACACACTAAAGCTGAAGATATAAATATCCATCTTAAGACAAATGCTTTTGTGAAACATCTTAAGTGCCTAAAACATTTGCACAGTACTGTATATTTTTTGCTATAGGCATTTTTCTGGCTGGCGCGTCTCGGGATTTTAAAACCCTAAGTTCTGCTCGTACACCCATGGACTATCAGTGAAAAATATTCCTTACATGTTTGTTTGTTCTTACCAAACACCGCACAGAGACACAAGGTGCATCCCAAGCCGCACACTTCTGAACTATTCTACATCATTTTGTAGTGCAAGTAGCGTGAGAAGTCCATTCTGTCAGCTGTTAAATGGCGAATGCCTCCATGTTTAAAAAACATTAAGTGTTCCATTTGGGATGTTACATTGTAATGTATATTACAATGTATATTGTAAGTGCATAGCATATAGCGCGTCATTTGATACACGGCTACAGTATGCAGGTTTCAAATAAATTTAAATTAAAGACATGAAGAGGCAGTATTTGCCACCATAATCTTCACAGCTAAAAGCATACATTTGGCAGGAATAAGAAGTAACTTTCAGATTCAACATAAAGTGGCAACTCACTTCAAGGGCTCTTCAGGGTGAGTAGGGTATAAGGACGCTCACTTTCGAATTGAAATTCAGAAGTATTGCAATTGTGTTTCTTACCCCGTGTTTGACTGTCTTCGCTGCATGGGCTGCTTTCTTCTTGGCATCATATGGAGTGAGGATGTCAATCACTGCCATGAAGTAGATCTCTTTTTTAGAAGCGGCTGTAATTGAATAAGAAACTGTTAATAAGAAGCAAAAATCATGGATGTCCAATATGCAACATTACCTATGACAACTGAAATGTGGCTAAATCTTTAGTACATAAGCTGCGTTCACACTGCCAGCTACTTTACCATTAGAATAATATTCTTCTATACAGTTAATTGTAACATACTTATTATGTACTATTATGGAAATAGAGTAAGGCAAAATATTTTTTTCCATGTATATAATAAGTGGTGCTTGCTCAGGCAAGCATCACGATTACTATTACTATTAAGGGGCTTGGGATTTTTTGGCATGGGCCAGTGAGCAACCACCCAGAACACCCTTGCAACTGCATTGCAATACACTAAAAATCCCTCAAAACACCTTAGCAACCACACACAACTCGCTAGCGACGTGGCAGTGAGTTTTGCATGTGCAAGAACCCCTTACATTTTCTTCAAAAACTAGCAAACTAGTTAATTATATGTTAGGAAAAAGTATACCTCAGTCAAAAGCGAGCTTCTGCAGATGAGTGACCAAATGAAAATAATTCATTTAGTTCTAGCTGTAAAGTTACTCACATTCATGGCTCTTGATAGCATACACATCAATGGTGGGGTCAAACTCTCCTGGGCCCAGAGGCCTGTTGCTGTCTAGTGTGTTACTGGGGCTGTCTGGTGGGGAGCCGGTGGCCCCTCCATCACTCTCGGTCCCCTCTTCCTCCCCAGCATCATTGTCTTCACTCTCCTCCTCAGGCTGTTCCTGCTCCCCTCGCTCAACATCATGGATCCCTACCAGCAGACTGTAGTCCATCAGCTTCAATTGGGCCAGGAACTGTCAACATATTTTTCATCCTTTTCATTCTTTTTTTAATTAAACAAAGTTTAAAGATCTAATTATATTAAACAATGCATATCACTGGCAAGACAACTATAAGTGTGCAATAAGCTTGATCAGGAAAATTCTCAATGGACGAGTGCAAAAATGTCTAAATATAATACATACAGACCTCTACGTCATTCTTCAGCTTCTCAAGGAACATTTTCTTGTTCTCCTCATCTATTTGTATCTTTTGGCCATCATTGATGAAGTCATTATCTTTGTAAGTTGGAAGCTCCTTGGTCTGTTCACATTGGAAAAAAGTGTTAAAGTACATAAAGAGAATGTACATTTAAGTTGTATATTTTACTTACAATGTACAATCCATTTGTGCCATTAAGGGGATAGTTCATCCAAAAATGAAATTCTTTCATCATTTACTTATCCTCATGCCATCCCAGATGTGTATAACTTTTTCTTCTGCTGAACACAAAGATTTTTAGAAGAATATTTCAGCTCTGTAGGTCAATGCAAGTAAATGGTAACCAAAACTTTTAACATTAAGGCAGCATATAGGTAATCCACATGACTTCAGTGGTTTAATCTATGTCTACAGAAGCGATATGATAGGTGTGGGTGAGAAACAGATCAATATTTAAACCCTTTTTTACTATGAATTATCCCTGCCCAGTAGGTGGCGATATGCATAAAGAGCCAAAAAAAAAAAAAAAAAAAGAAAAAAAGAAGAATGTGAAAAGTATAAAGTGGAGATTTGCAGTAAAAAGGACTCATATAAGAAATCGTTGTAAAAAAGGTCATATGGATTACTTTTATGCTGTGCTCATGTGCTTTTTGGACCTTCAAAGTTCTGGCCACCGTTCACTTGCATTGTATGGACTTACCGAAATGAGGCCCCCCCCCCCCAAAAAAAAATTATTTGTGCCCTGCAGAAGTAAGGCATGAGGGTGAGTAAATGATGAGACATGGGCAAACTATTCCTTTAATGTACCATATAATAACTTCTGAGTTTTGTCATTTTAATTTGTTAACATGAGTATATTGTAACATGAATACAATTATGCTGTCACATAAATGCCATTAATGTTTCAAAACAATCTTTTCTTGACACATTATAACAAAGTTTAGCAATAATTAAAAGCAATGTTTATCCTTGTTTTCATCCCCTTTCTATTATATTATTTTACAGTCAATTCAGTGTTTAAAGATAAACACAGTCTGGCCAGTGATGGTCTACTGCTGTTATGCTCTGCCCACACAGGACAAAAGAACATATGAGAATGAATTAAGTGAACTTAAAAGTACATTACAGATGCTCTCAACTGTAATACAAAGCAGTCTGCTTCCTGTGGACACTCATTGTAACAGGGTGTGATTTGGATTTCATGATTAGGGTGAACAAACAATTACCACATTTAAAATAATTACAGTGATTAGTCCTAAATGCCGTCTTAAACAAAGATCAGTGATTCAACCCTAAAGTGGGGATCAAGCTTAAATCTTGGATTTGATTTTCATGCTTTAGCTTTGTTAAAAATATATTTGTCTACATGCACTTCTGAATAGTAGGTCATATTTTTAGAAAACGTCAAATAAATACGATTTTTAAAACTTTCTTCTATATGGATGACTTCTGAAGGGGAACTGAACAAAAAAAAAAAGCTCCCTCAAGAAACACCAAAACATATTTTTAGACATTTTATGACATAGTTAACATTTAATGAAATTTGAAATGAGGCATAGGATGAGTTATGTTGATCCAAACTAAAAAAAAATTCAGATGGTCAGATGACATACATATATATATATATATATATATATATATATATATATATATATATATATATATATATATATATATATATATATATATAACTCTGGCTCAGCAGAAAACACTTTAATAAAATGATGACACTACTCTTCCAGTTCTTTTTGGAATTCCAGTAGAGATTGTCAAAGATGTTATTTCTGAAACAGAACATCATAAAGCACTGTCTCTGGTCTTGTGTTTACGTTCCCTGGCGGAATCCAGAGGGAACTTTGCTTGTCTGAGGCAAAATGTAGGATGATGGATGTTGAAGAAGAGCAATATGGGACAGTTCTTTGCTGATGTGTCCTTACGTGTCTTATGGCGCAGTAAAAGCGTGTGGCAATCCGGATGGTTTGTAGCTTTTGGCTCATGCGAGATTTGGATGGAGCCCCATCCTCAGGTGTGCGTGGCTGCTAAGAGAAGGGAGGAAAGATGCATGCACCCACTAATTAAGTTTGTGGAGGTGATGAGCTGAAAAGTTTTCAAGATAACTTTGGGAAAATAGTTTTGTACTTGGTTATTCAAAAAGATGAGAACACTCAATTTCATAAAGACATATGTTCAACATATAAAGCCTTCAGAATGTGACTTTTTTTGTTTACAAAGAGATGGAAGTATCCCACATACATGCGTCAAAAAGAACACACCAAAAGTAGTGATCTAAAACTGATTGATAGCATGGCTGTTACACAGTATAAGAAAAGTGTAGACATGAAAAATCACAGGAGAATGTTAAGAAAATCACAGTTTAGAAACATTGCATAAAATACAGAGAATGACAATAAAATCTAGTGTGTATATGACACATATTTACAAATATACAGCTGTTAATATTTGCCAGAGAGTATCATATACAGCATTAGAATAGATCTCAATCTTAAATGGAGGAGAAATAAATCAATAAAGAAATAATCCATCATGCCAGCAAGAATAACATGCATATATTTATATATAAAAAGAATATACATGCAAGATTCACATGCCCTTAATGAGAAAAACACAAGATCAGGTTTGCCTTATGAGAGAAAATACTGTTCACAAATGTGGACTGCAAGCACTTCGTCATTAGCACTTTTTTTTATTGTGCAAAATGTTTTTGGATATATTTGTATACAGTTTAATCAATGTTAAATATTAAATGAATAAAAATATTCAAGAAATTTAGATCAAAGTGTAATACAACCATCAAATATTTTCTGTCAGCAGTTTTTGTTTTCCCTGAAACCAAGTAGGTTGAAGATTATAACTGTCATTGGCACTTTCAGTCTGGCCAATCACATTTACATTCTGTTTCCATTATCATCCATCAATGGTTCCTGTAACCACTTTGCTCTTTACATGTAGAGATCAGAGCACATAAATTACAGTGTAAAACAATAGGATATAAGGGATACTAAGGTTCTAAGCTTAAATTATTCCAATATTTAATGATCATTTTCATTTTCCTCAGACCAATAGACTATAAAGTATAGTTTCCCACACTTCAAAGCAAAATAAATCGAGGTAACCCTGAATTGAAAAGGAGCACAAAGAGTTTTTTTCTTTTTTGGAAAGAAATGGAGGAAGTAAAAATTGGGATCTTTCACACAGGAGAGTTTTATTTGGATAGTTTATTAATACACAAGACGCATGGATGGGAAGTTAAAATGTGATCAGAAAAAAATGTTTTAGAATGTTTTACATTATTTCCAAACTCATGCGGTACGTTCAACATGCAAGTGTGAGTTCATTCTCTGAACACCTATATAATATATGCGTAAGAAATCATACACTGGCCCTTCTTGAAAAAAAAATGTAACATGTAACCTGCGTTGAAAATTCATCTCCTCATTAAAAGTACTATACTTTTAACACTTTTAAAAAAAGTTAATGAAAGTTTGAAATGTAAGTTTACCTTTTCTTTGTCGCTAGCCTCTCTGGCGACAGTAGATCCCTAAAAAAGTTGTTAGCCGAAAAAAAGAATATAGTCATTATTAAAGTGGCCTACAAATTGAAGTTCATGTTGTTCCAAACTTAAATGACTTACTGGAACACCAAAAAATAAGTTAGGCTGAATGTTACCGAGGCTAATATTTTGCCTAAAATTTCCTTTTGAGTCCCACAGAAGAAAGTAAAATGGATTTGGAATAACATGAGGGTGAACTATCCCTTTAAGCTCAAAGGTCTAGGCCAATAATACATACATACAATAATACATAATCTAAAAATAAAAAATTATGCCTGTCATCACTCACCTTCAGATCATATTTTTTGTAAACAGGCAGCCGGTGGCTGAAAACATTGCGAGTGACGATCATGTAGGTCTCATCTCCATCCACTGTGAGGCGATACATGCCCAGAAACTGAGGGAGAAGGGTGTTGCCATGGCACTCAACTATGTACTAGGGGGAAAATACAAATGGATTTCAGATCATAGCTTGCAAAGATCACTATAGGCTAGGAATTGTTTTTCCCTTCTACCTGGTGGTACTTCTTCAGAATGTTGTGCATCTCGGCTACATCCTCGCTGGTGATGATCTTGATGACATATCTCTTGTTGAATGAGGTGTGGAAACGAGCTCCACTGCGGCCCTGAGCGTCACTGGGAATTGGGGCCCTGCGTGTCAGAGAGTTCTGCCACAGGAGGAGAGAATGATGAAGGACTGCCCACTGCCAACACCAGACAAGCTTGCGCTATATTCTGCTCCATTAAAACGGTGCGAAACCAATGCTGGCACTTCTCCTAGACTGCAGTCTACAGTCAGTCTGGCCACTTCTTTTATTGAACCTCACCACACACTGAAATATGGTGACAGATTTTGCTCATTTGGATGGCAAAGCTCCCTGTCTAGTCTTTCTATAGCAACAGAAAACTTAAGAGGAAATGTTAACAGATTACTGTAATGTGCTGATAGTTTGCAAAGAGCTAAAAGTATAGACATTTTACGGTCCGTGCTTCAGCATAGGTGCCAAAAATATGAGCTATTGCTGTTATAGCCACACTCTCTGTGTAGCTGTTGTTCTGTTTGTTATTAATCATTTTACTGATGTTCAAAGCTGTTCCAAGGATCTTCGCAGCTATGCAACGTAAAATTGATTTTGTAGATATTTAACTGTCTCCAGATGACTTCCATAAAACCTCGCCAAATCAATGCATGCGTCCAATATTGGATGCATGCATTGATTTGGCGAGGTTTTATGGAAGTCACCTGGAGACAGTTAGAGACACATGCAATATGGTACTAAAACTGTGCTTTCACTTCAATGAAAAAGGTAATGCTGATTCCTAAAATCACAGTGCTGAGTCAACAGTAGTCTAAGTGTAGTATTGAGGCATTCTGGGAGATGGGCCAAATTCAATAAACAATTTTCTGCATATAGCATTTCTAGCAAGGTCTTCTGAGCCTGAACGATCTGATAATTTGATATTTGCTGGAGAAAAAAAGTTTCCTTAGTTTAGGATAAAACTGGTACATATAAACTGAGAAACCAAAGAAAGCATTTTTTTTTAATAAAAGGAGTCATATGAGGAATGAGATACTTGATGTACAGTACAATAAAAACACTAACATTCAGAAAATCAAAACTTCCTTCCCAGTCCAAAAATAATGTTTTTTGAAACTGAGCTGCAAAAATGATTTGTTATGTACCTCTGCGAAACTTTGACATCACAAAGTAGGACGCATCTACACTCACTGAGAACTATATTAAGAATACTATGGTCCTAACAATGTGCCCGATGTGGTCTTTTGCTGTTGTAGCCCATCTGCCTCAAGGTTCAATGTCTTGTGCATTCTGAGATGCTATTCTGCGTACATCAATAGTATAGAGTGGTTATCTGGTTTACCGTAGCCATTCTCCATTGACCTCTCTCAGCAACAGGGCGTTTCCGTTCTCAGCGCTGCCACTCACTGGATGTTTTTTTGTTTTTTTTACAGAAATAATCAAACCAGCCGGTCTGGCTCCATCATGCCACAGTCAAAAGCACTGAGTGCTTGTGAAGATCCTTCAATGTGACTTTAGGACTATTCATATGGCAAATGTCTGAACCCTCACCAAAAAAATGGATGAACTGCTTCTGCTCACACAAATACATAAGGACTTTTCTAACTCTGCTGCTACGGGTTTCACAGAAACTTGGCTGAATGAAGCCATCCTGGACAGCACATTACATCTGCTGGGCATCCAGCAGCTCAGAGCGGATTATCAGGGAAAATGAGAGAAGGCGAGACATGCTTTTACATCAACGAAAGTTGGTGTCCAGATGTAACCGCATTGAAGATGTGCTGTCCTAATTTAGAAGTGCTCTTCGTCAACTGGAAGCCTTTCTACCTGCCGTGGTAGTTTTCCTCATTCATTCTGGTGAGCGTTTACATCCCACCACAAGCATGCGTGAACGCAACACTGCAACAGCTGGCTGATCACATCACAGACATGGAGCAACAACACCCGAAATCTCTTATCATTATTCTGAGAGACTTTAATAAAGCTAACCTAACCCGTGAACTGTCAAAATACAAACATCACATCACTACTACACCACTGCAAAGGATGCGCTCTGTCACATGTGGGAGTGGTGGTCTAAAGCACATATCTGCTAATCAGAAGGTCGCTGGTTCTATCCCCACCTCGAGCCACCACCATTGTGTCCTTGAGCAAAGCACTTACTCCAGGTTGCTACAGGGGGATTGTCCCTGTAATAAGGGCTCTGTAAATTGCTTTGGATAAAAGCATCTGCCAAATGCATAAATGTAAATGTGCAGATTTAGGACACTGATCACTGTCTGATTCATCTTCTCCTGACCTACAAGCAGACACTAAAATCTGCCAAGCCTGTGGACCAATGAAGCAGAGCTGGAACTACAAACCTGCTTTGAATGCATTGATTGAAGTATTTTTGAAGCTGCAGCCACAGACCTGGACAAGCTCACAGATACTGTGCCATCAACTTTTTTTTTTATCATTCATTGACGATTAACAATGGTATTCAGCAAAACTCAGACAGCTTCATGCCAAAGAGGATTCTTACAGAAGTGGGGATAAAATTGTGTATAACCAGGCCAGAAACACACTAAGGAGATTAGAGTGGCTAAAAGAAGCTACTCTGAAAAGGAAAAAACTGATCCAGCATCTGTGTGGAGAGGCCTGAAGGACATCACCAAGTACAAGACAACACATCCTCGCTCTGCAGAGAATCAACAAATGGCTGATGACCTGAATGTGTTTTACTGCAGGTTTAAAAAGCCCAGTCTCACATGCCTCCCCGGCTCTGATCTTCACTTCACACACACCTTCACATCTCCTGCTACTCAACCTGCACCTATGGTCTGTGAGAAGGATTTGTGCTAGGTAGAGACGCTCTGTTTCTTTCAACAAACAGAAGACAAGGAAAGCTTCAGGCCCAGACAGTGTTTCACCAGCCTGTCTGAAAGTCTGCGCTGACCAACTGACCACCATATTAACACAGATCTTCCATAGATCACTGGAGCAGCGTGAACATCCCTGCTGCTTCAAATGCTCCACCATCATTCCTGTCCCCCCCAAAAAACAAATCACAGGACTTGGTGACTACAGACCTGTCGTTTTCACGTCTGTTGTCATGAAGTCATTTGAGAGACTGGTTTTGATCTACCTAAAGAACATCACTGGACTCCTACTAAACCCCATTCAATTTGCTTACCAAGACAACAGGTCAGTGGATAATGCTGTCAACATGGGACTGCATTATTATCCCGCAACACGTCGACAGACCTGGGACATATGCAACAATCCTATTTGTGGACTTCAGTTCAGCCTTCAATACCATCATGCCTGATCTTGTCTCAACCAAACTGACCTACCTCTCTGTGCCCACCCCAATCGGTTGATGGATCATCAGCTTTCTGACAGATAGGCAGCAGCTAGTAAGACTGCTCATCTGCCTGTACACAAATAACTTCACTGCAAAGGACCACTGTCAAGCTCCTGAAGTTTGCAGATGACAGTGACGAGTCTGCAAACAGATGGGAGGTTGAACTGTTGGCTGTCTAGTGCGGTCACAACAACCTTGAGCTGAACATGCTCAAAACAGTGGAGATGATAGTGGACCCAGAGCACTGGATATCCAGGCGCAAGAACAGTTTTTATCTTAAGGATACCCCCATAGTGCAATAATGTCAATAATTATCTCATGTACATATGTAAATTCACTCATATTTAATTCGATAACTGTACATACATACCCCTACCACTTGCACATGTACATACACAATTCTAAGTTATATGTCCTATTATTGTACGTCTATTTATACTCATACCTTGTTTTATATTCGGTGTCTCTCTAATGTTCTGTGTGCACTTGTTTCTCCCATCACCCAAAAAAAATTCCTTGTGTACGCGAGTGTCCTGCCTCAACGACTACCGTCTCGTCGCACTCACACCCATCATCATGAAGTGATTCGAGAGGCTCATCATGAGGCACATTAAGACCCAGCTGCCCCCCTCACTAGACCCACTGCAGTTTGCGTATCGTCCAAACCATTCAACAGACGACGCCACCCACCTAGATAAAAAGGACTCGTACGTTCGAATGCTGTTCATAGAATTCAGCTCCGCATTCAACACAATCATTCCCCAGCACCTGATTGGAAAGCTGAACCTGCTGGGCCTGGACACCTCCCTCTGCAACTGGATCCTGGACTTCCTGACTGGGAGACCTCCACCACCACCACACTGAGCACTGGGTCCCCCCAGGGCTGTGTGCTCAGTCCACTGCTGTTCACTCTGCTGACTCATGACTGTGCAGCAATGCACAGCTCGAATCACATCATTAAGTTTGCCGATGACACGACCGTGGTGGGTCTCATCAGCAAGAACAACGAGTCAGCATACAGAGAGGAGGTGCAGTTGCTAACGGACTGGTGTAGAGCCAACAACCTGTCTCTGAATGTGGAGAAAACAAAGAGAAGGTTGTTGACTTTAGGAGAGAACAGAGTGACCACTCTCCGCTGAACATCGACGGCTCCTCTGTAGAGATCGTCAAGAGCACCAAATTCCTTGGTGTTCACCTGGCGGAGAACCTCACCTTGTCCCTCAACACCAGCTCTATCACCAAGAAAGCCCAGCAGCGTCTCTACTTTATTCGAAGGCTGAGGAAAGCACATCTCCCACCCCCCATCCTCACTACATTCTATAAAGGGACTATTGAGAGCATCCTGAGCAGCTGCATCACTGCCTGGTTTGGGACTTGCACCATTTCGCAAAGTCCTTCAGAGAATAATGAGGACAGCTGAGAAGATTATCGGGGTCTCTCTTCCCTCCATCAAAGACATTTACAAAAAACACTGCATCCGCAAAGCAACCAGCATTGTGGATGACCCCACACATCCCTCACACAAGCTCTTCACCCTCCTGCCGTCTGGCAAAAGATACCAAAGCATTCGGGCCCTCACGGCCAAACTGTGTAACAGCTTCTTCCCCCAAGCCATCAGACTCCTCAATACTCAGAGACTGGACTGACACACACACACACACACACGTGTCCTGAGTTGCACTTTAATTATTGTCCCTTTATAACTGTCTGCTACCTCAATAACTGCTGTCCATAGAACACCATCTCATAGTATGTTATGTTTACATGTCTCTTCACTGTGCCTATTGTTCTGTTAATTTTTAGTATTTTATTGTACTGTCCCGTACTTTTTGCACACATGTGCACATGCACTTTATATAGGTATGTTATTTAGTCTGTGCAGTCTCATGTGGTTTTGTGTTTGTCTTATGTTGTTTTATGTAGCACCATGTTCCTGGAGGAACGTTGTCTCGTTTCACGGTGTACTCTACTAACTATATGTTTGAAACGACAATAAAAACCACTTGACTTGAACACTTGGCAATGAAGTTCATTCTGATTCTGAAAAAGCTCATTCTGAATAAGCAGTTGTAAAGGTGTCCTCAGTGCGTGTAAATGTATCAACACATGAGTATCTATATTTACATTTTAATTATGCCTTTTTGGTGATCAGAAACACTGCGCTTTTCCTGGCTGTTTGTAGCACCTGCCACTCTGCATATCTTTCTGAAGAATCACAATGTTATCAACAAGTTCCTGCAGTTTGTATAAAAAAGATCCATGATTAGGTCCAACATGATTTCATAAAAATCACATTACACCTACATTTTTGCGCAATGAATTTTGTGGCGTATTGCACGCATCGTGGCAGTTTTCTGGTGAATGAACGATAGAACCACTACTACAACAATTACTTTTATTTTCATGTACAAATTACCAGGAAAACTGGCAAATTATCAGTATTGTGCATGACATATACAAAATTCTATACATTTTAATGTTTGCATTACAACATTACCAACTACATTTGCAAGCTAATTTAAACACCATCAAGTTGCTTGGTAGCTCAACAGAAAAATGCATTGCACTAGCCATGTAAAAGACCACCGTAAGAGTCCCAAAGCACACAATAAGTGAAAAGTGTCAGAAGCAAATCTCCATTTTCACTTTCACATTCTTGAACATATTGAAAGTGAAGATGTATAGTAAAAATGTACTTAAATATTGTTTTTTCACCCACACCTATTATATCGCTACATGTCTTATGGATTACTTTTATGCTGCCTTTATATGATTTTTGGAGATTCAAAAAAGGTCTGGTCACCATTCACTTGCATTATATGGGCCTACAGAGTGGATCATTTTTTAGTTAGTGTTCAACAGAAGAAAGAAAGTCATACACATCTGGGAAGGCATGAGGGTGAGTAAATGATTAAGAGAATTTCCCTTTTTGATTTAACTATCCCTTTAAGCACTTAGGTACCTGATATTCCTGATCATCAATGGAGAACCTCTCCCTCAGATTGCGGAAGACTAGGGGACAGTACTCCTTAAACTTGAAATGGCTTGGCATGTTCTCTCTTTGCAAGTAGAAAAAAGGTACAAAAGCTGATAACTAAAAAAAGCAAAGCAATGAACATATAGCAAAATTATCATTCTAATTTTAACAACATTATCTCAAGTCAGGCTCTCTTACTTGTTGAAGAGGTGGTTGTCCACCTTGATCTTAGAATTGGCTTTGAAGTCATCAGGCATTAACATAACAGGAATTTGGATGTGACTGAGTTCATTTATCTGCAAGAAAAAATAAAATTTCAACATGTTGAATACAAAAAGGAAAGAGCAATTCATTAAAATCATACCAACTTATAAAATTATATTACAGCTTAAGTACATCAAAAAATTACTTCATATCTGCACTACAACAGAACAGAAAGGCCTCTGGAATGACTCCAAATAAATAAATCAAATCTTTTCTAATTTACAGAGCACTATCTGCAGTACAGGGGCCATTTCTCAAAATGTGCACTGCTGGACTACTGCCAAGAAACAACTTCCTTTCACTAACAACAGCAGCAATGAAAAACAGTGCTGTCTGCACCAACAGTAATATTACTTATTTTGCTGGACTACATAATTGAATACAAGTAGTCTTTCAGGGGCAATAACACATGCACGCCTACACATTCATGCAAGCAAGTCAGTTTTTGACAGTGATATGAACTGAATAAGGTTCAATGCAAACATATATTTTTGTTAGTGTTCAAAAATGCTTGTCTGTCCTACATGGAATCCAACCTGTTTATTTGATGCTCCTTTTCCATCATATAAAAAAACACTATGAATTGTTATGTGTATGCGAAGAGCTATTTCTGTACATCTTTCCATGCCTCCATCTGTCCAAGCCGCATCAGGGGGTGTCGACCAGTCTATTAAGAAGTGGTTCACTTAATAAAGAAGACTGTGTTTTGTCATTTAAAAGACATGACTGATTAGTATTTAAAATGGGTATTAGTTTCTGAAACCAAATATGTCCTTGAATGATTTACGTATAAGATAATGTGTTGATCAACAGGGTAAATTGTAAACACTGTTTTACTAACCACCATCTTTCAATGTCTTGTTCTGCATGATAAAATATCACAGAGGAGATGCAAAGGAAAACTGTAGTCTAAAAACCAAAAAAGAGAGAGGAAACCGAAATAGAGACAGAAAATGATGGAGGAGAGTGAAGCAGGTTCACTGAGAGCAGCACTGTAGCAGCAGCAGCAAAAAATGGGAAAGGACAAGCCACGGTCAACTAGCCCAAGCTGTTTAGTGCGCACGCACACGCACACGCACACGCACACGCACACACACACACACACACACACACACACACACACACACACACACACACACACATGCCATCTAATCTTTATATACACTCACTGAGCACTTTATTAGGAACACCTGGCCCTAATCAAGTCCCAGACGTGGTCTAATGCTTTTGGTTCGACGTGTTGTGCATTCTGAGATGTTATTCTGCTCACTACAATTGTACAGAGTGATCATCTGAGTTACTGTAGACTTTCTGTCAGCTCCAACCAGTCTGGCCATTCTCCGTTGACCTCTCTCATCAACAAGGCGTTTCTGTCCGCAGAACTGGCACTCACTGGATGTTATTTGTTTTTGACACCATTTTGAGTAAACTCTAGAGACTGTTGTGCGTGAAAATCCCAGGAGATCAACAGTTACAGAAATACTCAAACCAGCCCGTCTGGCAAAAACAATCATGCCATGGTCAAAATCACTAAGATAATTTTTTTTCCCCCATTCTGATGGTTGATGTGAACATAAACGGAAGATACTGACCCATATACCCATATTATGATTTATACATTGCACTGCTGTCAACGATTGACTGATTAGATAAATCACATGAATAAGCAGGTATACAGGTGTTCCTAATAAAGCGGTCAGTGAGTGTAGTATATCCAATGTCCAAAATATTATCTCAATTCCTTCTACTTGTGAACTTAAATGCAATGCTGGAATATATTTTTGTCACAATGGTCTGATTTCAACACATAACACACCTACGCATTATGAAATGACAATGCGCGAATCCTGATAAAATCACAATGAAAAACTAAAATGAAATGTTAAAGGGATAGTTCACCCAAAAATTCTGTCATCATTTATTCACCAGCATTTTGTTCCAAATGACTTTCTATCTTCAGTGGAACACAAAAGGAAATGTTAGGCTTCTCAGTCACATTTCACTTTCATTATATGGAGAAGAGATGCAATGTAAATGACTGAAACTAACATTCTGCTGAACAGCTACTTTTGTGTTGCACTTAGTAAAGTAAGTAATTCCGGTTTGGAACAACATGTGGGTGAGTAATTGATGACACAATTTTCATTTTTGGGTCAATGATCCCTTTAATAAACTAACAACCATGTTCAGAAAAATGTAGGAAAACCTGTTTATCCTATAGTAGTGGAGTGTCTATGTAATTATATTCAGATATAGAGGATACGTGGTGTAGTGGCTCTGTAACCCCATCCCCCACTTTACACTTGGTTGCATAATCAACATACAATTTCATTTGGATAAAGCCATTGAGATTAATCCAGCAAGAGACCAGAGGCTTTTCCTGGGGAACAGGAAAGCCACTCTGGAACGTGTGTGCTGGGATACAGAATCATTACATGCAATTTTATACTTCCTTTTATTGCATTTCAAATCAGATTTTCAATAATAGCAATCACCGAGGCCTGTTTTCTCAGCAGACTAATATCTGTCAGAACATAAGGCTCATCACATTACATAACACACTGCTACTACAAATTCAAATCAAGGGCAACTGATAGCATATATCTCCTTATGTGCTGGGAAAAGAGTGCATTTGGTTATAGGCCATAGTTAAAGCAATTTTTTCATTCCTGGCAATTCTTTATTCCCTTCACCTCAGACTTAAGTTTTACCTCATAGACTGTTATGTAAGCAACTTGAAAAAGCTTATCTGTGTCAGTGCTGAACGGAGGATGAGGATGAAAAATCTAAGTGAGGGATAATAAAAGGAGAGAAGTAGGAATAGGGGGTAGGGATTAGATGAGAGAGCAGAGATATAGTGATGAAGTAGTTGGGATGAATACTGAATAAAGGACTATCAAGGATAGACTTGCTGTACAAAGTAAGAGGGTGTGGGCTATATGTAGTCAAGGGAGGGGCTTTATTGGCCCAAATTACAAAAATAGGCAAAACCCAGAGGCGATAATCCTGAACACTGTGAGTTTATGAGGTAAAAAGTTCCCTTTTGCCAATAATGTAAAACATGAAGGATGGACAGGGAAGATTGCGCTAATTAAGTTTGAGAGCATAACCTTGTAGGCAACGCTGATTTATTTTGAGGCCAAGTTAGTGATGCAATATATAATGATGTACACCTACACCCAATGACTGATGAAAGAAAAGTAAAAATCTTTTAATATGGAGCCAAGAATATACTTAAGTGTTGTAGATATTGTTCCATGTATTTTAGTCTCCAGGACTGATGAGAAAATGAGTCAAATAACCTTTTGATTTCCTTCCTGATAGCTTAACTCAGAACTGGGAAAAATACATGCAGGAATACATGTTGGCCTGGCATTTTCTCTGTTACCTAGAAGGATACTCTGATGGACAGTGTAATGTTCTTTCAAAATGATACTCTGAAAAGCTACAGTACTTTGTAAAAAATTTAGGCAGGTGAAAAAAAAAATGTGTATAGTGAGGATGTTTTAAAAAATATTACCATGAATAATTTGTATCATCACTACCTGTGCAGTAAAAATTTAAAAAAGCTAAATCAATATTTGGTGTGAACACCCTATGCCTTTGAAACACCACCAAATCTCCTATATCATACCACTCAGGAAGAAGACACATTCTGTCTCCTAAAGATGAATGTAGTTTGGTGCGAAAAGTGCAAATCAATCCCAGAACAACAACAACAAAGGACCTTGTGAATATGCTGGAGGAATCAGGTAGACAAGTGTCTATATCCACAGTAAAATGAGCCTTATAATCAAAATAACCAGAAAGGCTGCTCAGCAAGGAAGAAGCCACTGCTCTAAAATCACCATAAAAAGCCAGACTACAGTTTACAAGTGCACATGGGGACAAAGATCTTATTTTTTGGAGAAATGTCGTCTGGTCTAATGAAACAAAATGGCCAAAATGACCATCGTTATGTTTGGAGGAAAAAGGGTGAGGGTTGCAAGCTAAAGAACACCATCCCAAACGTGAAGCGTGGGGGCGGCAGCATCATATTGTGAGGGTGCTTTGATGCAGGAGGGACTGGTGCACTTCACAAAACAGATGGCATCATGAGGCAGGAAAATTATGTGGACATAATGAAGCAACATCTCAAGACATCAGGCAGGAAGTTAAAGCTTGGTCGTGAAAGCTTGGTTAAAGCTTGGTGTGTCCATAACAAAGCCCTGATCTCAATCTGATAGAAAATTTGTGAGCATAACTGAAAAAGTATGTGTGAGCAAGGAGACATACAAACCTGACTCAGACCAGTTCTGTCTGGAGGAATGGGACGAAATTCCTAAAACTTATTGTGAGAAGGTTGTGAAAGGTTACCCAAAACGTTTGACCCAAACAACGTTAAACAACGTAAAGGCAATGCTACCAATACTAACAAAGTGTATGTAAACTTCTGACCCACTGGGAACGTGATGAAAGAAATAAAAGCTGAAATAAATCACTCTCTACTATTATTCTGACATTTCACATTCTTAAAATATAGTGATCCTAATTTACCTAAGGAATGTTTTCTACGGTTAAATGTCAAGAATTGTGAAAAACTGAGTTTAAATGTATTTGGCAAAGGTGTATTCTGACTTCAACCGTGTATGTGAATATATATATATCTTTCCAAGGAAATTGCCTTTGGGGACAACAAAACATTGCCATATGATTCCATGATACTGCAAAAATAGCTACTTGTATTCTTTAACCCAACTTAACTTCAGATAAAGGGAGACATACAGGAAATGTAGCAGCACATTAAATGTAATTGAGAGGCTTGTTGACAGCATTCTACAATGTACAAAATCAACACATCTGACACTTGACTTCTTGACAACTAAGTGGGTTTGCACCTTCACACAACAAAGAGGTAACAAATCATAGTTTTGTACATCTCCATAAGCATGAACATTATAGGACCAAAATAAGGCTCCCAGACAGTGGTGTTGAGATTCCCAGGAGTTCAATTAGGACTTGTCTGATACCTGGAAATCTACCATTCCCAATGGGGGAGCATGCTTTAAACATACCTAGTTGTTTAAGATCTAGAAATAGCACATCCTCTATTAAATACTAAAAAAATATAAATACATTTAGTTTTCTTGCAGCATTTAGCACGGTCAAATGACGAGAAATAATAACTTAAATACTGTCCTACAGGCAGTAATTCAGAGTAATCAATCACTACAACTGTGTGCCAAAGCATCTCTCATCCGATCAAACACTTGCTTAGCTTGCTGGTACGATTATTTTAACGCATCAGCTCATGGAGCAAAAACCTCCAATGTCGTACAATGACGTCGTCAATGCAACTGTTTTCAAGGGACCAAGAAGCAGCGGAAAAAACTGTCACATGTGCGTTAAATCCGCTGGCATGCATCACTGGTGTCATAAACCTCACTATAACTAAATGTTACCCTTACCGAGTGGTTCACTCCCCACATCAACACGCTGAGGAGCGGGTCACTGGCACGAAACAACTTCACCTTCTGAGACACGAAGTGTTTCTTCTTGGTTTTGCTGGCGATGGATGCAGCAAGGCTACTGGCTGCAGAGGCCATGTTTAGTGAGCAGGCTCGGATGAATGAAATCCCTCTCTGCGCGTGGCACTGTTCGCGACTAGCGGGCGAGGTCTCGACACGTACTGGATCTTCACATGCAATTCGTCCCTGTCTTGTTTTAATGCAGCATGTTCAAGCATACCTCTGCAAAACAGGCAGCTGGCGGCCGATGGAAAGCTCGCAGAAATCCCCTATCCACTAACGCACACCAGCTAACTGTTAGCTGTCATTGACGTTAGCTTGAAGGTTACAATTGTCTGGATGTATAATATGCGCTACCACTCATCTACACACACACACACACACACACACACAGAGCTTTGTGAACTAAATTTTCAGTTCGCTCGGCAAAACATCCAAAAAGCTCAAATTAATGATATCCTTGTCCATTATGTGGCTGCTAATCAAATGTAACAATAATAATAAAATAAACTGTAGAACCGGTTCAGAATGCAGATGTGTCACACCACTTCTCTCTTTGTAAAGGTGTGCCGCCTCATTTAAATCCTGCCCGTTCACAAACGTTATGGTGACGTAAAATCAATCCTTTAACGACGGACGAAACTAAATCACAACCAGTCAATATGCCAACAGAAAAAAAAAAAATGAAAGTGTCCTGTTTAAGTCAAGCGACGAAGACCGGGCATCTGAGCCATCCACTGTGCTTGCATGCAGCAGCTGGATCTGCCCCTCTCTGACAGCTCTGCCCCGAGCCCCGAGTCTCAGCAGGTTGACACATACAGTTTGCGTTTCACGTTAAACTACGTGACATGAAGATACCCATACAGTGCTACTAGATTATCAATCTCAACTCATGTTTGGTTGATTATATAGTGCAAGGAGAACTTTTCATGCTCAACCTGCACCGTCTTTTAAAAACCAGCTGAATATAAACATTTGCATAAGGAGTCCATATGCAACAGAAGTCGCCAGGGACTTAAAACCAATACATTTCGTGTAGCACACCAAGTACCTGCGTCGTTTAAACGTAGGTGTATTATAATGTTAATGTGCGTGTCTAAAATAATAAATGCATTGCAAGCATTTCCTCCTCTGTTCTTCCTCTTCTCGTGCTAGGGAAACATATTCAAATTCATAATACGGGCCTATTTCTATTTTTGCATAGCTTGTTTGAATGTTTCATATGAATTCTCATAATAGAATATGCAGAAGCCTATCACGAATTTATGCCATTAATGGCACAAATTTATTAATGCCATTTAACGGTTCACTTCTAGCCCTTTCAAACAAATGTCGAGGAAGGCCACATTTAAAATTCGTTCAAAATGTAGGCTACTATTTCATAAGACATAATAAAAGGATTTATAGTATTTGAATAAAGATACAGATTATATTGTTTGTTTTGTTTTTAACATGTTAGTAATACACTGAAAGTTTTGTTTAGCAAGTTTTTGCACACAGTTTCCAAGTAAATTTGAATGGTATAAAATTAAGTAAAATTATGAAATCTCCATGCATGCGGTGTAGTTTATTAGAAATCATTACTTGCAATGGGATCATATTATGATGCTGCGCACACATCAACACTATGACTAACACAATTTTATTTTATTATGAACAGATCTTATCAAACATAAAAACAAAATAAACAATAAAATGGTATATATAAACTTGCAAACAGTGAAACCATGCAAGCTAATTAATTATTCAAGCATGGTGCATGCTGGGAAAAACAGCTTAAAAAAAGTTTAGTAACATTTACTTATTTTATTTACCACTGAAATTTACTCAGATTAGAAAATAAATATGGAAAGGTTTTCTACTTTAGGATTGATACATGAAACATTGTAAAAATAAATCATCATAAATAATTTTTTTAAGCTAAAGCATTAATTTGCTATTTACATGTTTGAATTAAAAACAAATGTAAATAGTATCTACTTAATATTTTCTAGTTCACACTTTATGGTAAATATTGAAAATACTTAAAGGGATAGTTCACCCTGAATTAAAATTCAGTCATTGTTTACTCACCCCTGTGTTGTTATAACCTCAAATAACTTTATTTTTCTTAATACAAAGGGAGAAATTGTGAAAAAAAAATTGTGCTCAGTGATGTCATACATGGCAATTTATGGTAACCAAGCTTCAAAATGATTCAGTAGTATTTCTCAGAATTCATAAGTCTAATAATGTGCCTCATGCCTTGTTCTGAAGGCATATTATAAGGTTTGGTGAGAACCAATCAAAAATCATTTAATGAAAATGCTCACCGACCAATGCTGTCATGTGCACATTCATGAGAGTGCACAAGAGCAGCATTCACACTGCCCTCGCTCACGAGATGGGTTGTTCAAGCAAGAAATTGCTCTGTTTCACTTTAACCGGACTACCAGCAATACTTACAACAGAAAACACAACACATTGAGGTTGAAGAATAGATCCATTTCTAGTTGTTTATAGTCAAATAGTGAGATGTTGGCTTCAATATACTGTTATAAGAAAGATTTTGAACCAGTACCAGTTCAGACGGAGCTGCATGGCATGACACCACAAATAGAAACCAAGCGATTGAGGTTAGGACAAAAATTCTGATTAACATAGAACAAAATACCTTTTAGCGCATGTCATTTGGTGTTTTGTTAGGACACTGTGTGATTGTGACTGCCTTAAGCCTCCATTATCTGTTTGATTTTGGAGGATCTGGTTCAAACAAATAAGGCTGGGTATAGACATGCAACTATTCTTTGACGTCAAACTCTTCATACATGTTTTGTAAGTTCTGTTCTCTGGTTTCTGTGCAGCTGTGATGTGTTTTCTGCAGTTTTGTGCAAGTTACTAAAAAAATGTAGCTAGCTAAGCTACCAACTACTCAACAGAAATATTAGTTAAGCTAAGCTAAAGGCTACACTTCAGAAAAAGCAAATTACACTACAAGCTACATGCCAAAAGTAGCTTGCTACATTTAAGCTACTTCATTTTTTCTTCAACCACAGATGCACAGAGTATACAGTAGGTGCAAAACCTATTCACTGGCAATGGATAGGATGTATTTGCAGATTTGGTTTCCATTGATTGATTGATTGTAGATCCACTGCAACCAGCGTTATCATTATTTGCCGTGTTATGCTGCCTTCATGTGCTATCGGAATCGTCGAAAATATGAAGTTGCAAATGAACGACCCCTAAAGTCGTAATTACGACAGGGAAACTGAGATAATTTTGATACCCGAGTTTCCGAGATGGGAGTAGTCGTAAACTTGTAACACGGCAGAGGAGACAATGGTTTCTGTAGAGAATGTCAGGTTTCATTCATTTTTCTAAATACGACTAATTGTTAACACTTGCACTTTGTCATATTCATTAGTTTATATCAGCAACCATTTGATGCATTTTATAAATTTTTACACCATGAAAATAGCTTGTATTCCATTATTGTCAGCAGGCTAGCTGAGTGATATGAATTATGCTGTCAAAATAAAACTTCCTCAAAAAATATGTATGAATAAACCTAGCATTGTCCATGTTTCTTGTTCTTTCTAACAAATCACTTGAATGCAACATACTCGTAATTACCACTTCAGAAGTGGGAAATAGGATAATTCAGATTACCCATGAAGGCAGCATTCTAAAATATTACAGGAGTGCAAAGTGAAAGCGCACCAAACGATTCAGCAGTGCGATCGCAAGCTTTCTGAGCCATTCAGATTGAATCGCAAACCGATTCAGACCGTTTTTCTATCACGTGTGACCAATTCATTGTAAAGAACAGACTCAAATGAGCCATTCATTTGTGATCTGACATCTTTAGCTCTAATTCAAAACTGCCATTAGTAAACACAGGGTACAAGGTATGATGAAGCTTCTCTCAACGCTATGCCACAACCTTGTAAAAAATATAGCCTTGCTACTGAAAAGCCACTTGATTTAAATGCTAGCGAAGCTACCGTTTCGCTACACAGAAATGTAGTTAAGATAACAGCTTAGCTATTTGTAAGCTACTGCCCATCACTGGTTTCTGTTGGTAAAATCGCAGGTGGTCAGGTTGAAGTTAAACAAAGTGGTTTCTCACTTAATGCCCCATCTCGCGAGTGGGGGGAGTATATGCCCACTGGCATGTGGTAAGCGAAGCAGACGTTTTCAATTCATTCCAACGGGAGCCGAGCGCCACACTTTAAAGGTGGATTCTCATTGGTATTAAATGAAAACGCACATGTCGCTCACCACATGCCAATGAACAGGTACGGTAACTGCTGCTCTCGCAACAGGCGGTGAGCATTTTCACTAAATAATACATTAGATTTTATATTTACAATACATTACATTTATGCATTTGGCAGACGCTTTTATCCAAAGCGACTTACAGTGCACGTATTACAGGGACAATCCCCCCCGGAGCAATCTGGAGTTAAGTGCCTTGCTCAAGGGCACAATGGTGGTGGCCGTGGGGATCGAACCACCGACCTTCTGATTAACAGTCCTGTGATTAACAGTCCTGTGCTTTAGCCACTACGCCACCACCACTTGGATTGTTTTTCACCAAACCATATGTCTTCAGAACAAGACATGAGTCTTCCAAATTATACTTTTGCATTCTTTATTAAGATTGAAGAGGTAATCACCATAAACGGCCATTGAATGATATCATGGAGCACAACATAATTTTTTTCATAATTTCTCCCTTCGTGTGAAGAAAAAGAAAGAAAGTAATATGGGGTTATAATAACACAGGGGTGAGTAAGCAGTAACTGAATTGTCATTTTTGGGTGAACTATTCCCTTCTTTTCTGTTATATTTACTTAACCACAAAATCACATTTTTCAGTGTAGTGCAAGCAAAAAAAAATATTACTTAAGACTAAAACACGATAATGATTGACACTGATCTATATTCAGAGCATGCCAACATATTGTAATACTCTGAACTCTCCAATGGCAGTTCTATCAGTTTTTACATACATATATACACTAATATATATATATATATATATATATGTGTGTGTTGTAGAACTGTGTTATACTGCCATCATTTGGCATTACATTGTCAATATTCTGCAGGAGACCATTAAGCCCTTGCACGCATGCAGAGACTGGGCATTCATACTGCTGTCATACCGATATTGGTCTAACGTCTGGCCATTGCTTTTTAAAATATTAATCACACTCCTCACAGATGAGGCATTTTGCTAGTAAAACTACGATTTAATTCTAATTTGACAAGGAATCAGTTTTCTTAAGACGAACGAGCTATCGATGTACGAATCAAACTCACTCAGACAGCCGACCATTTCTTTTCCACGCATAATTTTTTATTTTATCCACGTATGTAGTTACAGATGAATTATACAGAAAAGTGAAAAACGTCTCTGTCTTGTCTGCACTTTACAACATTATCTCAAAGGAGACGGATGACGTGAGCTCGACTGACGCAGTCTTCACTCCTATTGTTCTCGCTCCTCATTTGCATCAAGTTCATCTTTTATCAGCTTTGCCTTGTCGCTCGCCACGCCCACATCTAGTCGTCAGAGGCCGCTTATGTCGTCGGAAGTCGCCAGTTCTCGTAGACAACGAATGAGATGAGGTCGCTTTGTCGCTGCATGTGTGTACGGTGCTTTACTCAACACCTATCCTATAAATTAGTAAACATTAGGCACACTTAGGGTGGTACATTTTAAGTAAACCAAACCTAGTTCGGTTAAAGGGAACCAGCCGCAAATGACCTCAGTGCTTTTGGTGTTCACAATGTAAGTGGACTTAAGAGGACCCAGTTTCTTTTTTTGGTCCTCTTCACATTATTGTGGTCTCAGACCCCTTACTGTTCACACCATTGGTCCTTAAGAACTCAGACCCCATTGCAGCTAGGGCTGTCATGATTATGAAATGCGATTATTATAAGCAATTGTCATAGGCCTACTTCCCAAAGTGCATGTATACTTATGACAGATATGCCTACACCTTAAGTACTAAATTATTGATATTTTAACTTGAAATCATATAATGAAATGGGGTTCTGATTACTTTTTAAGGCATTTTAAATCAGTTCATTGTTTGTGCTCAAATAATACAACAGAATATGAGACACAAAAACACGTCATGGTAATTATGGTATATCTATATTGACTTAACATTCATACATATGTGAACAGTAAATTGTGACTGGAATATGAAGTATGTAATGCAGATTTGGCAAGCCACGAGGTATTATGTCATAAAATGCAAAGCGGACTGGTACATCTTCGCTTTCACATCGCACGAATCAATCGAACCACAAAAGGACCCACAAGAGGTGGTCTGAGTATATGGTTCGCTTTTAGGTCCTTTTTTTGGGGGGTGTCTGAGACCACTTGGGTTGCTCACAAATACATGTTGTACTGCTCTGGGAGCACTCCGAGTGCTCAAACAAACTAGGAGTGAAAACACCCTTTAGCTGCCATTCAGACCGAACGTGTTCTTGTGCCAAAATAGACCGAGACGGTTAAAGACGTCCGCCTGACGTAGACGCATGTTTTACACAGGGAAAATGTGAAAAACAGCACTAACTGACACACAAAAACGCGCTTAATGCACCACAGCTTCATGTTTGTACAGCCTCTTAAATGTTCAGATGATGAGAAAATAAGGAAATTAATTTTTTTTTTTAAAAGACACACTGATTGTAAACTATTTATCACAATCTGACATTTAACTTTTTTTTGTGTGTGGCTCTTGTCCATTAAGAGAACAGTCAGTTCCCCGCGGTCAGTCTTTGAACGCTCTTCCAACAGTCTCAGTGGGATGTTTTGTGAAATCTTACGCATCTTTGTTCCAGTACCCTCACTGCGAGACAAGCAGCACGCTGATAAACACTCTCGACCCATGCGAATTTAGTGCTCTGCGACATAAACACAGCGCATTCTGCAGCAAATCGGAGGGGGACGTTTTACAACCTGTAAGTGAATACTGGAGTTATTTAAGTAGTTATGCTATTTTGCCAGACCATCGATACAGCTTCAAAATGAACCCTCATTGCGCGCGCTGTGGGAAAATTGTCTACGCAACAGAAAAAGTAAACTGTCTGGACAAGGTATTTATTACTTTCCGATACTTACAGGGAAATCAATCAATTAACCTATTCTACATTATAATACAACGTTCATTAATGTATTTATCTGCCATATCTATTTAGATTGCTTCATGTGCAGTTTCCATCTTTCCACATTTTCTTATAGTATTGGCACAAAGGATGCTTCCATTGTGAGGTGTGTAAAATGACTCTAAACATGAACAACTACAAAGGATATGAGAAGAAGCCCTACTGTAACGCGTATGTTATTGCCCATCTTTTGCCGTCATTATTGCAGTCCAGATACCTTTCATAATTCTCTTGTAACGAGTATTTTCATGTTTAGCCTCTGCATTATGTAATTTGTTGTAATACGGAAAGTACATAAAATTAAATGTTTCACCAATAATCGTAATTCTTTTTATTTCACAGGTTTTTATGAATTGTTTGTCAAAAATAAGTTATTTATGACAGTGTAAGGGGCCGTTCAGACTAAACGCGTTAAAAAAGCAAGACGCTGCCCAATGAAGTTCTTATAATCCTTATGTTGTGTTCCAGTCATTTTGATCTGGATGACTTTAATTATTTTTGTTTTTTTACTTAATCCAATTGGAATCATTTTTTTTTAGTTTGGTCACCTAGTATCACACAAAATGTGGACATTTTCTTTAATTTTATTAGATTAATTTCACTTTGTAACACCTGTTGTGCTCCTGGTCATATATATAGCAAAATACAGAAATTTTAAGTGTTCAGGAGCATCTCAAACCTTTAGATGAGCACGAAGTTCTCAGGCATGTGTGTACACAGGCATGTGTACACATACACACCTTGTGTTGAGAGCACTTTTGTTCTTTTTTTTGTTCTTTCGTCTTTTCATTTACACTCTTTGAGGAATATTTGAAGATCTATTAATAATGCGGGGCCTGGGTAGCAAAGATCTGTAGAGATGTAGTAAAGATGCTGACTCTCACACTTGCAGTCGCAAGTTTGAACCCAGGGTGTGTTGAGTGAATCCAGTCAGGCTTCCTGAGCAACCAATTGGCCCGGTTGCTAGGGTGGGTAGAGTCACATTGGGGGACCTTATCGTGATCGCTATAATGTGGTTCGCTCTCGGTGGGGCACTTGATGAGTTGTGCATGAATGCCGGGGAGAATAGCGTGAAGCCTCCAAACGCTCTATGTCTCCACGGTATCATGCTCAACGAGCCAGGTGATAAAATGTGCGGATTGAAGATCTCAGAAGCAGATGCTCCTGGTCCTCGGCTCCACCTCCCAGGTTGAGTCACTATGGACTTGGGAATTGGGCATTCCAAATTGGGGAGAAAATGGGAGGAAAAAAGATCTACTTATATTATGTTGTGTTTGGGGTCATTTTAATCAGGATAGTCTGCTGTAAGTTACAATATGATGTATGTTTCAGGAGGTAATAAGGAAAATACATTACAAACACTCCTGTTTTTTTATATTTATGTATGTCAGTGGGACTTTCATAGACTAATATTCACTGCAGTTTGACCTCTGAGTGCTGAATGCATTTGACTCATTGAGACCGTTCTAAATCTCATCATTTTTATGTTTTTAACAACTCTGAAAATAATTGTTGTGACAACAAATGTGCAAATAATGAGAACAGCAGTTAAAATTTTTCATCAAATTAAAAAACATTATCTAGGAATTGGTAGGATCTGCTTTATAAATCTAAAGCTTTAAAATGAAACATACATAATTATGATTTTTTTTTTTTCTGCAGGGAGTGCAGAAAGGTGTTAGCACAAACACAAGCGTTAAACCTGGCACAGCAAAATGCGAACCCCTTGCACCAAACATGGCACGATAGTCAAAAGACACCCTTCTAGTAAAAAAGTACAAAGCAAAAGAAATGTAAAACAGCATGGATGGACGCAAATCGTGTTTGGTTTGTACAGCCCCTAACAGTGTCTGCCTTTGGAAGCTTGAAACATCACAGCTGTCTTTCATCTACGTCTTTCTCCCAACAGGCACTACCCAAAACAGACCTTTACAATTGTGACAGACACCCCTGAGAACCTACGGCTGAGACAGCAAAGTGAGCTCCAAAGTCATGTAAGCTCACATGCCCCCTATATAGGATATTTTGTAATTGCATGATTGTAAACACATGTCTAATATAAATATTGAGAATGCACCTACACAGTTAGTGTGATATATCTAAGAGTAATGTTATTTGAAGCTATTGCAGTACCGAAATATCAAAGAACATCTTAGATTGTCTTGGAATAACATAACAACGATGAAATCATTTTTGGCAGAGTGAGTGTTTTGGATGTAAGGGAGGGACTGGGTGTGATACTTTGAGGTCAGCATGGCGAAAAGCAAGGCAGCTGTCTACTCCGTGGTGCGCTGGCAGATCCCCTCAGCTTTTCCACCTGGTAGTAGACAAGATGCTGCCAAATCCATACTGTGGGAGACCTAATCCTGGCAATCTGACAGCAACTTTATTTAGCTGAGGGATTGGTCAGCAAATATGAAAATCTATTTTGTGTACTTGCATACTTCCCCTCCTCAGTACTTTGCTTAAATGGCACTCATATTTCATCGTGTCTTAAAATCTATTACCTATTCTTCTGTGTTTAATTGACAAAATACTATATATTGATGAAATTATAAATGAGTCATGACCATTTTCAAAAGATGATCATTATGACATTCTCATTACCACAACATAAGAATTTAAGTAATATATTATCAGTATTATATTTTAACTATTTATACATCTAGGTAGTACTCCCTTGCCTTTCATTTTTGTCGAGTTTATAAAAAATTTCCTTGTTCAACAGCATTTTTTTTACAGTAATACAGTCAATGTAAATTTTAATTAACAAAAAAAAAAAAAAAAAAAACAATCAACCAGCTTGACACTAGCTACACCTTAGCAACCAAATCACTCACAATACCCTTGAATTGTGGTGGCAAATTTTGCACAGGCACCGCTCATATTTTCTTTAGAAATTGTAAAACTACTTTGTTCTACAGGTCAAATACAGGAAGGATTTTGAACAAAGCAAGGGTCGGGGCCTTACATTTGTCCTGGATACTCCAGAGTCACAGAGACTGAGGAAGACCCAGGATCAGATTAGTAATGTATGCTGGAAATTGCATATATACTAATTTAATAAAATATAAAAAAAAATATGTTACAATTGACTGATTAATATGCTGGACATTTACATGTATGCATTGATTATACCAATATAAGTCACACCTACAAGTAGACATTTTGGGATTTAATGGTTGTACATGTAAAGAAACAACATGTGACATCTCTATTCTGCAGGCAAAGTACCATAAGGATTTTGAGATGTCAGGTTTGCATGGGGTCACTCAGGGAATGCGCGGAACATACCTGGTAAGGGCTCAGATGAAACCGAACCATGAGATGATGGTGAACAGCACACAAAATGGTGTCCACCAGTACATCATGGAGACGGACCGAAGACCTGGCGTCATTGTGGGTTAGTTCTCCAGTTTGAGCTCAAACCTAACCCCTGGTGGAGAACCTTTAAAAAAAAAAAAAAAAAAACAGTATACCCTAAACAATGTCAAGATTACAAAGGTAGCTGTACAAAATTGATGACCTTAAAACGTCCCTTAAAAGTAAACATCTTGATAAAAGATATGATTATTTAAAGGGATAGTTCATTTCTGTTATCATTTACTCACCCACATATTGTTCTCATATGACTTTCTTCTATCAAGCACAAAAGGAGCCTCAGTCACTGGAATTATTTTATTTTATAATTTATGATGAAATCCTGATAATTGTCCACCAACCCAATTAGATGAAAAACAAAGTACAGCAAAACCAGACTGTTATCATTATGAGCAGTGTGTTCTGATGTAGTTATTGTTTGTTTTTTAGCACCTGTACTTCCTGGTGCATACTATCCCAGCGGCCACACCCATGGGCACAGCTACATGCATCAGACCAGCATGCATTCACTGAGATCAGTGAAACTAAGGTCACAACACACAAGCATGGTGAGTCCTCATTTATCGTATATTAAATGTTATGCATTGTTAGCAGTGATTCTCGGGCACAGGTACATGCATGCATATTCCAGGAAACACTTGAAAATATTTTTCGTTTTTTAAGGAAAGTAACAAATGTATGTAGAGTTAAATTTGTATACATTTGTGTGGAAAACACTAATTTATAATGAAAACCATATATCCCACATTTATTTTGAGTATCTCACAAAAGTGAGTACACCCCTCAAATTTTTGAAAATATTTGTTTATATCTTTTCATGTGACAACACTGAAGAAATGACACTTTGCTACAATGTAAAGTAGTGAGTGTACAGCTTGTATAACAGTGTAAATTTTCTGTCCCCTCAAAATAACGCAACACACAGCCATTAATGTCTAAACCGCTGGCAACAAAAGTGAGTACACCCTTAAGTGAAAATGTCCAAAGTGGGCCCAAAGTGTCAATATTTTGTGTGGCCACCATTATTTTCCAGCACTGCTTTAACCCTCTTGGTCATGGAGTTCACCAGAGCTTCACACGTTGCCACTGGAGTCCTCTTCCACACCTCCATGATGACATCATGGCGCTGGTGGATGATAGAGACCTTGTGCTCCTCCACCTTCCATTTGAGGATGCCCCACAGATGCTCAAGAGGGTTTAGGCCTGGAGACATGCTTGGCCAGTCCATCACCTTCACCTTCTTTAGCAAGGCAGTGGTCATCTTGGCCAGTCTCCGAAGGGAGGGGATCATGCTCTGCTTCAGTATGTCACAGTACATGTTGGCATTCATGGTTCCCTCAATGAACTGTAGCTCCCCAGTGCTGGCAGCACTCATGCAGCCCCAGACCATGACACTCCCACCACGTGCTTGACTGTAGGCAAGACACACTTTTCTTTGTACTCCTCACCTGGTTTCCGCCACACACGCTTGACACCATCTGAACCAAATAAGTTTATCTTGAGCTCATCAGACCACAGGACATGGTTCCAGTAATCCATGTCCTTAGTCTGCTTGTCTTCAGCAAACTGTTTGCGGGCTTTCTTGTGCATCATCTTTAGAAGAGGCTTCCTTCTGGAACGACAGCCATGCAGACCAATTTGATGCAGTGTGCGGCGTATGGTCTGAGCATTGACAGGCTGACCCCCCACCCCTTCAACCTCTGCAGCAATGCTGGCAGCACTTATACGTCTATTTCCCAAAGACAACCTCTGGATATGACGCTGAGCACGTGCACTCAACTTCTTTGGTCGACCATGGCGAGGCCTGTTCTTAGAGGAACCTGTCCTGTTAAACCGCTGTATGGTCTTGGCCACTGTGCTGCAGCTCAGTGTCAAGGTCTTGGCAATCTTCTTATAGCCTAGGCCATCTTTATGTAGAGCAACAATTCTTTTTTTCAGATTCTCAGAGAGTTCTTTGCCATGAGGTGCCATGTTGAACTTCCAGTTTGAGAGAGCGATGACACCACATTTAACACACCTGCTCCCCATTCACACCCGAGACCTTGTAACACGAACGAGTCACATGACAACAGGGAGGGAAAATGGCTAATTGGGCCCAATTTGGACATTTTCACTTAAGGGTGTACTCACTTTTGTTGCCAGTGGTTTAGACATTAATGGCTGTGTGTTGATTTATTTTAGGGGACAGCAAATTTACACTGTTATACAAGCTGTACACTCACTGCTTTACATTATAGCAAAGTGTAATTTCTTCAGTGTTGTCACATGAAAAGTTATAAACAAATATTTACAAAAATGTGAGGGATGTACTCACTTTTGTGAGATACTGTATAATGGAGAACTACTTTGTTTTTTGTTTAAATCTGAATAACAAAAAATAATGCTAAATTATGTGTACTATAATGAGCTGAAAGGAACACATTTCTGGTTTGGAGTCAATTGATGGGGGTACTATATATGACAAAAAAAAAAATTGGAAAACACTGTTCTGTTGCATTCACTTTAGGCTAATATCATTCTTTCTTTTTAAAATGTATTTGATGTTAAATACTGTATATATAAATTATTCTGAATGAAATAAATGTATTAACATGCACTAACTTGGCCTCCAGACTGTATATAGGGCCCTGTATGACTATACAGCGCAGGATTATGATGAAGTATCATTTCGGGATGGAGATATCATTCAGAACGTGCAGCCAATTGATGAAGGCTGGATGTATGGAACAGTGCAGCGGACTGGGAGATCGGGAATGTTGCCTGCCAACTACGTAGAGGGCATTCGCTAGGTGTCGGAGATCTCCCACCCACTGAGCCTCAAATTAAACTTCACAGCTTAATTGTTTACAGGCATTAAACGCTTGTAAATGGACACAGGTAGATCTCCATTTTAATAGTGCAAATTGTCCCACTTTGTAAGTGTTTTTAATAAGTGTCTCATTTTATTACACTGTAGCCCTAGTAAGTGAATGCACGTAATAGTTTTGTACCAATATCGTCTTTACTTTGAAATAAATGTTAGTACAACAGAAATTTGTGAAGAGACAAGATGTACAGAGGATTGTAAACAGGATTTTGTCACTTTATCAAATCTGAAACGATTTTTAAAGCATGTCAATGTTGCCTTGTATACTTAAACTGTTATGCACAAAGTGTATTAAACAGACCACTACAACAAAAACTTTACAATTGAATTGTCAGTGAAAACAGAACACTCCCATTCAAGCTATGTGATCAGAGCGATAATGAAAGTTTATTAAAATTATTTAAATAGACGTTAAAAACTTTTATGAAACAAATTGCATTTTATCAGCTGAAACTGCTGATAACATGCGTGTATAATTGTTAGGGTACTGACATTTCATCAGCACTAATTATGTCTCTCCCCTGATTTAACTCCACGAATCAGCGTTTCTGTTGTAACTTCAGATCTTTAAGCCTAGGATATGCTGTTTTTCTTTGCCTGCCATTACGTCTTGTGCACAATTGAGAGTGATAGCCTTTAAAGTAAAATCCATTTGAGCGATGCACGTGCAGTACAACTGCTTTAGGAAACCTTTTAGTGCAGTCAATTCCAGGCAACGCACAAGGATACGTGTCTGATGATGATTACATTTATGCCTCGTGCACTGTGTATGAGACGTAGCGACATAAAGAAAAACAAGTCTTCATCTTCCTTTCTTCATTTTGGAAACCCTCTCCTTGCGCTTTTTCACATGTTTTGGCACCTTATTTTTTCTTTTCTCCCTCTGAGCGTCTTTAACCAATTTTTTTCTTTCCTGAAAGATATAGAAATGGAAAACTGATTTTGACAATCACTCAAAACAAAAAGTTTGTGGTTTCCAATAGCCTGCTAAACGGTGATCGGTACCTTTCTGTCCTGTGGTGATGCCTCACTTTGGCTGTCACCCTCCTGTGTGTCTTCCCCCTCTGATTCCGTTTTCTCATCATCATCTTCCTCAGATTCTGAACTCCCATCCTTAGTGGAATCTTCCAGTATCGAGGGAACCTGTTGTATAAACATTCAGAATAAACAGAATTGTTTATAAGGTCTCTCATTTTCATGATGTTTGAGTTTGGCTGCTATCATTGTTTATATTGTCCTTTGGAGATGCGGCCTTAATCCTCCCACTTGCTATGTGGACAATAAAACTCCAAAGAGTGAAATATAAGAGTCAAGATAATAGTAAAAAAAAAAAAAAAAAAAGGAAAAAAAAAAAAAGAAACTTGGACACATAAGGTGCCTTAATCAAATGCACCTTAAATGGAATTGTCTGTGTTCAATACAAGTTCTGCTCAATCTACAACATTTATATATATACACACACACACACACACACACACACACACACAATGTTGATTACCACAATAATTTATTTTTTAATTGCCCCTGCTTTTCTGGGGTTCTAGTGAGGCACTTCCAATGGAAGTGAATGGGGCCAATCCATAAACGATTCAAAAGTATAACCACAAGATATAAACAATATGCGTGTTAACATGATTTTAGTGTGATAAAACTACTTATTAACTATGATAAATTTATTAACCTTTTCTGTGTAAAGATATATCCAATTTTACAACTTTGTTGCCATGACGATCAAATAATACATAAGTTTTAACAGTAGAATTCATGCAATTCCTTTTATAAAATGTTAAGCTTCATATTTCTGCCTTTAAACCCTGAAACAATTTGTCCCCATTCACATCCATTGTAAGTGCCTCACTGTAACCTTGATTTTTGCCTTTTTTAAAGAAAAAGAGGGAGTCAATATTTTGATTTTAAGATTAACTTAACATTCCTTTAAATACCCCAAATGATGTGGTTTAAAAAAAAAAAAGAAGAAAAGATTATCCTACCGTTTGCACACCTGAAAGGTCCTTCCTAAGGCCAGTTACTGTCTGGTATAGGATCTATAATGGAAAACAGGTATCTGCATTTAAGACCAACACTCACACCACTAGTTTAATGTTGTTCATTGAGAGCTTTAGAGACATACGTTGTCATTTTGTGCATCTTCAGAAGACTTTTCCTCTTTTTTCTTCAACATGGTGTCCACATCCCTCTCGTAATGAGTGACTTCATTAAGCGTGCGTGGAATATAGGCTCTCTTAAACACCTAACGAGACAGATCCATAAGTGAATGGTTAATTATGACATTATAAAAGACATGATAAGATGACATGTTTTACTTGTATGATTTCTAGGGGGCCATTCACACCAAATTGATTTTTGAGATCGTCTGTGCTGTTTTTCTATCTAATCATGCACTAAATTGCTCAGCGTCTCACACAGGAAAACCACAGTTGTTTAAACACCGTGTCAGATAAAAAAAAAAATATTTAAAAAAAAATAATTTTTTTCATTAATTTAAATAATATTTTTTTTAAATACATATTTTATTTTGTTTATAATTTAAAAAATGTGTCTCGAGACACCTGTATTCTGTTCTACTCATTGCACTGCATCTAGCTTTTTTTAGCACAAGTGCGCATTTAGTCTGGAAGACAGCTTAGAGTGGTTGAAAATAAATGCACCTCTTCATCAACTTTGTCCTGATTGGATCTTTCCTCTGCAGTTCTTTCAGATGTCATCTCAATTGCCTGCAGTTAAACACAAACATATGTTAGATGAACACATACTATATAGCCAAACAAAAATACCAGAGCAGGGGGGCCTGGGTAGCTCAGCGAGGATTGATGTTGACTACCAGCCCTTGAGTCATGAGTTCAAATCCAGGGTGTGCTGAGTGACTCCAGCCAGGTCTCCCAAGAAACCAAATTGGCCTGGTTACTAGGGAGGGTAGAGTCAAATGGGGTAACCACCTTGTGGTCACGATAAGTGGTTCTCGCTCTCAATGGGGCGCGTTATAATTTGTGTGTGGATCGCAGAGAGTAGCATGAGTCTCCGCGGTGTCATGCACAACGAGCCACATGATAAGACGCGTGGATTGACTGTCTCAGAAGCGGAGGCAACTGAGACTTGTCCTCCGCCACCAGGATTAAGATGAGCAACCACGCCACCACAAGGACCTACTAAGTAGTGGGAATTGAGAAAAGGAAAAAAAAAAAAAAAAAAAAAAAAAAACAATAACAGAGCAATGCTACAACAAATGTATGAAAGATACAAAAAGTGACTAATAGGAATAGGAGAGAAAAAGACTCTAAAAGAAACTAGGTGATAATGCATCATTATAACTACTAACTAACCTTATCCAGGTACTCATTAATGTTGTCACTTGTGATGGAGGGGTCTGTGACAAACTCAAACAACTCCCGTACAGTCATAACAGCAACATTATGTTTCTGGAAGAAGTCTGAGGGAATTAGGTAAATAAATGAATTAGTGGCTAATAAATATCAGTTGCCATCAATATCAATGAGATCTTTGTCAATTGTGCTAACGTATGCCAGGTTCCACATAATTACCATTGACGTTGTTGCAATCTTTGCGAAGAAACTCCAATGCATGAGGGTGATCATGCTCAACAGACTGAGAAACATCGATAATATAGGCTTCTCCATTATGATACCTGCAAAACCAAAGGATCATTTCAAAATACAGCAACTAACATGATCAAAAAATACATGCTCAGTGTTAAAATGCTTTTCACTGATCACAATTTAATAACAACAACAAAAACTGATGGTAAAAAAACTCATCATGTAGGCTTACAGTATATTGAATTCGCTAAGGTCGGCATGGACCAGGTGTGCTTCATGGTACATTATTCTCATGTTCTGGATGATTTGTAGGTAGAGTTCCCGAGATTTGGATTCAGACAAGACAGCATTCTTCAGCAGAGGGGCAGGCCTGAGGAAGACACCGGTATTTAGAAAAAGCAGAAAGTGTTGCTGAGAAGTATTTCAGTATCTGCATTTGTGCAGAAACAGTTCATACTTACATTTCATCTTGACCAATAAAGCTCATGACGAGGACGTGGCTCCGCAAAATGATGGGCTCTGGACTTGGAATCTGTGCTGTCTGTAGTCTTCAGTTAAACAGATCCAAATTAGTGACAAATGCCATGGCAATATACATTTCAAACATGATTAAGCAATGATATGAAATGGGATAAAAAAATGTTAATTAAAAAGATGCATAGTGCATTTCACCTGATCAAGTTTCTCATCTCCTTCTCCGCCCAAGTGCGTACCATTTTTCTAGGATTGCCTTTGCAATAGCCGTGGCGGAACCTTAATTGGGATCAAATATAGATTGTCACTGTTGAACGGCACACATCAGTAAGACTAATGTCCTGAACAAACGCATTAGACTTACCTGAACTCCCCACTGACATATTTATCTCTGTCTTTGAAGTGTAAAATTGAAGTTTTGTAAATTTTGATGGCTCTGCTTTCTCCTTTAGCATTAGTTGCATGGTAGACATTCGCCTGTGGCAGAAACACAGATAAGACATAAAAAGCAACATTAGCAATTAGCCTTTCTAACTAGACTTCTAAATAGACTTTAATGGACATTTTTCATGCCATTCAGAAAAGCATGCCTCTTTGCCTGTGCTGATACAGCCATTGATCTCTGAAATGACCCCTCTGCTCAGCATCTTGAATAGAATCATACGTGTACGGGGGTCCAAAACCTGTGCCATCACACAAAGTCACACACTGAATAGAATTACGACACAAAGACAAAAAAAGACCTTATCTATTCTATTTATACTTATAGGAATATTCCAGGTTCAATACAAGTTTAGCTCAAGTGACAGCAGTTGTGGCATAATGTTGATTACATATGGGGCCAATTTTTGGAGTGTTTAAAGGCAGAAATGTGAATGTGATGAGGAGGAGGGCGTGGACGGGCCATAACAATGGGGCGCCTGGCACTGAATCAGCCCATCAGCAGAGAGAGGTATAGAGATGCCAGTTTGGGAGAGAGAGACGCAGAAAGCAGTCTTGTGTGTGTGTTTTGTGTTATGCTGGAAAGCAGTTTTATGTTGTTTGATCATTTGTTTATTAATAGTTTAAGTTGACTGCTCCCACCTCCTCCTCGCTCATTGTGTGAATCCGTTTCAGTGAAGTGAAAAAAGCACTAATTAATTCTTCTGTTAAAACTCATGTATTATTTGATTTATAAAGTTGTTTAAGTCATATATATATTATATATGTTGACTATATCTTTACACAGAAAAGGTTAGTATGTGATATTATCACACAAAAATCATGTTTGCATGCATATTTTTTCATGTCTTGTGGCTATACTTTTGATACAGAGTATTTTAACATTTACGGCTTGGCCCCCAAACACTTCCATTGTAAGTGCCTCACTGTATCCCAGATTTATGCTTTTTTTTAAAGAAAAGGATGGACGAGTAAATGTATTTTTGTAGTAATCAACATTATGCCACAAATGCAGTGGATTTAGCTTAACTGATATTAAACCCGGAATATTCCTTCAAGTCCAAGTTATTAGAGAACTCATAAAACGCACCTGTTCAACTGTAGCTCTGTCTGACTTGTCCTTTACTCGAAACCTGAACAGAAAAAAATTGGGATTTTATTATCAAAAGTATGAGAATTTTTAAAGTTTAAAAACTTAAACCTGAATGAAAATATTATCTAAGATTTTATGAGAAAGATTACATACGTGTCTGCTTCCCTCTGTTTTTGCATCACAGTTACTTTATTGATTACAGAATCGGCATAGCTCAATTTATCTGTGAAACAAAACAAACTTAAGACTGACACAGAATATATTTTTCTACATTCAAAGTTCCAATAAGTATATTAAATCTTCTGTATACTATACATGTAAAAGGAAATCATTCACAAAAAATTACAATTCTGTCATCATTTACTCACACTCCAAACACAAATTAATTTCTTTTTTCTGTGTGATGTTAGCTTGAATGTTAGTCTCAGTCACCATCCACTTCCACTGTATGGAAAAAAAAAGATGCAGTAGGAAATAAATGGTGACTGAAACATAATGCAAATTATCTCCTTATGTGTTACATGGAAGAAAGAATGACTTTCTTTCTTCCATGTAACACAAAAGGAGATTTTTTGCATTATGTTAGTGTTTATTTTACGTGTTTGGAGTGAATTTTTGGCTGAACCATCCCTTAAAGCCTTGTTGGCAAGGATAAAAAAAGAATAGTGGGCTCACCAAGGTTTATTTTGTTTTCAAATTTTCTCAGGACCTTGTCTGACGGAGTGGACATTTTCAAGGACTTGTTATGCGAACTTTGACGATTAGCCTGGTTAAGAAGAAAGAAACAGAACAGACACATAATGAAACGTACTGTAATCTCATCATATACTGTGTATTCAACACAAACTGTCACAATTTCTAGAAACAAAAGGTTGCTGACAATAGTCAGCCATTATAATTTCAAATATCATGTGGCCATCATCACCATTTTGTGATGTGTTCAGTGAATACCTGCTGAGTATTCCCAGTTCTCATTGCAGTGTAGCGCTTGGTGAAATCTCCTCCTGATTCATTCCAATCCCATTCATCATCCTCTTCATCATCATCATCATCATAATCCTCCTCGTTTTCGTCTTGTTTATCAGCATGTAAAGTAACTTCATTGAGTCGGTTCTCCAGTGAATGCTTGTCAGGGACATGGCTGATTTCAGACTCACTGTGAAATAACAAATTTCTTTCATGTAAAACGTAAGGTACGGTTACATTCATCTAAGATTAAATTAAAGGAAAAAAAAAAATCACCCAAAAATTTAAATTATCTCATAATTTACTCACCCTCATGTGATCCCAGATGTGTCGGACTTTCTTTCTTTTGCTGAACACAAGCAAAGATTTTTGGAAGAATATCTCAGCTTTGTAGGTCCATAACCAGAACTTTGAAGGTCCAAAAAGCATATAAAAGCAGCATTAAAGTAATTAATATGAATCCTGTGGTTAAATCCATATCTTTAAAATCGATATGTTACATGTGGGTGAGAAACAGATAAATATTTAAGTACGTTATTTTACTATAAATCTTCACTTTTTAATCACATCCTTCTTTGTGCATATTTTTTCACCACCTTCTCGGCTGGGAGGAGGATTTATATTAAAAAGGACATAAATATGGATCTGTTTCTCACCCACACTTATCAAACTGCTTCTGAAGATATGGATTTAGCCACTGAAATCTTTTACGTTGCTTTTATAAGCTTTTTGGAACTACACATTTCTGATCACCATTTACTTGCATTGTATGGACCTACAGAGCTGAGATTTTTCTTTTCTTCATTTATGTGCAGTAGAAGTAAGAAAGTCATACACATCTGGCATGGCATGAGGGGGAGTATATTTGTTTAGAGAATTTTCATTTTTAGGTGAATTATCCCTTTAACAAACACTAATTTAAAATACTCTTGACGTAAGCAAGTGAAATAAGTGGAATAATATTTAATAAGCGGCAGTTTAAATATTATGTCTTAATCTGCCTTAATCATTCTAATGCCTTGAATGGACCAAATGTTTGTTAGAGTTTGATTAAATTATCTATTCAGTTTTTTTATTATTAAATTTTGTACCTTCAGCATATTACAATATACAACATAAAATGGTTGATACAAAAAAAAAAAAAAAACATCAGACAGGAAAGGAAAAAATAGACAGAGAGAAAAAGAGGGCATTAAAGAAAATAATACTAAATACATCTATTAAGGTAAAGAATGTAAAGGCAGTGCCAATTGTAATTGTTCCAAGTACTTTTTTGTTAATAGAGAATGATATCATATTCAAATAATGTTTCATCTCTTTTAAAATACAGATAAAATTGGTTTACTGTTTCAAGTGCTCGTATGAATGCAAAATTTACATAAGAAGCTAATTAAATTTATAATAAAGCAAGCACTTTCTTTGTTGGGATCAGACATAAAATACCCACTTGTAATATTTTTAAATTGCATTGAAAATCCTTGCAAGATATTATTCGTAATAAACTATTATTTTTTTCAATGTTGTAGTGACGATCAAAATAAATGGAAAACAGTGTCAGTGTAGTTCTGGTGAAAAGGAACATTTTGTGTCAATGTCAGTTCTATATTCAAAAAATAATAATAATTTGACTGGGTAAAACTTATGGATGAACTTAAAAGATATTCATTTTATTAGTGAGGAAAAAGTTTGCTGTATGGACCCATTTATTTTCCCCAATTTAAACTAACAAATAGGTTATTCCAATATGAAATTACAGGTGGGGCAGAAATAAGGTTCTCAATGAATAAAGTTCTTACTTTACTGTTTCTCCCTTTGGTTTCAGTAAAGCTACTGACATTAAGGAGTGGCTATTATTTTTAAAACGCATACAAATACCACATGGAATAGCTCCCATAACTGTAGCAGATTCTTTAAGGGTTAATGGTATATTATACTCTGAAAGAAACCTCTGGCAGAAATATGTAAAATCATGTCATATCTTCGTGTCGTCACATGTGAATGTAGAAGGACTCTCTTAGTCAGAGAATTTCTAAATATGTTACACAAAACAATTAATGAAAGTCAAGTTTCATACCTCCCTGTTTCGTCCGCGTCATCAAACTGCCCTGGTACAACCTGAGACATCATGGTACACAAATTAAAATGTCCGAAAAGAAGAAACGTGGCTGAACCCTTTAAAATATAGCTTGAATAACAGGTAATAGCAACACAAGTTCAGAAACCAACAGCAGCCAGGCCATGCGCACTCTGTTCCGGGCAACTTGGGTAAGGGTGCCGAGAAGGCTCAAAGAGAGAATCCGCGAAGCAAAATATGCGAGAATATACAGTTTAGCTCACTGCAGGATTGTGCCCATTTCAGAGTTATCTTTCAATTCATGAGTTGGAATTCGAATTGAATTTGCAACAGGAAGTTGAATTTGAATTGGAATGAAATGCAGTGGAATTTACTGAATTGCTATTCAAAAAAATTCAACACTGTTGCACTACACAATTTTATTAGTCCAAGACACATTGTGTGACACCGAGGTAAAGACAGTTTCATATATATATATATATATATATATATATATATATATATATATATATATATATATATATATTATTATTTATGCTGCTGTTTTTTTTTATTTATTTATTTTTATTGTTTTTTGTATTGTTGTGCACTGGAAGCTCCTGTCACCAAGACAAATTCCTTGTATGTATACTATGTATTCTGATTAATGAAAATACACTCTTTTATTTTGATTTGCATTTTGAAAATTAAATGTTTTGTTATTTAAAGTATGACAACAGTGTCAATAGTGAAGCTTACTTAATATGTTTATTTTATTAGTTAAATTTCACATTAAAAAATTTTGGTTTTCTAGCAAAAAGCCCCTTTTTCAATAGTTATCAAATTAATTAGGAATAATATTTCTACTATTCAAAATAGTACTGATAGAAAAGCTTTAAAAACTGTTCACTTGTGCTCTGTCTTGAAAATCTTTGTATAAATCATAGGTCAAGTGGCTTTGTAAATGTATGTCACGTATTGTTTTTGTTATTAGACCTTTATTTTGAAATCCTTGTTTAGTTCCCTGTTCCTGTAAGTTTTGTAGTCCTTTGTAGTTTCCTTTCATGATTGGTTTCCCTGATTGTTTTGCCCAGGTGTTCCTTGTTCTCTTGTTTGCTCTTTTGTATTTAAGCCCCTGTTTCCTTGGTTTCTTTGTCAGTCTTAACATGCATTGTTTGATGCTGTGTTCCGAGTGCCTTTATTTTTTGTTTTATTGCATTTAGATCCTCATTCCTCACCTGCCTCATCACAGTATGCCCTTTTTTTCCCCTCCTTTGCACAGTGTAGTTACAATTTGTTCAAAGCATGATAATAATAATAAAAATATAGCTGCAAGCAATGTGGATTCCTCAAAATGGCAAATCATTTAAAAATTAAATCCTCCCCATGGAGGAATCCTGAATGAAACATTTTCAGTGTACAGGAAAATTCAGCATTCTGGACCTTATGGATCCTTGAAGCCTTCTTGTTCCCTATGAGAAATGAACACCAAGTTTCAGAAGAATTGGACAAATGGGGTGGAAATGACATAACTTTGAATATGGGACATATGGGCTAATATGGGCCATTCTTGGTGTGGGGGGTACCCGTTGCCCTGATGTATCATTGTGCCAAATTAGAAATTTTTAGATATTTGAGCGCAAGGAGAATTATAATAATAATAAAACCATCAATAACAATAGATTTCCTCCTACCGGAGGAATCTAAATATAGTACAGAAGAAATAAAAAAAATCGAATCTTATAGTCAGAATCGAAGCCTGGGTTGACAAAGTTGATGAGCTGCATCATGGTACCAATTAAGCCTGATTGGAGTGGGCTGAATTTGTCAACCTGAAACCAATCCTGAAACCCTGAGTTCGTTCAGTGACCTTCATGGTACAGGCCTAACGTGTTACCTACCGTGACAACAAAGTCAACAACAACAATGTAAATAAAACCATGCAAATGCCCAAACAATGCAACCATATTATTCGTTTCCCAGTGCATGCTGGGAAGAGGATAAATGGACTGAACCACAAAAACATTTTGTGTAGTGCAAATTGAACACTCATTACTTGCGTTCCTGAAAGTTGCCAAGTCGAAAAAGCTACAATAATCAAATAAATGTTTTAATGTTTTTTAGCATTGTTTACTTTAGTGAAATTATTCTGGAAATACCCCATTTTTTTATGCATAATGTATGATAATAAAATGTTTCATGTTATACAAATTTTTTTTTAAAAATGTATATAAAAAATACAATTAAAAATATTGCACAAACTGAATGGTGCAAAACCCTGGGTCACAGAATGCCCAAAATACAAATCGATTGGAAACTAATATTGTTATAACTTTTTCAATACAAAATTACTTTTTCAATTCAAGGCACTTTGAATTGAAAAAGTTAAAAAAAAAAAAAAAGATAGCTGGATGTCGAGCTCCAAAATGGGGCGGGAGATCCCTGCTGGAGAAACCCTGCCCCCTTTTGCAGATCTCCAGGAGAATATAGCTGCAAGCATTGCTCCAAAAAAGGGCGGGAGGTCCAAACCGCCATTAATACCTTAATACGGCCATGGGAAGCCCCTAACCTAAGCCTTTACCTAACCTTAACCGTGAGTGGAAGTGACGCCCCCTTTTAAAAAAGTAACCACGCCCTCACTTGGCCTACAGCTTAGCCCCTACGGTCTACAGCTATACCTACTTGTGCTGCAGGGTAGATCCTGGGTAGCATGTAACTGAAAAAAAAAAAAAAAAAAAAACACACTAATGAACAAACACATTCAATTTAACAGGTTTTTTTTTTATTTTTTATAATAATAATAATAATGTAATCAAAATGAAAAAACAAAAATGATTTAATGGGGGGGGGGGAACATAATTTCTCACTCTTTCTTAGTGTAAATTTATTGATTGGATGATTTATACACTTTACATAGTTTGTAAAATCAAAATCAATGAGTTGTCTACATCTGAACTTATCTGACATTTGAAATCCACTGGACAGTCATGGTCAGTGATGGTGTCAGGACAAATACAGAAATTTCTTAAAGAAAATGTTCGACATTAACATAAGTCAATAAAAGCCCAAGCAGGTTTGTGACCAAATTCAGTCAAATGCAGTAAACTGTAGTGATTGTTCTGTTTACCACAGAAATGAGAATCAGTTTTATACACAAGACAGATTACTTAGAAAATTCAGTTTTTGAAAAGCCCCTGAGAAAGATAAAAGCTGAGAATTTAACATGCAAAATCACAATTTTTCATAATCAAAATGATACTCTATTGTTCAATGTTCTCAAATGTAATGGTTGAAGATTTCATTAGATGACTAACCAAAAGGACATTCGAAAATCAGAATTATCTAAGCATCAAAATTTGAATATACAACATAACTGAAAATGAAGAGAACTTTACATTGCAAAAGAATTTCTACAACATTCATCTTTTTGATTCTCCTGGTTGCACAAATTGGATTATTCATGGATTCACAAAATTATGACAACGCTCTTTAGATTGATCAAATAAAACCTGCATAAAATGTTCATTGTTTTTCATTATTGATAACTGTGCACACCCACACATTTACAGGCACATATGTTATTAAACAAAACATAAGAAAAAGAGAAAGGAAAACAAAATTTAGAGACCTTTGCATTTACGTTTCCTAAGTTAAACATTGCTTTTAAATCCAAGAGAGTGAGTATATACTTGCAAATATTTTGCAACTGAGAGGACTTAAGTTAAATCCATACAACCCAAATGAAGCATTGAATGGAGTTCAGGGGTTATCAAACTCAATATATTGCAACAACTAGTGTACAATTTGTAAAAAGGTTTTTTGTTAGTGGAAAAATGATATCCCCAATACACAAGACAGTCTCTGGGCAACTACATTAAGTTCATAGTTTATATCAGCACATAACTTTTTTATGTTCCTTAACAGAAAGGATGGACATTTTAGTGTGAACACCAGTGTAAAAAGTCTGCAGGGAGATTTCCAGAACAAACAAAAAACCCAATAAGGCAAAAACAAATCACACTTTCAAGATACATAAAACATACTCAGAATCACACTGACATTTAATGCATATTGCGTGAATCTCATTATCAGACTTTTCTCTGATTCTCAGGCCTTCCAATATAATACTTGACACACTTCACCACCAGAAGGTGCTGTTTAAAGACTTCCAGCGATTTATACACACGTCTGCATCATTTGTTAATGAGGTTGAAAGATAGAGAATAATAAAAAAAAGAACAGGCAAATATTGCCAATAAAAGATTGACCAATGATCACCAAAAATAAAATAGAATGCTAAATTATACAGCTAAACAGCAATTTAATCAAAAATGTAATCAGTCAATCATGATAGTGAATGAGTTAGGCACTTCAGTTCTTCAAGTTATAGTTCACCCAAAAAACGGATATTCTCTTTTCATTTACTCCCCCTCATGCCATCCCAGATGCAAATGACTTTTTTTCTTCTATTGAACACAAATTAATATTTTTAGAAGATTATTGCAGCTCTGTAGGTCAGTACAATGCATGTGATTGGGTACAAACATTTTGAAGCTCCAAAAAGCACATAAAGGTAATCCATTAGACTCCAGTGGTAAAATCCATATATTCAGAAGCAATATGATAGGTGTGGATGAGAAACAGATCAATTTTTAGGTCCATTTGTACTTTACATTCTCCTCCCTGCACAGTAGGTGTTGATATACACAAAGGATGTGAATGTGAAAGTGGAGATTGATAGTAGAAAAGGACTTAAATATTGATCCGTTTCTCACCCACACTTATCATATCACTTCTGAAGATATGGATTTAACCACTGGAGACTTATGGATTACTGTTACATTGACTTGAATTTCTGGAGCTTCAAAGTTTTGGTCACCATTCACTTGCATTGTATGGACCTACAGAGCTGAGATATTCTTCTATCAATCTTTGTTTGTGTTCAGCATAAGAAAGAAAGTCTTATACATCTGGGATGGCATGAGGGTGAGTATTTGGGTGAACTATCCCTTTAAATTAAAGATAAAAAGAGAGAGAAAAAACACTCCTCACAGAGACTAAAACAAATAGAAATTTACTTAAGAATAATACATTTTAATGCTGATATAAATAAATCTGTTCATGATACAAATGTATCTCTAATTTATAATGATATAAAGTCTTTTATATGATTCATAAAAATAAAGAAAAATCATTGAAATATGATTAAAAATGCTACTGTCCAGTTATGTGTTGATCCAGATCCAGGAAAAAAGCATTAAGGCATCAAGAGAAGGATCACTGTGCTTCGAAAACGGTTCTGCAGTTTTGCATCTTTTATGCATACTGTATAAGACAAATATTGGCAGAGGCCAGACTTTGCAACTCCAAGTGTTTGTGGAAGCCTGATAAACTATGGCACAAAATCAACACAGTGAAGAGGCTAGTACATTTCTCTTCACAGAACAGGGTTCTCTGCAATTTCCTGAGCCGCGATACAGCTGTGCACACTGATCTCTGCAGGTTCTGGATGAGAGCCTGATTGGGCCTCTACTGAGGCAGCACGAGTTGAAGGTTTGTCCTTTTGAGGTTCCTCCTGTTCAGCTTCCTCTAGCTGAGGTTCTTTGGGAGGTTCTTCAGCAGAATCCAACTTCATGTCCACACCATTAGCATGTTGCTTCTCCACTTTGTGTCCTTCAATCTCTTCTGTTTGGGGCACCTCTGCTCTCTTACATTCATCCTCAGTCTGGATTGGGTCTGTTGCTCCACTATCACCTCCCGGTGAGCACCTGACCTCCTTTCCTTCCAGCACTTCAGTGTCATCTTTTGCGCCATCTGTATCTTCATTAACTTCTGCCTCATCAGTCCCTTTTTCATCCGTGGGTTTCTGGTGAACCCGTTGGTGCCTCACCAGACTGTGCTTCAGGGTGAATGTGCGATCACAGGTTTGGCACTTATAAGGTCTCTCACCTACAAAAAAGGTGTATCAGATGTATCAATTTCTATTATTCTTTTTTTATTGTATTTGAGCAAATTTGGAAAGGCCATGTTCTTGAGATTGCTGGGTATTTTAAAGGGATTTCTTAAAGGGATAGAAATCCCTAGTTCACCCAAAGATGAAAATCTGTCATCATTTATTCACCCTCATCTTGTTCCCGTTTGAAATTCTTTCTTCCCTAGAACACAAAAGGAGATGTTTCGAAGAATGTTAGCCTCAGACACCATTCACATTCAGTGCATCTTTTTTCCCCCCATGCAACTAAAGTGAATGGTGACTACTATCTCCTTCTGTGTTCCACAGAAGAAGGAAAGTCATACGAGCGAATAACTAAGTTTCCATACACTTATTCCACTGTTCTGTTATTGACAAAGTAAAAATGCAAAATTAGCTTTTTCCTGCTCGTTTCCATTAAAATGGCCTTTTACCAATAAAATGGTGTGTGCCAAAATGACTTTCTTAAAAAAAACAAAAAAATAAAAAATTGCATATGTTTTGGTTTAGCGCAAAAAAAAAATCTGCCCTTGAGCCGTTTCCATACAGAATTTTGTGTATGTCGCAAATTTTGTACATTTCGCATCCCTGATGTCCCCGCATTTGTGTAAAATGGAGAGAGTATTGAGACAATTTATTGAAATTAACCAGCTTACTGTAATAGTAGGAAATATCAGAAGACAATGTCGAAATGGAGGAGTAGCTCATCTGTATCTGGGATTATTAGAAGAAATTGTTTAGAATACCTGACATCTAAAAATATTATATATTGATTTTCACATCAGATTTGTTAAATTTCAAAGTGAATTTATTTCACAGGTCAGAAGCCATACCCTTGCCCTCAGTGCGAGTCATTCTTCTCCACCAAGTCAAACTGTGAACGCCACCTGCTCCGCAAACATGGAATATCTAACCGGGGACGAATACATCAGAGCTGGTGGCATTAGTGAAACTGTAATCCTGTATTACACTCTTGATTTAAAAATATGGACAATCCGTTCATATTATGTAATTAAATTTGTTCCCTGTAGAAAATATGTTCACTCATTTTCTTTTTGTTTTCTTTTACATTTATAAATAAACAATCGATAGCATGAAATGCTTGAGACAAACATGCATTAGTCAATACACAACAACCAGCGATAACTGCAGTAATTTTTCAAGATGTTGGAATTTACATTAAAACTCTGTCCACCTCTTCCAACAAAAACATGGAATGTTTACACAAATTTCTATGTCTTTATGTAACTTTTGGTATAATTTGACCCCATATAGCTCTGTTATTTATCAATTTATTTATCTCTGATTTGTTACGATTTATTTTATTTAATTTAAGTTAATTACTCCATAATCTTTTTTTACTCGTCTATTTTTATCTGTGTATGAATTAATTTGGCACTTTTGTTTAATCCCTTTAGTGCAGAATGTTATTTCTCTTTTTGATTTTCTGTTCTGAAAACTGCTATTGCAATACTGTACAATAATAAAAAAAGAAGCAAATCTTTTTTTTCGGGTGTCTTCACGTTAGCCAGCATTAATTTCAGACACTCTGAGAACTTAAACAACCATAAATAATGTGCTTGCAGGCTGGATAGTGCAAATTCACTGTTTTTTTGTTTGTTTTTGTTTTTAACCATGATGTCAATAGTACAGGATTAATATGAACTGGGATTATTTTTACCGGGTGTTTTGGTAAAAGATGCTGTAATCTACATGTGAATGTGCAGTTCATAAAACATCTGAAAAAACTTCCATTAACAATAAAGGTAATGTCATTGTCTTTAATGAAATTGAGGAAAACTCATGTCTCCTCATCAACCCAAGTGTTCCTCTCCGCTATGCTGTTGTTGGGAGGACAGATTTGATGTAAATTCATGTGAAGTCGTGTGACAATAAATTGTTTGCATTAATTACATTTTCCTCAACAAAAAGTGTTTCCAAACAAGTTTTGCACAACATTTGACGTATCGGCATAGGATTTATGTGCTAAAGTTAAACTAAAAAATATTATGTCGACACTTGTGAAATGTATCAATAATTTCTATCAGCTATATCGGTAAACATTTTGATGGGTTAAACCTTTTGATGCGCTAAACCTTTTTTCGCAAAAAAATCCTTAGATGGAAACGTATTTAATAACAACAGAATTTTCATTTCAATAAACTGGGGATAATAAATAATAACATCTATGAGCTCCAAATGTGAATCTGTGCTTACCAGTATGTGACCTCATGTGTCTTGTTAAGTCTTGCAGGCTCCAAAAGCGTTTGCCGCACACAGCACAGATCTTCTTTCTCTTATCAGTTTTGCCTCCAGCTGAGTCACTCTCCTCTTCCAAAGCCATGTGCTCTGAGGAACCACCCTCTTCCTCATCATCACTCATCTCTTCCCCATCTTTCCCCATCTCCTCCTCTTCACAACTTTCCACACAGCTGATGTTCTCCTCTTTTTCAACAGATTCGAACTTTGCCTCTTGCTCCAACTCTTTTCTAGGTGCTGTGATTGTGGTTTGGTTGGACCCAGTAGGTTGACGTCTTCCCTTCTTCCCTCCATCCTCTGACTGGACCTCCTGAATATGAGTTTTCTGGTGCCGGCTGAGGGTGGCCGCATGGCGAAAGGTCTTCTTGCAGGTGGCACAGGTGTGGGGGAACTCATCTGGCACATCAACTGGTTGTGCAGTGGTTTCGGTTGATTTAGGTTGGTGCTGATCCCCTCCAGAAAGCTTGAAGTCCACGAGCTTGCTAGCGAGGTTCATATCAAGACTTTTGTTGCTTCGAGTGTCATCGTCATAATTTTCTATTTTCTCAGGGTTTCCTTCAGCTGGCTGTGTTTGATGTGGATCTCTGGTGCTGTCTGTTTGTTCAGTGGCTGATTGTCCAGTTTGTTCTGGTATATGTTCTGGGGATGAAGAATTCCCCTCTTTTTTGAGATCGAAAGAGCTTAGATCCATAGTATCTTCAGCTATGGGAGGTTCAGTGTCAGATATACTCTCTACAAAAGATAAACAAAGGTTAAGTTAAGCACAATACACACTGCACTAGTATGTTTACACTACCATTTGTCATTCCATGTCAACTAAACCAGAGATCCCCAGCTCAAAATGCATAAATGACGAGGAAAGCCAAAATATTAAACGCAATGGATCAATATTTACCGAGTAATCCATTATTTTGTAGAGTGGGGTTAAAATGAAATTTTCACCAATGATTTAGAGAGAAAAGCTACAGGTAAAAAAATTACCTTAGAAAGTCACAGCATCATTATTTTATTTTTACACAGAGAAAGGTAGGTCTATTACTAAAATAAGTTGACTGCTGCACCTTTTTTTGCATAACAAATGGAGGAAACCCCCCAACCCCCCCCCCCCCCCCACTTTTTTATATTGCATTTCAAAAGTTGTAGTGCTTATAACTCCATCTTAATATCCTTTTAGATTCTCATTCAGAACAAACTTCCCTTTTAGTATCTTCATAATTCAGGACCTATATGATAAAATCATAGAGATGATGGGCTCTCAGTGTGGTTTTATGTATAAATTGTTAAAAGTTACCCATTTTCAATGGTTTAAAAACAAATTTGTGTCACATGCAATGAAACCAGAAATGTAACTTTATTTACTGACATAAATACAATCATGTGAAAATCTTGATTGTTAAGAACAAACGATGAATGTGGCTCTTTAGTTAGTACAATAGCTATTTTCCAGTTATTGGATTTCAGAAATGTACATTTGCAAATCTCCTGAAAGCATCATTATTTGGTTGCTTTGACATGAAATAACCCTGATGTAATAGTATTCAATTTACATCTATTGTAGTGTGAGAGGTCAAAACGATGTGAATGTATTTGTGGTGTTGATAAACGTAAAATACAAAGAAATACATTCTAAAATATCATAAAAAGTCATTAACCCTACATCTCTGAGGTTAAACAGGCGAGGTTTTGGTTACAAATGTTAATTTGTTAAATGATCTTCCTTCATACAGTATGGTTATACATGATACCATTAGCACTCCATTAATAAACATAACTGTACTGACCAGAAGTACCTGTGCTTCCTTGCGATCCTTCGTCGGCCTTAGGTTTGGGTCGAGACCCACTCTGTTGAAGTCCCCGGTTAGATATTCCATGTTTGCGGAGCAGGTGGCGTTCACAGTTTGACTTGGTGGAGAAGAATGACTCGCACTGAGGGCAAGGGTATGGCTTCTGACCTGTGAAATAAATTCACTTTGAAATTTAACAAATCTGATGTGAAAATCAATATATAATACTTTTAGATGTGTGATGTTACAAAACCAACCATAAAAACATATTTGGAAAAAATGTATAAACATGGGGGAAAAACCGACACGCATCAACTTAAAATTGAGAATCAAAAGCTAAGCATAAAATAATATAATTTATTATACAGCTTCTCACTGTAAGTACAAACATTTAATGGGCATACTTTTTTCTTGTTTTTAGAAAAAGTTATTAAGAAACTGTATGTCAGTGTATGTAAACTATACAGTATTAGGCACAGGGAAACATTAAATTGATTAAATTGACCTCTACAGTATGCCGTTAAAATCATCCATTTGCTTCTATTAAAGGACTATTTCATGGGGAGACTGTATGTGCAGAGAGACAGCAGCAAGAGTGAGAGGGGTTGGCAAAGTAAAATCACAGGAAGCTGCACAGAAAAATATACCCACAATGTCACAATTCTTTTTCAATGAGAGGATGCAAGCCGAATGGGCACAATCCATGAAGCTGCCCGAATACGAAGCACGCAAACTTGAGCTGACTGTGCACACAGTACAGTGTGGTGCCCTAAAGAACGCTGCAACACTAGAACGTACACAGATTTGCAAGTGCTCAAAGAAATTCATTTACAAATTTATTCATTTTATATTGGAGCTGCACATTGTGGGTACTGAACAGGAAACACATGGAAAAGATATAATAGTTAGGTAAAATATAACATTTTAGCTTGGGGCACAGTGGTCAAATAGAGGAGGCACGACCCCCCCCAAGCCATTTTTAGTTTGTAGTTGTAGATTGTAGATATCTATTTAGAGTCTAAAATAGTTGAAGGGCAAATCCTGCACACATTCTACATATTCTGTAATCTCTGTTGTCTAAGAATGGAATTTAGCACTGTATTGAAGGGTAGAGTGAAGTGAATAAGTGTTTTATGGCATAAGTGGTCAGGATGTATGGAATGTAAACAGTGTCTTACCTGTGTGTGTTAGCATATGCCTTTGCAATGAGCTGGCCCAGGGGAACAGACGTGGGCAGTAAGGGCATGTCATTTTCTGCACTGAATTAGAATAGGCATTCTTCTTTCCTTTGTTCTGTGGAGATTTCTTTGGCTTGTCCTCTCCACCTTCCTTCACCTCCTCACTGATGGTCTGCTTCTCATTCTCCTCCTTTACTGGCTGCATCTGACTGGTTTGCAAGTAGGGGCTGAATTTATTTGCATCAGTAGTGGCTAGCATTTTCTCCACACTGGGGAACTCTCCACTTGACTCCAGGTCTATGCCACTGACTGTAGCTGATTTTGGATCACAGATCTCTTCCTGAAATAGTCTCTTCTTGCCTCTCCTCTTTGAGTTACCAGGAGGAGTAACTTGTAGAGTGGAATCCGGAATGGCTGTGCCCTTCTTGTCATTTAGTTTATTTAAATCCATTGCACTAACACTGTTCTTGACATCCATTCCTGTTTCAATCAGCATTGGGGTAGCTGAGACAGAGGAGATAATCTGAGCAATGGAGGCCAGTGGTTGCATTTCAGAAGATGGTTTTGGTAGCAGTGGCTTCAGGCGAGTAAAACGCTTGGTTAGGTCACTGGATAGAGCGGAGGCCAGATTAGAAATTGAGACGGGGAGAGTTGCAAGAAGTTCAGGGGTTGTTTCTGTACTTGGGGAGGGCTGTTCTTTCTTAACAACTTGATGATTAATGGATGTGCTGCGAGCAAGCCCTTTCATTATTCTTTTTTTCTCCGGATCCTTAGGCATAGAGAGATCAATTGGCTCCATAGAACAGTCGTTAAGCAGAGGGAATGCTGTATCTTCCAGTTTAACATCTGAGCCTAGAATGTTTTTAGATTTGCTAGAGAAATCCAAAGGCTGTTCTTGGTCATCTGGTCCAGAGAAAAGATCTGAATTTTGAGGAACAGTTCTGTTTACCAGCCCATTTGAGGTTGGCGGGTTGGCATGAGCAGTGGCATCTTCTCCAACAGGTACAAGACTTTTGATGTGCTCTTCAATTTCCCTTTCTGGAACCTCCGGGTGTTGCTTCAGCAAATGGTGTATGCAGTTCCTTTTAGCAAGGAATGCTGCCCCACACTGCCGACACTCAAACGGCTTCCTCTGACACCCACTGTGTGTTCGCAGATGAATCTGAAGGGCTCGGTAGTTCTTAAGGTCCTCCCCACAATAGCGACAAGATGCGTTACCAGCACCAGCTGTATCAAGGAGGTCTAGTGTTGCACCCCCAAATAGACCACTTAAAGTAGAGGAGGTGGTTACATATTCAATGTTCTTCTCAATCTCTTTGCGCGTGTTCTTCATGTGTTTCTTGCGCAAATGGCGCTCACAGTTGGCCTTCACTGTGAAAGGGTAGTGACAGAGGCGACAGACGTACGGGCGTTCACCGCTATGTGTTCTGAAATGCCGAATCAGTGTTGCTTTGTCCGGAGCTGCATAGCAACAAATGGTGCACTGATATGGTGAAGCTCCCAGATGATGACGCATATGAGCCTGGAGACCTCCTAAGAAGGAAAATACTTCTTTGCAGAGCCGACAAGGGTACTCTGTCTTTGCGGTCTTCTTGCTCACAACTCTCAATTCCTTGTCTTTGACTTCAAAGTCCTCTTGCTTGATCTTTCCAGTTGCATTGTCATATGAGATAATCATGCTTCCTATGACATCTGACCCCAGCTGAGTAGTCTCCCAATTTGTGGGAGAGGATGAGGTTGAGGAAGAAGAGGAGGCTGAAGTTTGCCTGGCAGTTCTCAGCTGTTGACCAGTCTGGGGTGGAAGACTAGGACTGATGTTGCCCGATGAGGCCTGTTGGGCGTTCATTACAGGTGGAGGTGGTGTGGAGGCACCCATGCTGGATCGAGGCGTGATTAAGGACTTCGGTTTCAGAGACGAAATATGTTTAGGGTCCACCTGTACAGGACTGGCCTGATCATTGGGGAGCAGAGACAAAGACATCTGAGGTGGCATCGTGGCAGCGATTTTAAGGATTTGTTCAATGTCGGCCAGCTCCACCGTAGATTGACCACTTATTGGGACAAACATACCGCTACTGACAACACCATGGAGGGGTTGAAGCGACAACAGGCTGAGGGCAGTGTTCTTGTTCATGCTTTGAAGTGAGACGGGGTCTAAAACCGAGACACCGAGACTGCCGCTGGTTTTTTGAGGTAGATTTGTAAAAGGGGGCTCAACACAAATGAAACGGATGCGGTCTAAAGTCTCTTGCTGGATTTCCTCATTAGATTTCTTTGGCTTGGACAAGGAGGAGTGTTGGAGACCCAGGCACTCCATGAAAATGTTCTTCCCATCAGAACTGGTAGTGTCATCATGCGGTACTGCTTCATTGACCTCCTTGAAATCCATGGAATGGGAATTGACTTTGGATGGATCTATAACAGCATCTGTGTTTTGTTCCTGAGATTCAGTGTTGGTGTCTGCACTGCTTTTATGTGAGGATTTGTGAAGATCCAGAGACTGCTGAAGAGGGAAGGCCTTGTTGCAGACCTCACAAACAAATCTATGGAACTTACTAGTGCATCTTCGCAAGTTAGTCTCACACCAGACCTGAATAAATCAAACAAATCAATCTCATCTTCCAGTAATGCCTTAAAAGTTTAATTCAAACTCTAATTAAAGGGATAGTTCATTAAAAAAATGAATTAATATTGTTCCTAATCCTTTATAGACTTTCTTTTTTTCAGTGGAACACAAAACAAGATATTATGCAGAATGTTAGCCTTTGTATGCAAAAAAGATACAATGAAAATGAATGGCGACTGAGGCTAACATTCTGAATTACATCTCATTTCATGTTCCTCAAAAGAAAGAAATTCATAGGAGTTTGGAACATGAGGGTGAGGTAATGAAAGTTCTAAGTCAGCTGATGTGTTGTAAATATTCACATTAAATTCCTCACCTGTGCTATTTGAGGAAACTTGTCACAGCTGAAGTCAATGAAAGCCAAGTCACCAAAACCCAGAGGGATGGAGGGGTTACTCTGAATAAAGGGTCGTCCAGTGGGGTCTGTGGGCAGCTGCTTGTGAACGATGGCATTATGGCGAAGGAGAGCACGGTGTGTGCGAAAGGTGATGCAACAAATGTTACACCTAGAATTAGAAGAAACAGTTTTAAATTCCTGCAGAGTCCTTTAGAGATAGTTCACCCAAAAATGAAAATTCTGTCATCATTTACTCACCCTCTTGTTGTTAAAAAACCCCTATGAATTTCTTTGTTATGTGGAACACAAATGAGATGTAAGGCAGAATGTTAGCCTCAGTCACCCATTTACTTTCATTGCATTTTTTCTCTCCATACTATGAAAGTGAACGGTGACTAACACACTGTCCAAACTAGTGGTCGACCGATATAACACCAAGGCATACAAATCAGCAGATATTTGGTACTTTTCAATTATCGGCATTGGCCGATAAATTTTCCTGATTGGTTCGTTTCTAAAGCCGGAACCACACAGAGAATTGCCTGCTTGCACGTGAAGGAGTGGTGTGAGACATGTAAATGACCAATCACAGTTCGTTTTGTTGTTAGAAGCCATCGTGTTACCACAACAACAGACTGATGTGCAACAGAGTCTCATAAAAATGAACCTTGCATATCAAGATGACAGATGTTCACATATTCATGTGACAGATGCGTATGAGCTCATGATGTTTAAATTGCTCTCTCTTCTCAAAAGTGTCCTGTAACTGTGACCTGTCTTGTCTAATAATAAAAATATAAAATAAAACTTCTATCATACATATCATATTGTATCATATCATATATATCGGCCTACCGGCCACTCTGCTTTCTGGATTTCGGCATTGGTCATTAAAAATACCCACATCGGTTGACCTCTAGGCCTAACCAGGTGGACGCTATGATAAAAGGTATTTTTGCAATGTCCAGAGTTTTTGTCCTATCCAGCTGCGATAAGTGACAGGGTATTCTATTGATTGCTGTTGGATTCTGTTTCTGCGACAACGTACTGGGCAGCCCTGTCCACAAATGAGCTCTCACTGGTGTAAAATCCTTCTCGTAATCGTACTTAAAAGCCGGTGTCTCACTAGCCAGTTCAAAACGACTTTGAGATTGGATGAGTGTGATATACCTGTCGACTGTTGTGCTGAGGTCTCGTTCGGTTCAGCTGGAGCTCTGCCATACACATACAGTTGAAGTCAGAAGTTTACATACACCTTTGCCAAATACACTTAAACTTAGTTTTTCACAATTCCTGACATTTAATCGTAGAAAAAATTCCCTGTCTTAGGTCAGTTAGGATCACTATTTTAAGAATGTGAAATGCCAGAATAATAGTAGAGAGAATTATTTATTTGAGCTTTTATTTCTTTCATCACATTCCCTATTTGCATTTAAATTGTTTAACTTGGGTCAAACATTTTGGGTAGCTTTTCACAAGCTTATCACAATAATTTGCTGAAATTTTGGCCCATTCCTCCAGAGAGAACTGGTGTAACTGAGTCAGGTTTGTAATCCTCCTTGCTAGCACATGCTTTTTCAGTTCTGCCTTCAAATTTTCTATTGGAAAATATTGAGGTCAGGGCTTTGTGATGGCCACTCCAATACCTTGACTTGTTCTTAAGCCATTTCGCCACAACTTTGGAGGTATGCTTGGGGTAATTGTCCATTTGGAAGATGTCTTGAGATGTTGCTTCAATATATACACATAATTTTCCTTCCTCATGATGCCATATATTTTGTGAAGTGCACCAGTTCCTCCTGCAGCAAAGCACCCCCACAACACGATGCTTCCACCCCCATGCTTCACGGTTGGGATGGTGTTCTTCGGCTTGCAATCCTCACCCTTTTTCCATCAAACATAAGGTTGGTCATTATGGCCAAACAGTTACATTTTTGTTTCATCAGACCAGAGGACATTTCTTTGTCCCCATGTGCACTTGCAAACTGCAGTCTGGCTTTTTTTATGGCAGTTTTGGAGCAGTGGTTTCTTCCTTGCTGAGCAGCCTTTCAGGTTTTGTTGATATAGGAATTGTTTTACTGTGGATATAGATACTTGTCTACCTGTTTCCTCCAGCAATTCACAAGGTCCTTTGCTGTAGTTCTGGAATTGATTTGCACTTTTTGCACCAAACTACGTTTATCTCTAGGAGACAGAATGCATCTCGTTCCTGAGCGGTATGATAGCTGCATGGTCCCATGGTGTATATACTTTCATACTATTGTTTGTACAGATACAATTGGTAGCTTCAGGCATTTGGAAATTACTCCCAAGAATGAACCAGTCTTGTGAAGGTCTACCATTTTTTTTCTGAAGTCTTGGCTGATTTCTTTTGATTTACCCATGATGTCAAGTAAACATTCACAGGTATACCTCAAATTGACTCCAATTAGCCAATCAGAAGCTAAATTGGTTTGACATAATTTTCTTGAATTTTCTAAGCTGCTTAAAGCACAGTTAACTCTGTGAATGTAAACTTCTGACCCACTGGAATTGTGATAATCAATTAAAAGTGAAACAATCTGTCTGTAAACAATTGTTGGAAAAATGAATTGTGTTAAGCACAAAGTAGATGTCCTAAACGACTTGCAAAAACTATAGTTTGCTAATTTGAAATTTGTGGAGTGGTTACAAAATTATTTTAAATGACTTCTGACTTCAACTGTATACACACTGATTCAGAATAGAGGAGATGTAATAGACATACAAGCTTAGTAACACATTAACATAAACAATGGTAATAGCCTAAATTAAGATGTGATTCAAAGAGCAAACTTTGCCATGTTTGTGACCGTGACTGTATATTTATCCTCTCTGGGCTTGCTATAGAAAGTGTATGCCCATATGCAGCTTCGTAAGAAAATTATTTACTTTACATGAAAATCCCAGGAGATCAGCAGTTACAGAAATACTCAAACCAGCCCCTCTGGCATCAACAATCATGCCACGATCCAAATCACTGAGATTACATTTTCCCCCCATTCTGTTGGTTGATATGAACATTAACTCCAGACTCGCATTATTTTATACACTGCACTGCTGCCACACAATTGGCTGATTAGATAATAGTATGGATGATTGTTGGTGCCAGACGGGCTGGTTTGAGTATTTCTGTAACTGCTGATCTCCTGGGATTTTCACACACACAACAGTCTCTAGATTAACCAAAAACAAAAAACATCCAGTGAGAAGCATTTCTGCAGATGGAAATACCTTGTTGAAGAGAGGTCAACAGAGAATGGCCAGACTGGTTTGAACTGACAAAGTCTACGGTAACTCAGATAACCACTCTGTACATTTGTGGTGAGAAGAATATCATCTCAGAATGCTATGCTGAGATGCGGGTTGGCACTGTTTTGGCAGCATGAGGGGGACCTACACAATATTAGGCAGGTGCTTTTAATGTTGTGGCTGATTGGTGTATGTTCAATAAACAGACTGTTCCACCTGACTGTTCTGATTTCTAATTTTATTGTCATTCTTTATCATTTTAGTGTATGAGATTTGCGATGCCGTGTAGTGTCCTGTCTGGGTAGACAAACTGCTTGTCACTGGAATCTTATTGCGACGCATCTGGGTAGGAAACTGTGTGAGGCTAACATTCTGCCAAACAACTCCTTTTGTGTTCCATGGATGTAATAAAGTAATGTTTGGAGAAACATGAGGGTGTGTAAAAGATGACAGAATGTTCATTTTTGGGTGAACTTTTTCTTTAAGAAATCAGTGCAAAAATATAATGTGCTGAAACAATTTACAGAAGAGCATACAACAGGCATACATCCTCCTGAGCCTACCTAAGTGTGGTGTCAGGATGTGTCTCCATGTGGGTATCCAAACCATATTTACAGATGAATGTCTTAAAGCAGATGGGGCAGTGAAGAAGCTCTTCTTCCCTCTTGACAGAACCAGGCTCTTCTGCCTTTTGCATCAACATGTCCTAAACAGAAACAATTTGGTTTTATATACAGCAAAGCACTTTATGTTGTGGCAAAGCATTGCACAGTATAATAGTTCAGCAACTGTTTTTCAAATGACCTTACAAAATAACTTTAGCACAGGCTCAGTACATTTCAAAGAGCCATTTAAGGAATAGTCGTACAGAAATGACTATTTTGTCTAAAAATCTTTTTTACTCATCATCATCATCATCTCGCTCCAAACCCACATTACATTCTATTCTTACGTGGAACACAAATTTTTCAAAAAGTCATATACAGTTGGAACAACATTAGGGTGAGTAAATAATGACAGAATTGTCATTTGGGTAAACTATTCCTTTAAAACTCATTGGCACTAAATGTAAACAGAGGTGGAAATATACCTTTTTATTTGGTGGCTCTTCAGCCTGCTCCCCCTCATCCTCTACACTAGGCTTTCTCTTAGTAGCGAGTCGACGGCGCTTGTTTATTGAAGAAGGACTGGGCGTGGGAAAACCATTTGCATCCTTTTCATGAATTTTCATGTGCCTGCAGAGATGAATAACTTATCTTCAGCTTTATCATACAATTATTATTTTGGCTTGACGAAGCTAACATGCTATTATTCTACAGTCATGGTTCAGAGTTTTTTTCAATATATCTAAACCAACACCAACATTTCTGACTGTAACTCCTCTGTAACTACTCCAAGCTGCATCCACCAAACTTGGTACAGACCTTCAGGCTCATCTGACATGGGTTGCTATGACTTTTATAATTGATCCGAATTAAGTTTTTAGCAAAGCAAGTGATCAAAAATCCCCCAAATCTCATAAGCTGTTTCTCAATGTGCGTTCTTTTGTGTTCTTACATTCATGTGGAATCTTTTAACGTCATCATCTACTGCCGAAGTTCAATTCCAATCCTTAAGAACATAAGTACTGAGAATGCATTAAATTATGTTCTCGAAATGTTCTCGATCAGGCCAAATATCTAGCATGCATCGGATGGTGACTTGTGGACAACAACCTGGTACTACGGTGGCAGTTTTCCCTCAAGATTTTTCGGCTGTAAGCTTTTCGTGAGAGTCATTCTCCGTAAAAAATTTGTTGAGCACCATTTTAATGAAGTCATAAACACATGGAGGAAACAAATGTTAACAGACTTTATTCTTTTAGCATGTCAATAGTCATGCAAAATCTCACTGGAGTGATAATAATAATGTTGTCACTGGTATGTGATAATGCCAGTAGTTCTCTCACTGGCTTCAAATGTGCTCTGACAGTTAATTGCACAACTCCTTTCCTTCAGAGTTCATAACATTTTAAAAAAATATATAAATGTAAACAATTTGATTTAAAAGGTGCTGTGAGCGATTTTAGCCATTCTGGAACTTCCACCTGACTAGCTGTACAATTAGCCAGGCCCACTCTTTCCAAAGACAGGAGCACACAAACATACTAGAGACCGTTGTAATGGAGCAGATGGAGGGGGAGGGTCCTGCTGCCCGACCCTGAGTGTTTTGCGGCAGCAGGACAGGGTTGCCCATATATGCTAGTAAATATGGCAGGTAAGAGGCTTTTTCTGCTTTTCATAACAAATCAATTACAGCAATTCTCTGTTTCTAGCGATTTATTTATCTATCCACCCTTCAATTCATCCATCTGTAACCTTCAAACTTTTTTTAAAAGTTGTTAAACTTTCAGACAAAGCTTTGTTTTGACGAGCTGTACCAATCTAGATTTTAATGTGTACTTCTGCACACTCTTGGTCAAGACTATGAGGTGCATTCCAGACTTAAATGGTAAATGGTCTACCCTTATATAGCACCTTTTTAACCTTAGCAGTATTCAAAGCACTTTACACTGCGTCTCATTCACCCATTCATACACAGATTCACAGACCAATGACAGCAGAGCTGCCATGCAAGGCGCTAAGGGATGAGGTTGGCATCAAGGGCACTGTCTTAGATTGGTTTACATCATACCTCTCAGATAGGACTGTGAGGGTTACAATTGGAAATTCGTCCTCTTCTACTGCACTGTTCACTTGTGGGGTAGAGGGACCCAATTTATTTTCTCTGTATATGCTCCCTTTGGGTTCTATCATTAATAAATATAATATTTCATATCATTGCTATGCCGATGATACTCCTCTTAGCTCTGATTACTCTTGCTCTGTGCTTCTAAAATGCTTTGAGGACATTAAGTGCTAGACTGCAAAAAACTTTCTCCAATTAAATGAGAGCAAAACTGAGGTTGTTGTGTTTGGTCTCCCTGGTGCTGTCTCTAATATCTCTAGGAACCTAGATACACTGTTTCCACATGTTCATCCTTTTGCAAAAAACCTAGGTGTGACTTTTGACTCCGAGCTAAATTTTGGAAAACAGATAAATGCTGTGGTGAGGAGTAGCTTTTTCCAATTAAGGCAAATATCCAAATTAAAACCTCTGCTATCATTTAAGGGTTTGGAGACAGTTATCCATGCCTTCATCTCATCTAGACTTGATTATTCAAATGCACTGTATATGGGGCTAAATCACTTGTTTCTGTATCGCCTGCAGTTGGTCCAAAACGCAGCTGCTAGGTTGCTTACTGGTGCTAAGAAGAGGGAACACATCTAACTGGTTTTAGCACCTCTCCACTGGTTACCGGTGCATTATAGGATCCATTTAAAGATCTTGTTATTTGTTTATAAAGCCTTAAATGGTGTGGCCCCTTCTTATCTGTCAGAACTTCTGAACTATCAACAAACCACTAGAAGACTCAGATCTTATGACAAATTACTCCTGCAAATACCACGCTCTCGCCTAAAGTTTAATGGGGATCGTGTTTTTTTCTGTTGCTGGCCCTAGACTATGGAACAGTATACCTCTGGACGTTAAGTCTGCCCCTTCCATTCCTGTTTTTAAATCACGCCTGAAGACGTATCTGTATTCCTTGGCTTTTACATGAATGTTTATTGTAAAATATATGGGTAATTTCATGTTTTGTGTTATTTTTTAAATGAGTCTTTTCTTCCTCTGTGTCCTGTTATTGTTTTCATTTGCATATGCACAGCACTTTGGTATACACTAATGTTCTTAAATGTGCTATATAAATAAATTGACCTTGACCTACCCCCTGATCCACAGCTGCCTAAAACTTGCCACATTGAACCTGCTTTGTTAAGCAATGTGAAAAGTTTTGTACAGTATTTATATACCCTGATCCATGCATTTATTGACCTCTTCCATGTTGAACATTCTCTGTTTTGGTGCTGATGTGATGCGATAGCTACGTGGCTGGTTTAATACTACAATACTCAAGAAGTGTAGGATACAGAAAAGTTACTAGGAAAAGTGGCTGAGCTTTATTGCAATAAAATGGACCGCAGATGCTTTCTGTCTGAGGGGTCAGATGTAATATGTGGAGGCAAAATGCTGAGAATCACATTATGACATGCCAGAACTTGTGCAAGCCCCCCTCCCCTCCTCCCTATACCTCACTGAAACAAACTCACCTTTCAGGTTCGACCAGACACAAGGCCCCTGATGCTTATACTTAACTGTTAAGCATAACTGCTTAACTGAGTCGCTGAGCATGTTAGAGTGAGTTTGTTTTAGATTTAAATGTGTAGTTATATGCGTTCACTGTATTAAGGTGTATAGATTTTATGGTCATTCACTGAGTGCATGTATGGTCAAGTGGAAGGGGAGGAAAAATGTCAGCAGACCCAGTGGTAAGAATCTTGTTTTACATTCTGCAGCCAAAGTTATTAATAGCAGAGAGGCAGAGTGATGGCCACCCATGTAGACCCAACACTGACAGCCTGAATCATCTCACATCTCATGTCTGTGAAATCATTTGGACTAAAACAGTATCTGCATCATAATGTTCATGTGCAATTTTTATTCTTGCAATTTGTCATCACATGCCACTTAATCATGTTGTGGTTCTATGTTTGAAGTTACTATACTTGCTGATGCAGGACCACTAACTTCTTCTGCAGTGCCTCATAAATAGTGCCAGAGGGCAGTGTTTGGAAAATTGCTCAATAGCATGATCTGATGTTCTGCCAGACAAGGTTGAGTTTTGTTATATGCAAAAACAATACGGTTAAAAATGACCTTTACATCTATGATGACCAAAAATATTGGGAAATATCAAACCAAGGAATATTTATATAAATATATATATATATATATATATATATATATATATATATATATATATATATATATATATATATATATATATATATATATATATATAGCACAAACACACTTTCGAGCCAAAAATAAAAAAGGAGTTTGTGAGGTAAAACATATACAGTACATACATACACATATACAGTATATAGTTCAAATAAATTTAAAACAAAGTGTTTGGACACTTTATAGTGGTTAAATTTGGTAGTTCATGTCCATAGTTAATGTGATGAACTACACATGTGGTTACTTTGCAAGGGTACCTACTTTAATTTGAGGGAAATTGACTTCATAAATCCACTACAAATAATCATGGGAGTAGTATTTTGAAAATGATTAAGATAAGGGATCGTTCGCCCAAAAATTAACATTCTCTCATAATTTACTCACCCTCATGCCATCCTAGATGTGTATGACTTTCTTCTGCCAAACACAAATTAAGATTTTTAGAAGGACATCCCAGCTCTGTAGGTCCCATACAATGCAAGTGAATGGTGACCACAACTTTCAAGCTATAAAATGGCAGCATAAAAGTAATCCATATGACAGTGGTTAAATCTAAATCTTCAGAATATGATAGTGAGAAACAGGTAAATATTTAAGTCCTTTTTTCCTATAAATCTTCACTTTCACTTCCACATTCTGAAAGTTAAAGTGGAGATTAATAGTAAAGGACATGGGCCTGGGTAGCTCAGCGAGTAAAGATGCTGACTACCACCCCTAGATTTGCAAGTTCAAATCCAGGGTGTGCTGAGTGACTCCAGTCAGGTCTCCTGACCTAAACAACCAAATTGGCCTGTTTGCTCTGGAGGGTAGAGTCACATGGGGTAACCTCCTCGTGGTTGCTATAATGTGGTTCGCTCTCGGTGGGGCACATGGTGAGTTGTTTGTGGATGCTGCGGAGAGTAGCGTGAAGCCTCCACACATGCTATGTCTCTGTGATAACATGCTCAACAAGCCACGTGATAAGATGCGCGAATTTAGGCGAGTCACTACACCACCCCGAGGAATTAGAGCGTATTGTGAATTGGGCATTCCAAATTGGGGAGAAAAGGGGAGAATTTTTTATTTTTTTTTTTAATAAAAAGAACAATACATATTGATCTGTTTCTCACCAAAAACATATCATATCGCTTCTGAAGACATGGATTTAACCACTGGAGTCGTATGGATTAAGTTTGTGATGCCTTTATGTGCTTTTTGGAGCTTCAAAGGTCTGGCAAACATGCCCTTGAGGTGTATGAACCTACAGAGCAGAAATATTCTTCTAAAAATCTTTACTTGTGTTTAGCAGAAGGAAGAAACTCATATACATCTGGGATGGCATGAGGGTGAGTAAACAATTAGAAAATTGTAATTTTTGGGTGAACTATCCTTTTAAATATGTTCTGAGAAAAGTTCTAGCATCTGTTGTTTGCGTATGTCACTTGATATGATATTTTGTTATTTAATGCAATGAAATTAATACATTTTTAGTGTGACTTTACTGTCCAAAAGTGTTCAAATACTTTTTGGAGCACTGTACCATCCAAAAAAGTATTTCAGCCCCCCTCTCCTCACCCCCTCCCTTTTTTCCCTCTCTCCCTCGCGCAAACTTCTTCCACCCCCATCTGGAATGCCTGCATGTCTCAACTGCACAAGGAAGTCCTCTATGCACATCCCATCAACACAAACAAAAAAGAGCCCAGTCTCACAACAAACTCTCAATCACAAAGACACTTTAAAGAGAAGCATGCACATAGAACAAACTCACCAAAATACAAATATAAGAGATATAAAAGAGAGAGGCAAACATCAGTCAGCCTTGAGAAACAGGCCTCTCACATCACATGTGCAGACATTCTTTCATCCCTCCCAACCCTCCCTCTGTGCTGGCCCACCTCCTCCATAAACCTACAAGCTTCTTTTAATCCAGCCTACAACCTGTGTGTACATTAACACTTTGATGTAATTATTTATATTTCTTGTTGCAATTGTATTTGCAACTGAACACATCCAGTATGAAACCTATAAGTGGTAAGAATACATTGCTTGGAAGGACTTAATTGTTCCTATCCTACAGCTGAATGATACAAAAGATGTTCTCATCTCTTCTCTTTAACCAATAAAGTTGCTCTGAAACATGTCAGAGTTAGGTGATACTTCAAGTCTGATATAAACCTACATGACAGACAAATATTTGCAAAAAGTCCAAAAAAACTCAGCTTAGAAAATACCTGTGCATATTTCCATTGGTGGTGAAGGTCTGGCCACATACTACACACGTGTATGGCCTCTCTCCACTATGTACCAGCATGTGGCGGTCCAGAGAGCTGGCCGAGCTTAGAGCCTTCCCACAGATACTGCAGGAGTGGTCAGTACCTCCACTGTCTGTATTATGCTGAAGGAGAAAAAAACAGGCACAGATGTGAATACAAACTCCAGTTTTAGTTTTAAATCTGACGTAGCCTATTAATGACTTTAAAGGAATAGTTCCTCCCAAAAATGAAAACAACGTCATAATTTACTCACCACATGTCATTCCAAACCCATTTGAAGAAAAATTTGTAATGACTATACCGGTCTGTCAACTAATAAAGACTAATTTCAAAGCTTATAACAGTACCCCTAAGTAACATAAAAGTATTCTATTCAGCTCGTGTGTCATATTCCAAGTGTTCTGAAGGCAAACGTTTGTTTTGGTGAGAAACAACCCAAAATGTAATAATACATTTTTCAGTGAAAATCTTGACGCCCAGCAATGAGTGAAGCTTGTTTACAATGGCTTGTGTGCTCAAGTGAGAATTTGCATTGAGATCTTTGTTTGAACAATCTAAATTCTTAATACCCAAGATTGATCTTTAACTCAATGTGGCAACTCTCTATAATGCAAGTAAATCACTCGCATGTACAACCAAATCACACACTATGCGACTAAAATGTCTATGATTAGCCATTGGCTAGTAAATGTTCAGATTTCACTCACAAGTGATTGAGTAGTGTAGTGGAGAAGTTATTAGCACAGAGGTCCTTTCACTGCGTGTTGAGAGTACAAGTTTGTTTTAACTCATTCTGTGTCCAAAGACGAGATTCACAGATTCATATTTCATTGAATAATGTCTCTTTTAATACCCTTTCTTTTTGTTAAAGTCAGTTGTTGATTAAAAACACCAAAAAAATAAATAAATTGTAATCACACATGGATGAGCTAAAGGAATTATGCATATCTTCCCTTGTTATATGTGCTTGCTGGCTGATGCCACCAGTCTTAAAGAGACAGTACTGATTAAGTACTTGTTCTACATATCAATGTAAATACTTGTAAAAAGTAGAAATTATGTAAATTAATGTGGCAGGGTGGAGGGCGGGGCGGGTTGTGACGATACACACCCGGTTCCGTATCAGGCTAATCAAGCCTCCACATTATGTATTAAGAAAACAATAGAGGTCTAACAATCATATATATGTATAACATAATATATGCAATTTCAAGACATTAATTGATGGAATAAGCTAAATTTCAAACATTTTCAAAAGCTAAAATGTGACCAATATGATAAAAAAAATTATAAAATATAATTTGTAAAAAAACATATTTTCTTCGAATTGTACCTAGAAGGGTTGCCTAGAAGGTTCCTTTCTAATTAAGAGCTGAGAGATAATTTATTTTATATGTAAGCAAAATGGACATTGTACCAGAAATGTACCCATATGAATCGATATCGAATCAAGATTGTAATCTAATCTAATCAAGATCTTGTGAATCAGAACCGAATCTGGAAATCTCTATTATTACCCAGCCCTAATATTTAAGTCTTTTTTAACTATACTTTACTCACAACTTGACATTTAAAGTAAAATATTACATTTATAGTCAAAAATTTATTGAAATATTGATCTGTTTCACACTTAAAGTCATTGCATAGCTTCAGAAGAATTATTAAACCACTGGAGTCATATGGGTTACTTCTATGCTGCCTTTATGTGATTTTTGGAGCTTGAAAGGCCTGGCCACCATTCACTTGCATTGTATGGACCTACAGGGCTGAAATACTCTTCTAAAAATCTTCTACAAATCTGTGTTCTGCAGAAGAAAGAAAGTCTTACACATCTGGGATAGCATAGAAGTGAGTAAAGTAGCTAGGTTTCCATCCAACAATTTTTATGCACATTTAAAATTATGCACAAAAAATCCTAAATGGAAACGCTTGATATAAGAAGTTTTGAGTGCAGGCGCTCCCATGAATGTGAAGGGTGGTGCCGTATGGGAATCACATCCATTTCAGCCTGCATTATATTACACTTATTCTGTGGCGTCTCCTGGCAGCATTTAATAAAACAAGGTACAATTGCTCCAATCCTGCAAATAAAACTCTCTCCTAAGCAATGAGGGCAATCAGCTCATACATCAAGACAAGACAAGCAAGACCCTCAAGATAATGTACATGATGTAGTGAATGGAAATGTGCAATGATTCCTATTTTCTAATTTTCAGAAATGCGATTAAAAAATGTGAATCATTTTGATGGAAACACAGCTAATGATGAGACAATTTCTATTTTAGCGTGAACAATCCCTTTGATAAATTGTTGATATATAAAGTTTTAAAACAAGATTTTCAGTAAAGATGGGAACATAGAGCGGTGTGCTGGTGTGTTTGTATAAGGGCACGTACCTGTCTGATATGCATTGTGAGTTGGTGCTGTGTCATGCAGTTTTTGTTACACAGGGGGCAAATGAAGTTTGAGTGATCTTCTTTCACTTCCTGTGGAAGACACAAACAAGTCTTCTCAGAAAGATAACTACTGTCTCTCAATTGAAACACAATGTTTCCACACAATTTATGCAAACAAGTAGCACACGTTCTGTACTTTAAATGTACTGGGACAATAGGAAAATGTTATGGGAAAAAGCAGTAATAATTACAGACACAATTGCAGAGTTAAACAGAGCAATCATATCTAATGAACTATTCATAATAGTTAACTATTAAATTGCAGGAGAGTACTTAAGCCCCTAAAATTACCCAAACCCCCATGAAAACACATATAAACATATACATATACAGTATGATGTAAAGTTCTCATCATAAGACATTTATCTTAAGACACATGTTGCTCCCTGTGAACCCAAATCTCCAGTGAGAGGCTTATTTGTTCCCCAGTGAGATATAAACCCAATAGGTGAAACAGATGCAGGATGTGGCCTGCCTGATGAAGACAGTATGTGTCAGATCTATAGGACCGGTTGTGTGCACTCGTCAGATGTGCAACAATTGGCCTCTCCATCTGTTTCTACAGACAGCAGCAGCACAGGCTGGATAAGAGCATCACTAATTCAGTGGGCAAGACATTTTGCAGTAGAGCAGCAGTGCAGTTCCCTCTCAGCGTATGGAAATATGGTTAGTGCTGTTGGAGGGATGGGGAGGGGATACTAAAGGGGGTTGGGGGACTGAAACACCTGTTTTCTCCACAGAGAAGTGTTTCAGTAAAATCCCACACTTTAATTGAAGGCACAAGAAGCATTTGTTGCCAGTCATTTAACTGAGTTTGTGTCACTGCCACTCAGACTGACTAACTAAACTCTGCAAGCTCCCATAGTCTAAAATACTACATCAAATTAATCTGATGCCACTACTGTACAATGGTACCAACACAATACTTTTTTGAAAGGTTACTTTTTCTTCTCTGCTTATTTAGCAAATCCCAGCTTTTATACCTGATTTCTTCTCCCAGTACGACTGATTGAGGTCGATTTGCTGGTTATTTTTGGAGATGCTTTTGTGGAGTCTGAATCAACTTCATTGATTTGACCCACATTCATCACAGTGCTCATCATGGAGTTGATGGAGGACAGCTCCTCCTCTGGCCTCACTCCGTCTTCATCTTCCTCTGCCATAAGTGCTTGTTTGTCCATTCCATCAGAATCGGCTTTCCTCTTTAGGTTAACTGTAAATGACAGTTACATCATTGTCATTACAATTTTACCTTTAACGTTGGCACGCAGAAGACCTAAGAGTAACTGTGGCAAATTACCTCCCACAGATTCTGTTTCATATGTGGAGGGTTGATTCTTCACTGCCTCTTTTGACAACTGAGACTGTCCATTTACCTCAACAGCACCAACACCATTGCTGACACTCTTGACAGGGGATGTACTTTCCATGTCTAAAAATGGAGATCAGTACAACAGCATGTATTTCAGGGTTGATACAAGAGTACACAATGAAATACTACATCAGTACATATACATGCACCTGTTGATTCTTTATTAGTCTGTATAGTAGTGATTTCTGGTAAGTCAAACTACAGATTGGGCATAAAGTGTGATGATTTAACATGTAAAGAGTGTGAAATCTCTGCTAAGGCAGTTACTGGCTTCACATTCACACATATTGTATCAGGAAGAACTTCACTGGTCAACTTCTTTTAGCACATGCTAAAAGAAGTACTACCTTGCTTCCTTGTTTCAAATAATGTATAATTACACAACTTCAAAATAACTTTATTCTTTCAAAATAACTTTATTCTCTATTTCATAAAGATGAAACATTCCATGTTTCAACATAACTGATCTCGGTTATAAACAGAAAAGTGAAACAAAAACCACATTATTGACTCATATTAACTGAATTCTGAAGAGCCTTTTTTGGGCTCACATTAAATTGGTAAGATTTCTTAATTTTTTCAATGTACTTTGTACATTGTTTTGTACGTACTTTGTTTTTCTGTGTCAGATCGTCCATGGCGATGCCTTTCAAAGTATACTTTTCTGACCACAAGCGAATACGAACACATTCGATGCATACCCACAACAACTGCTATGTGATATTCTTAGTACAGTTAATGGCCGTCGCATGCGGTGATGATGCGCACAGACGAGGACCGCGTCCCTGGGTCGAGAAAATATGGGCCGTGCGGACTGTGCTGATGATGAAATTTGCCATATGAAAATTATTGGCCCTGATTATTTGCAATCGAACAATGTCTGATCATTGCTTTTATCGGCCAATACATCTCAGCTTCATTTAGAACTATTTTGGTCATGACTTTCTTTCTTCATCTGAACACAATGAAAATGTTTTGAAGAATATCTCAGCTCTGTATGTCCTCACAATGCTCAGAACTTGATCAGAAAGGAGTGAAGAGAGAGGAGCCAGGCAGAGATGGAGGAAAAAGTGAAATGTGAGAAAAGTGGAGAAAGGACTGGAAGAGACTGGGTGCCTGTATGCACAGAGCGAGAAACTTGGAGGTCTTTTTGGAGAGTGAAACATGCACTGAAGCTGAAGGGAGGAGGTTGGGTTGGGAGTCAAAGCAGGAAGTGTCTGAGAGAGCAGTGGAGGGTAGACTGTTGTCTGCTGTTCTCTGTCTTTCTCGCACTCCCTCAAAGCATGCGGTCCTGCCGCAGTTTGTGTGCCATTGCAGGGTGTGATCTCCTCTGCTGGAGGGGTGAAGGACTGGAAATCCCCATCCCAGCTTCCACCATCCCAAACACTGATCATTTACTTCCACTGGTTGATAAAGTGAGGACAGAGCCAGAGTTTTATGAAAAATATGTTCATATTAAACAGTTTAACCGGTTTCGCTTTATGGCCTTTAGCCATGATTTTCATCTCTGTGCCTATCACTTCACAATTCGTTCATGATATAGAGCAGGGATATTCAACTCTGGTCCTAGAGCGCTACTCTCTGCAGACTTCAATTCCCAATCATGTTTGTAATATTTCCAGGCAGCCTGTAGCACACGATTTTCTTTGAATACAAGTACATTTTCTATGTACTTGAATTGGGAGAGTCAGAGAGTTCAGATTACGAGCAAAAAACATATTTCAAATCAGCAATAAAATCTGACAACAACCGTATCATAAGTTTTGCTTCTTTAGCTCAGATCACACAAAATAACTTTTTCAGGTGATTGGCTCTTTTAACTGTAAGGCTCTGTTCCATTCCTAGAGCCGTCATATACAGCGTTACAATTTCTCCCATACATAAGTATACCACTGACCACTGTCATTCTAATCAAATTATTCAGGATTACTTGACAATTACAGCTTGGTGTGTTTGATTAGGTTTGGAACTAAAGTGGCACTACAGGACTGGAACTGAATAGCCCTGATATAGAGTGTGTGATCTATCCTCAATACAGTCAGAGTTACCAGCTGTGCCTTTGCAGCACATAAGTGAAGAGAGCTGAGATAGCAGTACAGTATATGTCTAAAGATTATCTGGGATTAATGAGCAGTTATTAGCCAGACATCACTGGACTAACTGAGAGGATCAGGCTTAAAAACTGTAAATCATCAGCCACTGGATCTAATAAGGGGGTGGGAGGGGATACAATACAGTTTAAAACATTATCATGAGGTTAATGCGACTTATGTAGTGGTCTATTTAAGTGCTTGCCTGTGCAAAATTAGCCTGTATGATGCTAGGGTTTTAAGGGTGGTAACTAGGAAATTGTTGTACAGTTGTACAGCTGTACAGTTTGTTCTGGGTGGTTGCTAGATGGCACAGTCAAAAGAACCATAGTCTCTATGGTATTCTGATACATAGATATGGCTTGGGTCCCTCCAATTTAAATCTATGCGATTTTTCTTCTTTTTTTTTACTATTTTGCAAAATATTTGCCTTAGTACCTCTAATAAGTCATCCTCTAATAACAAGTATCATCAGGGTTCACACTATTTTTGACCAATGCATTACCATGGCTTGTCCATTACTCTTTCAGTAGTCGTAATTACTGGACAAGGATTTAAAGATAATTTCATAGAGATTGCAATCAAAAAGAGCCATTTCTATTTGATTTAATATTTGAGCTTAGCATAGTAAGGAATAATATAAACTATTATAATCTATACTATGAACACTATGATTTTTTTTTTTTTTTTAAAGAATTTACTAATTTGACTGATATTTATAGGGTTTCATGACAGTGGGAACTCGGCATTATGTAAAGAAAAAAGTACAAATAATGTTATTCATAGAAAGTAAAAGGAGTGCTGATGCTGATACTATACAGGCCAGCACATGACCTCTTACATCTAGAGGCCATAAAAATGTCTGAGTTAATGGGAGTGTGGGGTTTATATAGACCCTCCCTCCTACTGAGAAAAGATAACACTGGATAACAGCGAGTCCATCTGCCCCTGACCATCACTCTCCCTTTATACACTCACACATCAAGGTGAACCAACAGGACATGAGAAACAATAAAACATTTTTTTTTTAAACACACTGGCCCATCCGTACTACCACTAATTTTTTTCTCCACACTGCATGAATGCTCACATTTATGCTTTCATTCAGGACATTTTTGCCCATTTTGTTCCTCTTTTCTTTCATAAAGACACAGAGGAATGGAAAGTCATCCCTCCTTCCCTCTCTGTCTCTCTCTCACTCACTCTGTTCCACCAGAGAGAAAGCAGGGAACTTGTGAATTTCCTGTTTGGTGTGGTGGCTGGGAAGGCCTGGGGAATGCTGGACATTCTTCTCCTTTGCTTCCTGTAGTTTTCATCATACTGTAGTGTTCCTCTGTTCTTCCCTGAGTTGGTGATAATCCTTCATCTCTCATTCTCACATTCCATCTAATCTATGATAGACTATTTGAATTAATTTGAATATAACTTTACACAGATAAGGTTTGTACATGATTTTATCCCACTAAAATCATGTTAATGTGCATACTGTTTATGTCTTGTGGCTATTATTTTGAAATGGTGAGTATTTGAACATTTACAGATTGGCCACTTTTTACTTCCATTGTAAGTGCCTCACTGCAACACAGATAAAAAGTAGGGACAAGTCGAAAATATTTTTTGCGGTAATCAAATTAATGCCACAAATTCTGTCAATTGAGGTTAACTTGTATTGAACCTCGAATATTCCTTTAATGGAAATAGTAGAAAAATCAACTTGTCTCAAATGTTTCTTCTCAATTCCCAAGAGAAATAAAAACAAAAACAAATGAGACAAGTGTTCACCTACAGTATGAATACAGAGCAATACAATTTATTTGGATAGCATAGTTCAGATAATTTTAGAAGAATACATTATTGATTTCATATTGAAATATTTAACTTTTGATTGCAGACTTTGTTATCTTGGCAAATTTAAGCACATTATTGAGATCTATTCTGAAACTCTAGACGGGAATTCAGTACATTACATTTCTACAGTCTTTTTCAGGAGAAAAACAATAGAAGTAACAGGCTTTAGAAAAAGTCTCCATTTGATGCTCATTTAATATTTTTATGCATTTTTCCTTTCCTATAGGAACCTATAAACATGATATGTTCCTTGTGGCATCTTTATTAATGTTGCCCACAGTGCAGAGGCATTATACTGTAGGAGCAGAGCTCTGTTCACCAGGTTAGAGCTGAGCAGAGGTGGGAGTGGCTTGGAATGCACAGTTATCACACAAACTCACATACAGTACTGTGCAAAAATTTTAGGCAGTTGTATAATTTTGTATAGTGAGTATTTTTTTCCCCAAAATATTGCCATGAATAATTTTTATTTATCACTTTACTTCATACATTTACATTTACATAACATTTATACTTACAAAGTGCAATAAACATAAAAAAACTAAATTAATATTTGATTTGTGAAATGTGATATCAATACAACCTATGCCTTTAAACAGCACCAGTTCTCTTAGGTACATTTGCACATAGTTTTTCAAGGTTGTTGGCAGATGGGTTGTTCCAAGAATCTTGGAGAACTTGCTACAGTTCTGTGTATTTCTCAATTGCTCTGTCTCTTCATGCAATCCCAGTCTGACTCACTTGCCCCGTTTCCACTATCAGGCCAAATGAGGGCATGCTAGTGCATGCCAGGGGCAATTGCGTTCTCACTGTCACTTATGGGGCATTATTGTTCCTCCTCGGGGCTTTCTCGGGGCCAACGGCCAATGGTCTTTGGCCCCCCTCGATTACCCTTGGACCAGACAAGGCTAACTGGGGATTGAGGAGGGGTCAATGGTAAAGGCAGAGTTTCGCTTAACTTGCCAGATTGTGTATCCAGCCACAACGGTAGAGGTTCGAGAAAAATGAAAACATTTTGAGCACAGTACAAATCCGTTAAAATGTACATTGGACAAAGCGGTGCCCAAAGAAAGAACTTTCCATGTTTAGAGATCATGGACTGTGTGCTGGGACATCTTCCCGCTGTTAGTGGAGAGACCACTCGGGACACCTTGGCAGTTACAGTCGGTGAGTTGTCAGTGCTAACTTATCTTGCTAGCTAGCTAATGTTCAATATAATCTCGATATTCTAGATAAATAGATAACATGATACCTCACTTGAGCTTCCCTCTTGCTTGTAAAATGGGCAGGGGGCATGACATTGGCACCAGGGTGGTGTATTAAGGGTGGGTTTTAAAGCAACACTGCGGGGCTATTGGCCCGATGGTGGGAATGCAGATCAATTTTGGTTTCGTGGCTCAAGTTCCGACAATATTGGCCCTAGCTGGCCAGTTGATAGCCCTGGCTCAAACTGGCCCAAAAACGGAAAAGCAGCTACTGATGTTGAGATTCAGGCTCTGTGGGGGCCATAATATAGCACTTTTCGGACACTATGCTCAAAGCGCTGTACCTGAACAGGGGACTCTCCTCAACCAAAACCAGTGTGCAGCATCCACCTGGATGATGCAACAGCAGCCATATTGTGCCAGTAAGCTCACAACACACCAGCTATTGGTGGAGAGGAGAGAGTAAGTTGATATAGCCAATTTGAGGGGGGATTATTAGGAGGCCACTATGGATAAGGGCCAATGGGGGGAATTTGGTCAGGACACCGGTGTTACTCCCTTACTCTTTCTGAGAAGTGCCCTGGGATTTTTAATGACCACAGAGAGTCAGGACATCAGTTTAACATCTCATGCGAAGGACGGTACTTTTTTCCCCGTCACTATAATTGGGCATTAGGAACCACACAGACCGCGGTGTGAGCACCCCCTGCTGGCCTCCCCAATACCTCTTCCAGCAGCAACCTTAGTTTCCCCAGTAGGTCTCCCATCCAGGTTCTGACCAGGCTCAACCCTGCTTAGCTTCAGTGGGCAACCAGTTTAGAGCTACTGCAGTGTTTCTCCTATATGCATTTTATAGCGCCGCTCCTGAATTATGAGTGCCGCTCTTGGGATTTCACATGGTTTATTTAATATTCTTGACGCAACATAATGCTTGCCAGCCCCAGACAGCTGTGCACTTTGTACACAGCAAAAGAGACCCCACCACACATACACACACGTACTCACAGTGACATCACTGCATAACACAGGCGTCAAACTCACTTCATTTCATGTGGCTTGCAAGCTCATTTCTGAAATGTAGGATGGCAGGGGATCGCAACATTTCACTGAACAATCAGTTAGCATTTTACTCGTGAATTTTAATGAGCCTTCCCCATCATCTCTATGTTTTGGAGTGCATTTTGCTCTCTTCAAAAGCAGAATGAAACAGCGCTACATGGGTCAATTATCAACACGGCTCAATCATGGATAAAGCAGCACAAAAGCAGAGCAGGTGCAGTAATTCGCGAACTGGTCTCAACCGAACAGACTATTTTAAAAACCCATTTGAATGTGGTACAGAACTGTCTGTTGCAAAACTCTTCTGTCACGGTGATGAAACAAACAGCCCCACATTCTAAACAACACCGACAAAGAAAACAGGAGAAAACATAAATTAGAAGGCTTTTCAATTCTCAAAATCACAACACTTACAAAAATATACCATGGAATTACTGTAGTAACACTAACTGTTCTGTATTTACTATGTAATTGTGGAAGAAAAAGTTTCTAAATGTATTTAGAAATACATTTACTGTTTTTCCATTACAAAATGCCATAGTTCTTTATATAGAAACCATAGTTACTAACCATGGTAGTGAGGAGCCATGCATGGTTTTAACGATGGTGACCATGGACTTATTGAAAATTGCATGTAAAAACTTTGTATATTATGGAAGTACTATGGTAAATTTTCATAATTATAATGGACCAAGCTATCAGTTTTCCAACTGTATAAATTGTGTTCTCTTGTAATGCTCTCTGATTGTAGAAAAGTGTAAGTTTTTTTATTTGCCTTCAGAAATTCCAAGAGGTGACTGTAGTTTAATTAGTAGGAACCTGATGAAAGGAATCTGTAAAGATGACCCAACACAGTCACAATATTTCAATTTAGCCAAATAAAAATTGGGTGTTAATTTTTTCCACAGATGTTAATGTTGTTAATACCATCATTTTCATCTGCATCCCAACCTAAAAATCAATGCTGTACATTCAAATGTGCATTTCAGTACACATTATTGTAATAGTAATATTATTGGTAATTGCATGGGTGCTACCAAAGCAGGTACTGGTGCCACATTTTCAACGGGTGATTTGAGGGCACAAATAAACCCTGATGTGGCCCAGGCTGAAATTGAGTTTAGCACTCCTGTTTTCAGCTATTCCTTGACCAATACGCATTAATACGGGTCCGGTGTTGCAGGCTTGTGGACGCGTGAACAACAGCACCGCTGCTGAAATAAAATCCATGGGGAAACACTGTACAGGGTGATATGGCTGCTCGACGATCAGTTGCAGGACTCCTTATTCTAAGTGTATTCTATTTTATTTGCAAATGGAAAGTTTGGAAATCTAAAATGTATATTTCCTGTTGACAAACTAATGCAGAAGATATCAAATAACCATCTTAAGACAAATGTTGTTGTGAAAAATCGAATGTGCCTAAGACTTTTGCACAGTATTGATATTTCGCCAGATGAGAGAGGCTAGGCAACATCTCATAATCATCCACACAGATGTAAAGATAGTCAGGCATCTCTATCAAACCTACACACTTTGACTATATAGACACACAGCCTCTAAATTATGATCTCTGTCTGAATAACATGATGGAAATCTTTTATTGGATTTTATGTGTCAATGGATAAAGGGTTCCATTATGAGCCTGTGGCCTCAGGATATCTGAATCCAACACTTATGCATGCAGCCTCACACACACACACACACACACACAAACACACACACCTCAAAGAGTCAGCAGTGTCCGGTGTCTTTGGCATATTTACCCATTTTAAGGTCTGGGCTAAACACGTCACAGGGTCATGGAGCCACGGGGTCACAGGGCACAGGACGAGGGAAAGTGACCTCTGCTCATACTGAAAGAAAGCAAACACACAATTAACACACACACAAAGAAACCCAAACACATATAAACAAAATACTACACAAAGCTATTGTAATGTTTACAAATACAAACACACAAGGGTTAAAGGGAGTTGACTTGCTGAGTAAGCATGAACATGAATGTGAGGTGTTTCCCCTTTGGGATTAAAGTAAGAAATCTGTCAGTCTATGACCAGCTTCCATATAAAAAGCCAATTTTCCCAAGAGACTAATATCCAGGCAGAAACACCAGCCTGAAAAGCCCACATGAGAAAGAGTGACATCATATCAGATGTGCTCTCTGTAGTGTAAAGGTAACAGGAGAGATCCAGCCTCAGGCCTCTTGTTCAGCTGGTAAACTGAAACTGGTTGCCACTGCTTAACACAAAGTCAGATGCACTGCCAAGTTTCCTTTCTGGTCAATGCAGGAGCCAATGCTACAGGCACTTGTATACAGCACTACTGGTTTTCAAGAGGCATATTTCAAGAGCTGGTATTAAAAGAAGCAGGGACAAAAGAAAACTGAGAACTTTGAGGATGAAGGGAAGAGGATGGAGTGGCGGATGATGTTATGGAGCCGTGGAGATGGATGACAAGCAGATGGAAGGAGCTTAGGGTTTTCAAGATGCACAAAACTTAATGGACTAATTCCAGATTATAGAGACAGAATAACAGATGATGGTTAAAGGTCTTTCGTGTGATGAACACAAACAACTAAAGAGATTGTCAGCAACATGGCCTTGTAGAGCCAATGCATTGCTTACATGAGCACAATCAAGCAACACAACTTGTATGGCTTGCACCACTGCCCAAATTAGTTCCCCACTCTTTTTATAATTTCCTGTCTCCTCTTCCGATGTCCCTATAAATAAAGAGGAAAAAGGCCAAAACTAACAAAGTAGGCTTGGGGAGGGCCCTGGGTTGCTCAGCGAGTAAACATGCTTACTACCACTACTGGATTCATGAGTTCGCATTCAGGGTGTGCTGAGTGAATCCAGCCAGGTCTTCTATGCAACCAAATTGGGACGGTTGCTAGGAAGGGTTGAGTCACATGAGGTAACCTCCTTGTGGTCACTATAATGTGGTTTGCTCTTGGTGGGGTGCATGATGAGTTGTGCATGGATGCCGAGAAGAATACCGTGAAGCCTCCACATGTGCTCTGTCTCCATGGTAACGTGCTCAACAAGCCACGTGATAAGATACGTGGATTGAGTGAGATTCGTCACTACGCCACCACGAGGACCTAGAGCGCACTGGGAATTGGGCATTCCAAATTGGGAGAAAAAAATAAAAAGTAGGCTTGGAATCTGAGAACTGTTTAGAAATGTTTAATTTGGATTTTTTTTTTATACCGGAACGGTTTAATTTTCATGATTTTTGCTTCCGTGAATGTGTGTATATGATTGTAAATGAGATGGCTGGTGGAGTTCAGGGTGCCTACTTGTCTGTGACATGTCCAACTTTAAATGGAAAAAGAACTGTAACAGTGTTCTGTAATGTAACTACTGTTATACTTCAGGTTTGTGAGACTTCAATCAGGCAGTGACTGGATGTTCATATGACAATGTAAAATTAAAGATACAAAATTATTGTTTTAATCAGTAAAATTCCAAAAAAGTATAAATGAATTAAATGTTACCAAAATAGATTTTGTTTTATTAGAATTTGTATTCAAAATAAAGTTGGATTGCATTTACACCTCTAAAAAGTCTGTGTAAACATGCCTTTAACAAGAATTGTATTACATTTATATTTGATATCTGATCTGTTATATCTGCTGTACTGAAATCTGATCTCATCATTTGGTAACAGGATGCTGAGGGCAGTAAAACTGTATTTCTTTTTCCAAATAATTATTCCTAAAAGTACTAAAAAGAATAGCTAAATGGAACACATAACGAACAAGAATCGTTAAGAGGAATCGGAAAAAATTCAGATTCCAGAAAAATTCCTTATGATTCCATACCTACAAATAAATAAATACGTTCAAAGTTACAACAGGACAAGAAAAGAAGTTTGTATCGACACGTTAAAAATCGACCTATTTCAGTACTATAAGTACTCTATATGCTTTGACAATGTTGTAAATGCTGACAGTCATGCCAATAAAGCTTTGTTAACACTGACTATGTGTGTTTGTGGAAAGATCGTCTCAAAGCTCTTGCATCCCTGTGTGACAGGCACAGGCAAGTGTTGGATTGGGCAGGTGTTGGCTCATGGGGCTATCGCGTTCTGCTTGCTCTACACTCCATACTGTTCCTGTATCAGTTTCAGCATGTGTTTATGTGTGTTTGTGTTAAGTGGGGGAGGTGTTAGAATGGAAAGGGCTCGGTGGGGATGACAGCTACAGCACTCTGAAGTCAGAGAATCTGGAGGAGGATTCAGAGAAGTGAAGACACCCTAAGAAGGTTTCTGGCTAAACTGGTTCTACGGGTTCGACTCTCAATTCCCATCTCTTTCTGGGTTACACCTCTTTCCTATTCTCCTCCAACTTCCAAACAAACTTGAGCTCCATTGCTTCATCACAAACCTCTCCTGCTTAATTTCCTTTGCACTTCCCTTTCCACAGAGGCTGTTCTGAGACCATAATTGATTTGTGATGTGTAGCTCAATGCAGAATTGATTTGGGCAAAAAAAGAATAATAACAAAACCAACTAATGCCAAAATTACATATATTTAAAAATCGTGCCATAGAAAACCACATGGAGGGATTTATTGTCTGTATAAGCATTTTTACTGGAAACTCTTTTACCAGTAGTTCTTCTTCATGTCATACATCAAAAGCAAGATAGGTACAGGTAGACCCTGCTCGAAAATCCAGCTAAAATTAGATTAAGGTGGTAGCTGTGTTTTGGAGCATAATAGCTAAATTCTAACTTGTCCAAGCTTGTAATTAGCTGATCCTAACTGGTCCAAAAGGGTTCATTTGCTTATCCAGCTGGACAACCAGCTGTTGGGGACCAGACTGAACTAGTGCATCATCTTGGACCAGTCTGAACCAGTTAATGACCAGCTTGGGGAAGGAATATAGTTGTAAGAGAGCGATACAAATCAAGAAATGTCCTCAGTGTGCTTGAAACTCTGATTGGAGTCTCTATAAAGGGGTTAACAGGGAGGAGGGGACAGCATTAAGGCCTTGGCAAGGCAACACGCAGCTGTCACTCCAAACAGGTGGCCCTGACATGACCTTTGGCTTTTGTTGCATACAGCAACCATTCTGTTTTAGGCAGTGAAGCCAGGAACTCTAGCAAAACACATGACATCACAGCAGCAGAATAAACTCCTGGAGGAAGTTAACATCATCCTAAAATACTTGCTTTATTTGTGTTTGGATGGAGGGATTCTCACAGTGTTTGATGCATGATGCATGCATAGCTATTACAATCTCCTGACAACCAAGTGCCTAAAAACACTTGATAATTATATTAAGATATTGCTGCAGCTTTGTGAACAAAGCTGTTCAGTCATGACATCAATTTGTAGGCGAACCCAGAAGTCAAATTTACCATGGGTTTCCACTGGATTTCCCTATGGGTTTTTATAATGGGGTTTTTCAATTTATGAATTAAACATGGTCTGTGGTAAACGTGGATGTTTTTGTACAACATAAATTACACACTTTCATACCTCAAATGTGAATTTTGAAGCCACCGTGTATAAAAAAAAAAGTATTCAATTCATTACAATTTCAAAATTAACTATTGAGGTCATTTATGTTCATGTGTTTAATTTATGTTGTAGAACAAATCATCCAGGTATAATCAAGAAATGTTTACCTCAGACCTTATTTTACTCTTAAGTTGAAAAACCCCATCATTAAACACCCATTGAAACATCCAGAGAGAACCCATAGTGAATTATCTTCCAGGTTTTTGTACTACAACCTGAACAGCTCTATTACTTCAGGATTATTATAGTGGAAACCAAGTTCTTCTTGAAACAACAAACCTGTTGAAAAGACAGCATTATGGGTCACCAGTATGTATTGGGGCAAATTCACTAAACAGTTGAGCTACTTTCATGCATGGTATCCCAAAAATCTGCATCTTATCCACTAACCACCCAAAATCCAAATAATGACTTATACTGTAAAGGAGTAATGCTGCTGAGTGTGTCAGATCACAGTGGTCTGCCGCATCCTCCACTATATAGCGCTTAGAATCAACCTGCAAAATCGATCTTGTGCTGTGCATTTTACGTTCAGCGTGGATTTTGTGGGCGTGTTTACCTGATCTGCATAATTCCTTTGCCTGATTTGACCACTAAACTAGCACAGAGCACGCATGCAAATGAACAATGCATTTGCCAGGTGTAATCCATTCTTAGAAAATTCCCCCCATTGTGTTTTAGATGCTGGTGTCTCCACCAGGCTTCTTAACTAACTAAACCAGAAGATTCAACATTATCAGAAAGCTCATGCTGGTTGACCAGCATCCAACAACACAAATACTAACACACATAAACCATGCTGGTCTTTCTCAGCAGGTAAGCCACAAACAGACTTTTTTTTTTTTTTTGGTCTATGCCAATGGAGCATAACCATGCATATACTATAAGGAGACCCTCACTTCCTCTGTCACATACAGCTGCAGTCCCAAGATGAGCAACATGCTGCAGCTAAGCAGGACAAGCATTTTGAACTACCACCCATTTCCAGCACCGTGCATTCCAAGCTATTTAAAACACAACCCCAGTGCCGATTTACCCAAGCGTATACTTCTGGTAATTATTTCCCAACCAGCCCCCATCCTCAGATCTCTCTCCATCTCACCTTCTTTCAAGAAACACATCTCTAAGGGCTGCTCATTTACAGTAGAAGCTTTTGTTGAAGTACATTTATAGTGTTAAGATTTTAGGCCTTACAGACAGTCACTGTCTCAGACCAGACAATACAGTGTATTGCCAGTGAGCTGAAGTAGGTCAAAAAGTGTATTTGGCAGCGTTGCGCGTGTTTACGCTCCGCTGTGGTGCTTGCAGACTCTTGCCTGCATGCATGCATGCCAGCTCCCTTTGCTTCTGTTCTCTCTTTCTCCATGCTAAAACGGTCAGCATTGCTGGTCTTCAGCATATGTTGTGTTTTGGATGCTGGTCCACAGGTTGGGGTGCTGGTATCCTTACCAGACTTCTTGAAGCAAGATTTCCTTGGTCAACCAGCTTAACCAGAAAGACCATGCTGGTTTTGATAATTAACAACATGGCTGTGTTGGTCCACTAATTTGACAAGCAAAAAAAACATCACTATCTAGCATAAACCAGCCTGGACCAGAATGGAAATTGATGATGATATTTTCAGCAGGACTGTCGGTTATATCCACCCCAACCACTCTTGCTCTGGCCCTCTATCCTTCTCCACCCACCTTCTGCTTAGTTTTTTCAAAGTCCTTATCATCAGAAACAGACTTTGTCTATTCAACGTGCCCACTCTTGCACTTCTGAACTCGTGCATGAGCACACACACAAGCAGCACAATGTCAAAGCTACATCTGAATAAAGTAAGTAATTGATCTAGCCTAGTAATAAAACACACATTTCCTTTTTATCTAAGAATGTTTGAGAAGAAATTAATGTATGGGTGGTTTCTAACACTCAAATCTAACTCTTATGTCCATCTCTAAGGGGAGACCCTGATCAAAGTACAGGGCCACATCACTGACCGTTGGTCACCATAGAAACTACGATTCACTCCTGACTCCACTTCCATTTAGAGTCCTGCCCACAGCCAGCCAGCAAAGCTCCTCCCCTCCTCAAGGGCCCCATCCTCTAATTCAGCCAATCCAGTCAGAGCAGTCAGGTGACACTGTAGGGCTTATGCGAGTGCATATGAGTGAGTAACTGCTGGCAACAGCTGGGGGTTGTCTGTCAACCACATGGCGCTTGTCATAAGCAAGATTGGACCGTAAAAATAATTCAGTGTACTCCCACATATGCAAGAGGTATTGCTGAAATAAGTAAGACATTGTGTTGGAACAACTCTCTGGTGTCCACCCAGCATTAGTCGTTAGCATGATTAACTCATATTACTGACATAAAAAGCATACTTTTACAGCATATTCATGTTGAACAAATGGAAATTGCATGCATAGAACCTGATAAGAGTGATTTGGAAACCCCTAAACAGAGTGCACACCTTCATAAAACCTTCACAAAGTCATTTTCAGTGGGCAGAGTCCATGTGTGTGTGTGTACGGAAATCCCTTTCTTACAGTGGTCCCCCTCATAATCTACTGTACTTTGGCTTGGTGAGCACACCAGTTTGGGTTTTAGTGCAGTTCCTTTTGTTTTGTTTTTAAATGAGGCATGGTTCTTCTACTAATGCAAAGCTACTAACTTACAAAATTGTTCAGTAACGGTTCCATCCAAATTTTTAGCATTTATAAATGTATTTTAAAAAATGAGACTAAAGAATATACGAATCATTGCGCATTTCCATCCACTATGTAAGGCGTTTTATCATGAGGGAGTCCGTTTTGTCATGATGGACAAGTTAAATGGCTTCCTTGCTTCGAGAAGAGTATTTGTGGTATTTGATCAATTGTACATCGTTTAGTTAAGTGCTGCCAGGAGACTTAATATCTCATAAAATGAGGGCTGAAATGGCTGATACCCAGCAAGTGAAATTAATTGGTTAAAAAAATATTCACCAATTCACTAATATGTAGCATTGGGAAGTTAATTCATTTTAAGTGAATCTATTCATTCAGAGAGTACATGTAAATGAATTAGTTCACTTAAATGATTCCTGAATTCACTTGAGCCACTACAAAGAAGTCAGATTGTTTCTTTGAAGCAAAATATTTAGTTTATTGCTGCTGTTTTTCATTATATTTTCAAATCGGTTCTATAAAATAGTATGGTTTCAAGTTTTATTTGTTGTATTTAGTATAATTGTATGTTGTCATCCTAATTGAGTAGCGATGTCCTGATAATGATACTGGTATCACAATCGGGTCCGACACAATGCTCACTTACTCGTACAAATGCTCTGATATCAAAAACCAATTCCATCTGACGTATGAATATCATTGCGTAAACATTCAGTGCATAAATGAAATCCAAGATGTGTTCTAGTGGGATTATTAAACGGCAAAGGATGCAATTTAATGAAATCTGCACGTGCACAAACATGCAGACTGCTTACAGTATTTAGTTAATTAAATAGCCTTTTGTGGTTTAAAATCACACTGGGTCAAGCATCGACCTGCTCTTCCAGAGTTGTGAAGCTGTCGTCACAAGTCGACTTCACACGGTATCTCGCCAAAATAAAAGCTTAATTTAAATGTACAAAAATTTGACAGAAATATATCACAACTGTATAGTAATGTAATATTTACTATATTATTACTATTATTAATAATAATAATAATAATACAATAATAATTTTATTATATTTAAGCAATACCTCACATATGTGACGCTTTGTTGTGCAGCACTTTATTTTACAAAAATAACTTCAATGATGTCGTTTGAAGATCTGTATAAATGCACTTCATATGATAAAAATATAGCAATGTTATCTTGAAAATTACTGGTAATTGTTCTATTTTCATTTGATTAAAGTTTAAACAAACTAATTTATTTAGAACAAATTTGAGTTAAACTGTTTAATATGGAATTTGTAAAAACAAATAAATGCATGTTAATACGCAGAGATGCTTCTGTTCATTAAAAAGTATCTTCCCTTTAAATTTGCCAAGAATCCTTATTAATAGGTAACCTTTACATCTTGGTTGAGTTACAGATGCTAACACCAGTGAAGTCAGCAGGTCAGCTTGGTCAGCTAGGTTTGTTTATAGAGTTTTGTTTATATATTTATTTTTATAAAGATTTTAGCTTTTCTGTGAAAACTTCTATTATATACTGGGGTGTAACGATCTATCAATCCGATCAATGCATCAGTCCAATTACCAATGATCCAATGTTATCGATACAACACGTAAATATCGATATAGGCATTTTTTTTTTAAGATGCACTTTTATTTTAATACTCTCATGTCAGCCACATCCGTTCGCATTTTCGTCAGGCGATGATGCAACCCTTTTACATTCATTTCACTTTATGAGCGCTAAATACACTTTTCACATGGGACAAGGATTTGTGCTGGGTCTGTGAAGTCAAATTGCGCTCTGCTATCGAAAATCCAGCATTTTATTCCCATCGAACCCTCATCTAATATCTTCCTCTGAAGCGCGTATTCTATCAGCCAGAATCAAAAACTTCAGGATCAGGATCAGGATCAAAATGTTCCTCTGATTCACAAATCATGACGGTCAGTCCTTGACAATCCAAGCAGGTGATCCAGGCCGTTTAACTGTCAGGAGATAGCTACTCGTGCTGGATCTGCATGAGCGCGTGAAAGTAAAAGCGAACTAGTAAACGTGAAGTCAAATTCATGTGTGCTATAAGTAAATGTCTTATTCACTATGCACTGTACGTACAATTGGTTTGATTCAGTATTTTTGGAGTAAATATGATTACTAACATGGACATGCCATCCATGGCTGCTGGACTACTGCGTGTACTGTTTTTTTCCTTCTTCCTAATATATTAACAATTTCTATATTAAAAATTACACAAATTTGATGACTAAACAGAAATCAGAAGAAACTGCTATCTGACTTTTAACATATACTATTTTTTTTTAGGTTTGTTTTTACAAAGTTTACAGTGAAATTGGATTTATTCATAAAAAATGTATACATTTTTTAGCAATTTTATTTTTATGTTATTTACTATATTAAATTGTGTGATATATCGGCATTGTATCAGCCTATCGGCCACCCTGCTCTCTGTATATCGGCACTGGTTATTAAAAAACCCATCGATCACTACAAAATACAACCCTCTAATTGGTCAGAATTGGCGTTTTGCTAATAACTGGTAAGAAAACTGTTAAAATGATAAGAAAATTTGCATGCAGGTACTGAACTTGAAGAGGCGATGAAGGGCACTGCGGAGCAAGCTGTGCAGTTTGGAGCGAAAGGACATTGCCATGTTTGAGCATCCTGTGGATGTTTATCAAAGATTTTAAAAGTGTACGTAGTTTCTATTATGTGTGTTAAGATAATCATTCTAATATACTGCTCAATAATACTGACAGCTATTGATAGTGGTGATAATGAATGTGCATATCCTAATGTTTAAAGTAAAGAGCAATAAAAAGGAGAATTTTAATGTGAATTCACATCTTCGTATCAGAAACGTTGAGCCCTATATCATCAGATTAAAATAACTACTGGTTAGTGTTCATTTTCTCTCAAGCTCTTTGTCTCATTCTAGTGGACTTCAAGAAAATTTCAAATACTCTGCGATAAGCAAGTTAATATTTACTGCAACCCTGAGATGAACCAGGCTACAAAAGAATCAGGAGTGACCTTTGCCTGGTTTCCATGTTTTGTTTTCTCTGTCCCATTCCCTCAGGAATACTTTCCTCCACTAAAACTCTTTTGCAAATGGTTAATTAGGAATGCACTCTAAAAATGCAACATTTCTTTTCAGATTTTAATAAAATAGCATAATACTGATGAAGAAAAACCTTATAATCCTGTTTGAAATCAATCAAAGCTATGTAATCAATGTCTTCCATTTATACTCCCAAGTATTTTAAGCAGGTTATTAACCTCAATGTTGTCTCTTTCTTGCTGGAGCACACATTTAGCCAAGGCTGTAACTGTAACAGGCGTGGATTAGCAGACATAAGAGTCTGCTATGGTGGATGGTGGATAGGCATATGCTTGAGGAAAACACTGTCTGCTTATGTTCTTATAGCTGCAAGAGACAGGAGCGGCCCAGTTTCTCCTCCTGAAAGGGCGCCATTTTTGGTCCATTGTCTACACTGCCTCAGGACATTTTGGGAGAGGCTGCTTTTGAACTGCCTGAATTAACTTAATCCTAATGAATGATAACAGCCAACTATTTAGCATCTTTCAACTAGCATCATGTTTTGATTTCATTAGCTCATGGAATAACATTTAAAAGATACAGGTTATGAAAGAGCTATGATAAACATGCCATCAGATGATATGCGAAAGATCTTGTGATAATTTGCCGTGACGTGCTCACCAATTAGATAAATGTGCTGGTGAATGAGTGGGCTTTGAGTTATGTCTTGTTTAAAAAAAACATTTCAGCAAGAACTCGACAAAAGTCAAGAAAAGTTGGTTACCAGTACTGCAAAACCGACAGACAAGGAATTTACAAAAACAAATCTAGGAAGCTGACACAATATGTCTCAGGCAGTCATTCTGTATACCAACACACTAATTGAGGCTCTTTTCAGAAAAGCATTGAGCTAAAAGTCCAGCCACATCTGTTTCCCATTGCACATCGCTCTCAGAGACACACAGAGGAGGATCTGTCCTGCTAGCAGCCGGGATGTTTCTCTCTGAAGCTCTCCTTGGCTTGTGGCGAATAGCAAAAGCACACAAGAGCAGACTGTGCGACTCAACAAACCTATGTGGTCATCATTCAAACGCAACAATGACATAATGACACCACATGAGGACAACTGTTTCTCAACCTGCAGCTCACACCTATATTTTCCAGATAAATGACTACTGCAGTAACAGTCATACACACTCCCTCACTCATTTCTTGCTTCCATTTCATGAATCACTACAACCAACTGGAACTGAAACTACAGTTACAGCAATGTCATAAGATTTTATAAACTGTCACAGTATGTATGTTGCAAATTTTAATGATGTTAACGAAGTTCATGGTATTACGTCATTAGATTAATTAGATATAACTTTGCATAAAAAAAGTTTAGTGAGCGATTTTATCACACTAAAATCATGTTAAAACACATTTTGTTTACATCTTCTGGCTATACTTTTGAAACTTTTTAACATTTACAGCTTGCCCCCATTGCCTTCCATTGTAAGTGCCTCACTGTATCACAGATTTAATTTTAAGCAAAAATCACAAAACAAATTTTTGTGATAATCATCATTACTCCACAAATGCTGTCAATTGAACTTTACTTGTATTGAATCCAGAAATTTCCTTTAAAGGGATAGCTTAACTAAAAATGAAAAAGCTGTTAAACATTAACTGCGACACAACCGTGGGACACAAAATTAGATGTTTGGCAAAATGCTTTATTGTATGGACTAAAAAATGCAATGAAAGTGAATGGTGACTGAGACCATCATTCTTCCTAACATCTAATTTTGTGTTCCACAAAGGAAAGAATGTCATACAAATTGGTAAAAACATTACGGCTCTAATACGCAACATTTTTGTCATGTTTGCATAATGCATTTATGGTGCTAATGCTAACCCATAGCGTGTTACCTGTTACCACGTATTTTATGATGAATTTTGTGAAAATTATTTTTAAAGTAATTTTTTTTAAAGAAAGCCAATGCAACTCCACGCTTGAGTGCATATATATTGACTGATTTCAACTCAGTGAAGATATTAACCAAAAAAAGATTAGAGGTCAACCAATAGTGGATTTTGCAGATACCATTAACAAAGGTGGTGGAAAAGGCATATGACCGATTAATCGGCTGACAGTTTTTCATAAAATGTTACAATATTTTCTTAGTAAGCACAGACATAGAGGCCAGAGACCAAAATGAATAAAATCCCAGGTGTAGTTTATTTTTTTAACAAAAATAAGATTTTTTTTTTTTTTTTTATCTGAATGCGTTTACATGTACGGTGTATAACGTGGGACTTTTAACACAAGCCTGAAACACACCAGGGACTCCTATTTTGAAATGATGGAGACTTAGCTCCGTTACAATGCTCCATATGTAATATTTACCATGTCAAGCCTTTTATAGCCTATATATTATTATTATTAAAATTATTATTCACAATATATTAAGTTGGAGACACGTATGTGCATGTATGTGCTGACGAGGGACCCATATTCTATTTCCATATTCTATTTCCATATTCTATTTCTTTGCATGCCCTCGCTTCAATTATTAGAGGAACAAGGAGGAATAAAAAACCATAACCGATAGTTCTAAAAAAGCAACTATCAGCACCGTTTAATCGGTAAAACCGATATATCAGTCTACCTCTATAAAGGTAGTGTCAAAGTAAGTGAAGCACCCGGTCACTCCTATCGATTACGTTGATCAGTGGCAGTAAGAATTTGTTGAACATCTGGTACAATGTTCATTATACCGAAAAGTTGCGCTGGCCAGCCATTTCGAACCAGCACAACGATCTCAAAAACGGCTTCTTTTTGGACAGATTTTTTTTTTTTAAATGACGTCACACCAATTTTTTCTTTGACTTCGCTGGAAGTATATTGGCACCATTAGGGTGTGTAAATGCTGACAAAGTTTTAATTTTTGGGTGAACTATCCATTTAACTGAGCATGTGATTCTAATGAATTTCCCACTTGCATAGTTTCACATCTTTCAAAAGTTTGTTCAATGCTACAACACGAAGCTCGGTAGTCTAAAGTACAAAGAATTCTAGTACAAGATGAACTGGTTCCACAATGTGGCTAGACCTGCGATCTTCCCAGAAACTTTCTATCTCCCTTCCTCTACTTTTCACCAACTCTAAATGAGCAACAAGAGTAGTTCTTCAGCATCCCCCCCACCCTTCCCACTCTGTGTTCCACCTCTAGAAGCTATCAAAAATTCACAGACTGTGGGCAACAGCCAGCTGACAAAACTGTTTAGTCAGCAACAGAGGCAGGGTGGGAGAGAAGGGGCGGAGGGAGTAGCAGAGAAGGAGGCCTGCAAAGCTGTGTGATTAGTCTTCTTTTTCTCTCGCAGACAAACACAAAAAAGAGAGAAAGCAAAGTTCACAGTCCCTCAAAAATGATTGACTTTCACACAACTTAATTCTGAAGTTAACAGGGAAAGGATATGGTACCTATTGTATTCTATGTTTTTCTAATTTCCTCTATCCACACAGGCCGAACTTTTTCCTGATATCCATGTCTCACTTGTACCTAAGTAGTTTTTATGAAGACAGTTTCACATTTTAGTTTCTTTACTACACATTGTAATTAAAAAAAATTAAAGCGGCATATTCTGTCTAACTGAACCAATGTGCATTGTTTTCACAGAAGCGTCCCCAAGCTCAGTGTCCATACATTTAAAGAACTAAAAGGGGTTAAAAAAAAAAGAAGTTTTTAATTCCTGTTTAATAGTTTAAAGTATTTGTAAAAATGTGCAAAGCACATAATATTGGAGCACATTATGGATACAGCAGCATTATTAATAATATAATGCTAGTACATTTACATAACAGTTATTATCGAGCTACAGCTGGGTTTTGCGTAGTCAAGCTACAGCCTTTATTTGTTTGTCCAAGTTCACATGATAAAATGCACAAACAAAAATTTAAAGGTGCAGTATGTAAGATTCTAAAACTCTTGTTATTAATGACACCTGTGGCCATTAAGTTAACTGCAGCCAGCTGCCTGTTGCTGTTGCATTCCATAGGGACGCGAGCGAGCGAGCATCCAAAACAATGACGTAACGTACAAAGAGACTGAACGTGATACACCAGCATCATGCTGACAGATGAGGTAGCATAATTAAAATTACACAGTTATGATTGTTTTACTACAAACTTTGAGACTAACTAAAACTACTACAAACAGTTTACTGTTGCACTGTTATGTTGCACTATTGTATGTTTTGAAAGTCATATGCTGTACTACGACCAAGAAACCAGCGTATTTGCTTAAATTTATCCTGTATAGCTGACTTTTAGTATAAAGAGAAGATCGTTGAAATCATTTGAAAGTTATGAAGCAAGGTAGCTTGCAAATTCATCAGTGTTAGCAGGCAAGATCAAGTTAGCTAAAATTACACAGATCACTACTTATGGCACTATACTACACATGCTTTGTTGTTATGAAAGCTTACCTGTCCTATAAGAAGAACACCAGTTCAGGGTCGGTTTTGATCCCAAAAACCGAACGAAGGTCCCTCCATGAATCAAATGCCCTGCCGATGATCACTCTAAATTTTGCTCGACCACGATTACGTTCCCGCTTAGCCAGACTGGATTCATAAGATAAATGTTTGTTTTTTTTTGGCTTTCTTAAAGTTTGTGTAGGAATCGGTGTTGTGCTGGGTGCCGGATGTTGGCAAGTCTCTTGGGAGCGCGCATAAACGTCACTTCCTTGGGATTTTCTCGGCAAAAGCGACCCGATTTTTTACATATTGCACCTTTAAAGGAAGGATGTTAGCAGAGGAAGTGTTTAATACACATCACCTCTGTCTTTTGCCAAGGCCAGTTGAGGTCAGATTAATGTGTATACATGCTGAACGAAGCAAGGCTAAGTTATCTAGTCCAACTCGCAAAACTCTGACTGGTATGACTATGGCTGCATAATTAAATCGAGTAAATAAACAAAATTACAATTATAAGCTGCCACAATTAACAAATTGTGAAAAGTATATTTACAACATGTTTTTGCAGCAGCAACAGCAGCAGTGTAGCATTAATTATTGTTGTTTTTTTGTGTATAATTCTGCCAAAACTGTTATTTTACTAGTGTATAAAACAGCAATAAAGTAATTCAGAAACACTGCTATCAGATGTGTAGCCTAAATCAAGAATATGGCAGGCAGATGAAAGCATAGGTCTCTTAGGAACAATAATGGGTGTTCCTCAGTCTGTGGGTGTTTTCAAACTGGGATAGGCATTTTTTTAACTATCCAACTATCCAAAGTAAGGAATCTCAATGTAGTAATCAATGGGTGTTTCCAAAACCAGAATGGGCATATCTCAACTATCCAATGAAAGTAGGGAATCTCAGGCAAATCCTGTAAAGGGTTGAAAAACGCCCATCCCAGTTTGAAAACACCCACTGATTGGGAAACACCAGTTTTTGTTCTGCAGATACACATCTCAGCAGATGCCCCAATAAGTATTTTATGTAAATTATCGCAATTATAATATCAAGGGAAAAAAATATGATTTCTGTCATGCAGTCCTAGATATGACTTAAGTGTTTATATGACATTTTCAAAAGACCAATTATTGTTTTAGTCTGACTGAATAGAACTTTGAAAGTGCATGTAAATGTACAAAGTGAATATGTAACACCTTTACTGAATAAGAAGACTAGAGACCAAATAAACAGTAGCATTGAAAATGTTTGTTTTTAAGAGATTTAAAGTTGAAAATCAAATATTGTTCTATATAAATATAAGCCTATCTCTTAAATTCCAATAAAACTTGCACACTGTTTCCACCTACTCAAAACAAACTTTATTAAGCTTCACAGGTACCGTATCTCACCCAACACCCCAGCACCAAGTCAGGCTTCCCATTCCCTTACGATGGAGAGGGAACATAATCTTATCTAAAATAGACAGGTTAAAAATAGCTCCAGAGCGAAACAGGATGCCTATCTCTACCCCTGGATGAGTGAACAGAACACCCATCACTAGGAGCAAAAGGCTCTGCGAGGTAACCAACTAGTTTCTCCATCCACCCCAGGATCAACAGACTGGTCACTCTGTCTTTACGCTGTTTAAACAGTCACAGTTGGACATGTTTGTCAATGGATGTTCACTAGGGAGCCCCATTTAATCAATGTCTATTAATCAAGGTTAAATAGGGTGTGTGTGTGTGGGTGTCTTTAGGATGCTAAACAATACATTTCTGAGCATTGATATTCAAATTGACAGTAAACCCCCAAAGCAAAAGAACAAAACAAATCAGTCAGTCAATCTGTATTTGTTGGGCTTTGAGACTCCAGAGTTTACAACAGAGTTTTGTATACAAAGTGTTAATGCAGGGGTAAATGCTGATGGCAAAACTTTCTATCACTATCTATCAGCATGCCAGCTCTGATGGGCTTTGTCTATTCAACTCTTGCGACTCCCTGCTGAGGACAGAGGAGATTACAGCCCAGATCACTGGTTGACTGTTCAGTAGAACATGCCTTTGAATTTTCAATGGTCTTCTGGCTTAACGCGACTGATTTGTATTGAACAAACAGATCTCCACCCTACATCAACTTGCATTGTTAGAGCAGCTAATCTAATCGGAAAATTGGAAAAGGAGGATCTGTTTTAGCCTAGCCTTTCTGTCAGGAGGTGAAATAACATGATCTACACAATTTTATATTTTATGATGTAAAACAAAGGAAAAACGTCTATGCTCATATGAATTAGAAAATAAACAAAGTAGTAAATTCTCCATTTCAGGTGATGAATCAATAGATTCCCATGTTGGTCTTCAGAGTACATTTCCAATGGTTTATTATTTTATGATAATTTAAGACAACACAAAGGATAGCGACCTGGCATCTCTAATAAGCAACAAATTTTTCTCGATATCAAACTGTGATGATGATCAGGGTCAAAACTAATTGTGTAACATTGGTTTCAGACATAAACCTCCCTCTAAATGACTAAACACAGTAGTTTAAAAAAATGCAGGTCATCATAACCATATAGTGTAATATTTATGCAATATCCACAGTTTGCCAACTAATTTTCCAGTGTATGGAAATATGGCGAATACATTTAGAATGGGACAACAGGTTAAAAATGGGACTCTTAGGCTCAATTATTATTGTGCATATTCTTCCTTTATCATTCTTCTATTAAGTTAATTATAAACTAGTAAGAAATAATATTGTTGTAGCATTTTGAATTCTATTTTCAAAGAAAATGCTAATGCAGATAATCAGAAAGTGTACCACTTTATCCTGTATTCACCCTATTTGTTCAAAACAACCTTGATGTACTTAAAAGTCAGCAGATTGGGAGTCAGAAAGTGAGTGAATTATGGTTCTGCTGCAGGCCTCCAGGAGCCTAGTGTAGAATTTGGTAAAGGAATGTGAACTGCTCATCCGGATCTCTGCACATTCTGAACCTCCAAAGAGACGCGAGAACGGACTGTGGATGATGGGAGGAAGGGCATGAGCACAACCTCTGACGAGACACTCGCACACAAAAAAATGATGCAGCAATGCATTTGACAGGGAAAGTTTTCAAATAGACCATAATCATCCTAAATCCATATAGTTTCAATACTACCGTCGATGTAGGTTGTTATTTCAAAATAATAGCCTGAATGAATGTATTGTAAGACTATTCGGAGTTCATTTTGTGCAGTAAACCCAACCCAAAGAGTCTCGCGCTGTGTTTTCCACCGTCGACAGCGAACTTCCTCCTTTAAAACTTATGACATTCCCAAACATTAAGTTTCTAAAGTGCGACCGACAAAAGGATGGTTGTCTGGTGAACAATAAAAATTTCTCGAAAATGAAAACGTGCCAAAAACGCAAATAAAACGTCAAAACAAATGTCCCGGCAAGGTCAAAATGTAAAGGGAAGCATGTCCAACCCCCCACGCGCTAGCCTCGATCAAAGTTCAAAGATGTGGATGCTTCGGTTCACTATAAAATACTCACTTTATATGACACTGTCTGGGCTAAACTTAAGTCTTTAGATATTTAGATAAAGTCCCATTATAGGGCTTATGGTTTATTGAATGGTTAAGTTTATCTCAGGTAGGAAGAATATCCATGTGCGCTGGTTAGACGCGAGTGAATTCCTGAAGTCGGGCGTTCAACCTTTGGATGCTAGAATGAAACGAGGAAGCGCAAACTCTGAGCGAAGAAAAAAGATCGGTCATCACCTCAACATCTTCGGCCTTCCAAGTAAAAACTCCCCCCCACCCCCCCCAAACTTCCAATAAAGTATCCGTTCAATAAAGTTTGCGCTCGACAAGGTGGAGAGGAACATCACATAACATCACGAGATAAAATTCAGAAAACTATTCAGTACTTACGTTTGACTTTGTCGGGTTTGGGCAGATTGCGCTGACACATGGTGATGGTGAAAAGAGATGATGGACTTCGAAGAAGAAAAAAACCCTGCAAACTTGTTCCGGAGAACGATCAAAATGGCGTTTTTGAGGATGTGCAAAGTTCGCCAACAGGAGACTTTACATTGCTCGCTTGCGTTAGCTCCCTAAAGGAATGATGGCCATCGACACTTCCGACGAGTGAGGGTCAAAAAAGTCACTTTTTGCTCAAAGTGTGTTCCTGAGCGCGGCTCAGTGAACGTGATAAGTAGACGCATCACGTGTTGCTCTAGTCTCCAAGGGGACGTGTGTTACTGAGGCTGCCACTGGAGTTCAGCTGTGAGCATCTCTACGGAAGGGGCGGAAAAACTTCGTTTCCACTTTTGTCCAGCCTCATCCGACAGACAGACAGACAGACAGAAAGCACATTACCTATGAGTGTTGCAACTTTCCCAGGTTAGTGTAACACAGTATCTGACATGGGGACAGTTGAAACAAATGTGCTACTTGCAATGTATGCAGGTTTTGGACATTTATTTTTTTGGTAAACAGATGAAGGTATCTTATGTGAAAAAAGGGCATCTTTATTCTGGTAAGGTTTTTTTTTTTTTTTTTTTTTTTTGCATTACAGCAAAAAGTGTTACAACAATACTCGGTCTACCCTTATAAAAAAAAAAAAACTCTTTTATAGCAACAGTTTGAATAATGCATAATGTAGAGTTAAAGGTCACTTAAATTGCATCAACAGAGCTATGGGCGTATAATGTGTCACATAATCACTGACGTCGTCCAAGCAAATTGATGAAAGCAATAGGTGACATGTCAGCACACAGTCAGTTGTTTTCCTTGGCCTATATTTCATACTTTCTTTTACCACTCACAACACACATTTTCATGTTTGCTATAGATATATAGCAATATAGAAAATACAAATAAATTGATAATGACGAGAAGAAAACGGGACCCCAATACTACTCTTAAGTGTTGATGATGCAACACATCTTGTGCTTTGGCACTCTTGGCATGGCCAAGTGATGAAAGAGCAAGTGGGAGAGACAGAGAGAGGAGAGAGAGAGAAAAGAAAAGGCTCTTCGGCTCCCATGGGCACACGGCCCACCCAGTCCTCCGCCCCCTGGCGGACGGCAGTGGTTCCTCCTCCTGCAGGTGGATGGCAGCAGGTCCTCCGGCTCCTGGCGGATGGCAGCGGGTCCTCCGGCTCCTGGCAGACATCAGCGGCGAGTTCTTCCTCCTTTCTCGTGTTTCAGCACCAGTGTAACAGTTCAGGAAACAAGGATGCGGGAATCGAATTAACAATCGACAAAACTTTAATTGGACATGACATCAAACTGAATAAACAGCAATATAAACACACACACAGAGGGGCCACATGTGTGTCTCTCTCTCCCTCTCTCTGGTGTCACGGCTCTTCCCTTATCTCCCCCATGGATGATTAGGCAACTCAGCGCCGGGCATGCATCCTCACGACCCGGCCACACCCTCCTCCTCATTACAGTAAGTTCAAAAAGTAACTTAAGGACATCTATTGACAAATAATGCATTAAAGAATTACAAAATAATTGGAGTTAACTCGCCATGCATGTGTGATATAGTTTACTGAATGAGAAACTACCTACTATTATCTGGGTTTCAATAATAGGCCTCTGTAAATCGTGGCTCTATGAATATAACCCAGCTGCATGCTATACAATTCCAAGCCTACATTCAAGGTAAATGTCTATTGTATAGTAAAATCTTAGATTAATGTGACTGCGTATTTAATGTGCAAGATACTATATATTTTCTGTGAAGTGACATTAAACAGTAGTTCTCAACCAGTGTTGGGTGTATCCGAATACAAAGTAATTTGTTACTGTAATCTAATTACTTTGTAGTAAAAAATTGCATTACATTTTAAATATTTGTAATCAGATTAGTTACTGACTTTCAATTAAAGTAATTACTTTTAAGTACATGCACTAAAGTAATATGTAAAATACATTTAAAATATTAATTTAATATTTAATTTATATGACAGCTGAAGGGTGTGAGACAATAAATGAGTTAGGAAATATAGACATTCTGAATTTGGAAAACCAACAACATTGTGATTTAACATTGTGAGGAAAAGTGATTTAGACAGTAACTTAAAGGTAAAATAATTAGTAATCTGATTATTTTTAGATGAATCAATCAGTAAAGTAATCTGACTAAATCTTTAGAGAAGATGCCCAAAAGTGGCCTCAACGAACTTCCAAGGGGGACTCAATATGACTGAATTTATTTTAATATAATAATCTAACTTGCTATATAAGCTATCTGTTTAAGATGTTTTTATCTGGAAAGCATCACAATCTAATAAATATCTGCTTAACATCTTAAAAAGATTAGATTTACACACATTTAAAATCGCGAACATCTTAACTACATCTGCTGCATGTCTTATTGACATCCGAGACATGCTTAGTATCTCAAAGTACCTTCAAGTCTTGGATAATGGAGGGCATTAGAGAATAAAAAACGCATTGAAGATGTATTTGGTTATTCAATTGTATAAACACCTGAAATAAACCAGACCTTTTGGGTTAATCACATCCTAAAAAAATGTCTCTCTCTATCGCTATCTCTCTATATACAGTATATATACAGTGCATCCGGAAAGTATTCACAGCGCTTCACTTTTTCCACATTTTGTTATGTTACAGCCTTATTCCAAAATTTATTAAATTCATTATTTTCCTCAAAATTCCACAAACAATACCCCATAATGACAACGTGAAAGAAGTTTGTTTGAAATGTTTGCTAATTTATAAAAAATTAAAAAACGAAAAAAAATCACTTGTACATAAGTATTCACAGCCTTTGCCAAGACACTCCAAATTGAGCTCAGGTGCATCCTGTTTCCACTGATCATCCTAAAGATGTTTCTACAACTTGATTGGAGTCCACATGTGGTAAATTCAGTTGATTGGACATGATTTGGAAAGGCACACACCTGTCTATTTAAGCTCCCACAGTTAACAGTGCATGTCAGAGCACAAACCAACTCATGAAGTCCAAGGAATTGTCTGTAGACCTCCGAGACATGATTGTATCAAGGCAGAGATCTGGGGAAGGGTACAGAAAAATATCGAGACATCCGTGATGAAAACCTGCTCCAGAGCGCTCTGGACCTCAGAGGGGGGCAAAGGTTCATCTTCCAACAGGACAACGACAGTAGCAAACAGCCAAGATAACTCTGGCTACAGGACAACTCGGTGAATGTCCTTGAGTGGCCCAGCCAGAGCCCAGACTTGAACCGATTGAACATCTCTGGAGCGATCTGAAAATGTCTGTGCACCGATGCTCCCCATCCAACCTTATGAAGCTTGAGAGTTCCTGCAAAGAAGAATGGGAGAAACTGCCCAAAAATAGATGTGCCAAGCTTGTAGCATCATACACAACAACTTGAGGCTGTAATTGGTGCCAAAGATGCTTCAACAAAGTATTGAGCTAAGGCTGTGAATAGTTATGTACATAATCTTTTTTTATTTCTAATAAATTTGCAAAGATTTCAAACAAACTATTTTCATGTTGTCATTATGGGGTATTGTTTGTAGAATTGAGAAATGAATTTAATCCATTTTGGAATACGGCTGTAACATAACAAAATGTGGAAAATTTAAGCACTGTGAATACTTTCCGGATACTGTGTATGGGGGTTTTTTTTTTTTTTTTTTTTAAATTCGTTTTATTTTTATACATGCTGCTTTAAGCCCATTTGCTGTTAAACATAGCTGGGTTTAAAGGTGGGCTAGATTATTTTTTTTCTTGTGTCCCCCAGTTGGACCAGACCGCAAAATGCCCACCCCCAAAAAAGGTAGCATCCATGTACCTGCCCTGTTGTTCAATTATAGTTAAATAACAGTAAGATTTTGACAAGGCACTTGATGTGTAAATCTTCATTTATAAAGCAGCTTTTAAAACAGTATTTACAAAGTGGTTTACAGAAGACTTGTATCCACATCCTTAGATGGCGAGCATTTTACTGTTAACTTTTCAAAGCATTTATCCTTATCTTCAGTCGTCGTCATCACTGATATGTCTATTTTAAATATGTGTATTTTCAGGATGAAAATGCCCCGAGCATGGTTTTGCTGTTTAAGATTATTCACAAAACCAGTTATCAAAGTAGTTGGAATTGGTTGGATGACTTAAAATATCTTGACTTACCCAGCAACCATTTTGCTTACTACGTAACCATTTAAACATCCTTTAGCGAAGTGCACAGCTCATTGTTTACAACAGGCTTTCTGCAGTTTTATATACAAACAAGTCAATAACACTCATGCAGCATGTAGCCAACCTGGGTCAAGTGATCTAAGCTTTAACTCGTATAACGCATTTGACTGAGGTATAGCTGTGTCTCAAAGAACAGTTAACACTGCCTCTCCCGTGATGGTTTCAATCTAGGTTCAGTTTTATGCCTTCAGCGTGAGAGGTGGTCTTTGAGTTTGCATTGGAGCTACCACTAGAGAGCAGTCTCTCCCTCACCTTATGTAATCACACGAGAGTGACCTTGTGTTGGTATAGTAAGTAATGTCTCTGACCAACAGTGACCTGGATAATTGCCTTTGGCCTATATAGTGCTCTCTCTCCTGCAAAAACTCCAGCATAACTATTGATTTCCTAATCACTGGAGTAATTTTATTTGGAGGAAAATCTTGATTAGTTAAAATGTAGATTTTATTTATTTATTATTATTATTATTATTATACATTTTAAGTTGGAAAAGAATGAAGTTAAATTAAGTTAAATGTATTATGCACAAGGATGTGTATAATACAAAATGTTTTAATCAGTGTAAGCATGTGAGTTTGTATGTTACCAGTGCTATTTTAAATACATGTAAATGAATACTCCCAGTAACTTTAAACGCAATTGGCCTGGTATTTTGACAACAATGCCTTCTAGTGGTAAAAGGTGTGGACGTCTAATCGGTCTCATTGCAATAAAAACTTGTGCTGTTTTATTCAGACAATATAATAGGAAGGCATTCCTAACAAACGATCTTCTCTTTTACTAGACAATGTTTCTGTCAGTAGGGCAACTCTTTACTTCTAAGACTGGAATTAGGTGAGTCAGTCCATTTCCGGCTGTCATTCTAGTTCTCTTATGTTTTGTCTAATTAGTTTAATTCAAGGTGATATGTAATACTGTTCTAGATGCAGCGTGTATATATTTCCAAACCTTTCACAATATGGTACATTTGTCACGAAAAAACAAACAAAAAAACATTGATCAATAAAAAATTATTGCACCACTGCAGCACATTAGAAAAATTATGTATTTATTTAATATAATGTCTTCAGTTAATGGTGGAATATGGGTTACTGTAAAGGTCACTGGTCACAGTTTAGTTAATGGGCTTTTGCTTTTCATTTCTATGAATGATTTCAAATTGAGGATGTTATTTGCCCCTTATACCCCAAGCATGGGACAATTTTCCCAGTTATGGGTATTATTCTGGCTGATTTACTTTGTTAAATGTATTTTGTATTTTAGTTTCCTTAATTCAGACAGTGTTTGCTAGGAGGACATGTGAAACAGTATATCTTTCTCTGACTGCCTGTTCAGCCTTGGAGAAAACATGGTGAACTATCCCCATGAGCTGGATGACAGGGAAAACCTACAGACCATCTGCTCATAAGTGCACATTGTCTTCTGTAATTTCTTTCTGAAAGGAAAATTAATAAATATATGGCCAATAATGCATGTAAGAGCAGAAGCAGAAGTGGGAGATGCTGAACACCAAATAGCAAGTGGTAGAAATTAAATGTAGATAAACTCTTTAAGGTGTGAAACAGAGTGTGAACCTTGTGTTTATCCACTTGTGGTGTATATACGGTTGGGATAACTTCCACTCATGTGCCTCCAGCGCAAGGAGCAACAGACCATTGGGAAAACTTCACTTGCTTAACTTGCAGTCCCGGAGAAGGGAAGCTTGCTTGAATTGTGCTCTCAGGATAATGGAGCATCTGGAGTTTTATTACCAAAGCAACTGAAGATACTGCTTATGTGTTTCACTACACTAGTAGTGTGCCTTGCTTTTGAGTTATAAGTCTGAAAATCTGACCTGAATGAATATGCACGCCTCTCTCTCTCTCTTCAACTGAACTGATTTTTGTTTAGGTAAACACATAATATGATGATTATGTTATTAAACTGTTTAAAAGCATACGTGTGGATGAATTAAAAAATATCCCTTTAAAATGGCTGGGATGTTGGTCATTGGGCCTCCTCTTTAATTAATTGTAAAGACGTTTTTCAGCCTGGGTCATTGTTGGGTGAAATAGCAGGCATCTGCATTCACTCAAATGCATGCCTCAAATACAGTACTTGTTGTTATCTTAAAAGAATAGTTCACCCAAAAATGAAACTTCTGATATAATTTACTCACCCTCATGTCTTTGTCTTCCCTGGAATACAAAAGGAGTTATTTATAGTATTGTCCAAGCTGCTCTTCTCAGTATATTGAAAGTAAATGGTGACCCCAGCTGAAGACCTTCAAGGCAAGATTTGTCAGTCTATTCCTCACATAAAATGATTATATTGCTTCAAAAGATTTGGAATATTGTGCATAGTCATATCGACTACTTTTATGGTGCTTTTGGTCTTTTTTGGAGCTTGACACAGCCTGGTCCCCATCCAATTTCAATGTATGGAAAAGCTTGAACATTCCTAAAAACTTCTTTTGTGTTTCACAGAGGAAAGAAAGTCATATGGGTTTGGAACAACATGAGGGTGAGTATATGATGACTTAGCCCAATTGTTTCTGTGAATTATCCCTTTAAGCACATATTTGCTTAAAGAAATGTCCTGGGTTCAGTACAATTAAGCTCATTCAAAAGTATTTATGGCATACTGTTGATTACCACAAAAATGTATTATGAATCGTTCCTCCTTTTCTTAAAAAACAAAGAAGCAAAAATCAAGGTTCCAGTGAGGCACTTACAATGGAAGAGAATTGGGCCAAATGTTAAAATACTCCCTTTTTCAAAAGTATAACCACAAGACAAACAATATGTGTGATAACATGATTGTAGTGTGATAAAATCATATACTAATCTTTTCTGTATAAAATTAAAGCCAATTTAGTGACGTGACGCCATGCGAGGTTCGGACAGGTGAACGGCGAGCTCTGCGCACATTGCTAGTTTTAATACTTTTCATGTCATAAACCAGTGAGACATAGAAAATATGTCAAAGAACTCAAAATCCTCGAGCTCTGGAGACATTAAAAGACACTTAAGTGCTCAAGCTGAGACCCCCCCCAGAAGCTGTGGACCAGGCAGTCAATTTGGTCAGAGAAGTGAAGGAGATTCGGCATGAATTGCTGAACATGTCGGCAGTGCTGGCGAAGGTCATTGCTGACTTGGAGGGTCTTGCTGTAATACATTGATCACTGCCATGGAGACGAAATTCACTGATATGGTTACAAGAGAGGCAGAGGTCCAGAAACAGATCGATTATCTTGAGTTATCAGAGAGGAAATTAGCTGCTAATCCGCTAGCGACCAAAGCAGACTTGGAGCGGGTCTGGGAAAAGTTGGAAGACTTAGAGAATTTTAGCCGGTGAAATAATGTCCGAATTGTTGGAATTCCTGAAGACGAAGAAGGTCTAGATATGGGGAAATGTCTGGATGGGCTCTTTCCGAGTCTACTCAGCATAACAAGCCATAAGCTGGAAATTGAGCAAGCTCACAGGGTTCAGGCTCGGAGATCCGCGGAGGGAGACAGGCCACGATCAATTCTTAGATCATCCGTTAAAGATCTTGCAGTTATGCAAGGTGAGGAGTAAAGGAAGTCTTTGTTGGAAGAACCACAGCATTTTCTTGTTCCCAGACTTTGTGAATTCGAAAACAGAGAAACGTGATAGATTCAAGAAATGCAAGAAACTCTTAAATCAATGGAAGGTTGCTTTTGCACTGATGTTCCCAGCCAAATTGAGAATAGATGCTAAGGATGGCAATAAAACATTTACATGCCAAAAGCAAGCATTGTCTTTCATAAAGTCAAAGGAATAAGTCATATGGTGATACTCATTTTGCAGCAAAATGGGCCTGACTCACTGAACATTCACTTGACCGTCTGGGGAAGTGGAGCGCTTTTTTGTTTCTTTTTGTGCTGGTTCTGCCTAGCGCCCGGAGTTTGTTTTGTATAGCAGCACTCCTTCGGGACAGTGTTGTGGATGAATCTGCACATTCTTTGTGCTTGCCTCCTATTGGTTGTAGTTTTTTTGTGTGGAGTATTTCTTGAAGGACATTGGAGTGATGTGTCATCTGTTGCACACATGTAGCAGTTGAATGGGCTTGCTCACTGAACATTTGTTTGACTCTCCGAGGAAACTGAACCGCCCTTTTTTTAAATTTATTTATATATATTGTGTGCTGGTTCTGCTAGAGGCTGGAGTTTGTTTTATAGATTATCTTCTGTTGTGTAATTCTGTTTTACCAATTTTTTATAGAAACACCGGACTTGAGCAATCTGACAAAATCTGTCACGGGGTCTCTCGTAGGCTTACATGGACGGTTTAAAGGGATGGAGGGTTGGTGCTGTCGTGCATGGGATTAATTTGCACATTTTTATTTTTTCTGTTTGTTTGATTTGGGGGGAGGCTTGTGGTTTGATTGTTGCACTAATGTGTAATGTAGTCTTTATCATTTTATTTTTGACACACAATCTATTTTTCTAATGTCAAATGAGTGGATTGTCTCTCTCTCCATGTGGATTGTGAATGGGTTGGGGCACCCCATAAATAGAAGGAAGGTTATTTTTCTTCTTAAAAGTAAGAAATATGATATGGTGTTTCTTCAAGAAATTCATCTTTCCCTGCAGGAAGCTGAAAAATTTGGGAAGATATGGGGTGGAAATGTTTTCTTTAGTGCTAGCTCAAGTAAGAGCAGGGGAGTCAATACATTGATAAGTAAACATCTACAATTCAAATGTCTCCAAAATATAAAAGATAAATTAGGAAGAGTCATTGTTGTTTTAGCAGAAATTCAGGGGCAAAGTTTTTTTATAGATCTTGAAGGGATGTTGGCACCCCTCATTATATAATATTGTGAGGAGAATTTAATCTATTGATCGACTCAGTCCTTGATCTTTTGGCACTTTTCCACTGCACGTTACGGTTCAACTCGCCTCAACTCTACTTGCTTTATGTTTCTGATCTTGCTTTTCCACTGCAGTTTAGTGCCATCTCAGCAAGGTGGGATTATAGGATGATTGTCATAGCTGCGCTGCCTCTACTGCTGTGACATCATCTTAAACACAACACAAACTGACCAAAAAAATAATACGACCGCCAGCTGTTAGCTACTATCTCATTGTGCTGAATAAAGCAGTTGTTGCATGGTGATTTTACACAAGTTTAACAGTTAAATTGGCCTGGCCTGGTTGTTTTAAAAGCAAGCTTCCAGTAGCTGGTCAACTAAAGAAAGTGAAGCTTTCAAGCAAAATATAGAGTTAACATACCATCCTCCATCGTGGACTCCAGCCAGGCACTCTCCCTCCTATTGCTCTCCGATCTAGATAGCATCCATTTGGTCGAACCACTTCCACTTTTCCTTGATGATTCTGTAGTCACTGAAAAATTTTACTTTTCCCTACAACTGTTCATAGGTCCGGTGGTAGCCATGTGCAGCTGATACACTTCCTGAGTGAATTTTTAATTTCGCTCATCGCTAACGAGTGGACCATCTGCACCTCGTTTATTGACCACGGCGTGGTTTTGTGCACAGCCATTTATTTTTTCACCATTCGAAATCCCGTGAACAAATGATACTGATATCGCTGTTGCTAACTTTAAAACTAGCGGGTTGATTTCGCATGTCGGAAATCCAGTGACGCAGGTAGTGACGATTCTCCCTGACCAATCAGTGATCTGCAGGATTTTGACGTCACATTTAGTATCGGCTCGGCTTGCTTGGAACCTCGACCGAGGTGGTACTAAAAAAAAGTCAGGTACCAGGTACTATCCACAGTGGAAAACTCCCAGAAGTTGTGTTGAGTCGAGTTGTACCATGCAGTGGAAAAGCCCCAATAGTGAAGCAATGCCCCCTAAAGCAACCGTGATGCTTCACAGGATGTGTAAAAATCTTGTCATTTTTTTCATCAGTCCATAAGATTTATTTTAGAATAGATTTTTTTTTATATCTAAGTCCCTCATTTCATCTGTTGTTGATTGCTCAATTGAAAACATCTTAGTCTCAGATCACGCCCTGGTGAGTTTAGGGGTGTTGCCACATACGGAGAAAAGGAAATCATATATTTGCTACTTTAATGTATCCCTTTTGTAAAATCCTGATTTCCCAAAAATGTTAAAGGCTGAAATCAATGTTTATATGGAGACCAACAGGTCCTCAGTATCCCCTGTGGGCGTGGCATGGGAGGCACACTTAAGGTGGTTTTTAGGGACCGGATCATACAGTATGCCTCATTCATCAAAAAATCCAAAGCACGAGAACTCGTGGAGTTGGAAGGGATTATTAAAAGTGCCAAGGCAGTGCTGAAGCACCGAATGTCGTCTGATGCCTCAGAGAATTGATCCGATTGAAATACAGGTATAAAACTATTTTGTCACAGAAGGTGGAATTTTGGCTATTTAGGGCAAGACAGTCATACTTTTCGGGGGACAAAGCAGGGAAGCTTTTGGCTAGATATATAAAGCAGAGAGAGTCTTTTTCTACCATTCCCTCAGTGAAATCTGCTGGAGGTGACATTTTTTAACTCATTGATTTTAATAATGCTTTTAAAGAATTGTTGATAGAATATTGATCTTTATAGTTCCACATCTTCGACTATTGATGAAGATATTCGCAACTTTGTGGAACCATTAGAACTCCCTAAACTGACGACTGAGCAAAAAAATTATCTTGATTCTGAGATAACCTTGGAGAAGCTTGGCGAGATAATTAAAGCCATGCAACAGGCAAGTCTCCAGGGCCAGATGGCTTTGCAGCTGAATTTCTTAGATCTTATGCTACAGAACTGGCTCCACTTTTGTTAGAAGTTTATACAGAATCATTAAAGAATATAAAGCTTCCTCCAACCATGAGTCTGGATCAGACTCATTCTTAAAAAGAACAAAGATACAAGCGAGTGTAAGAGTTACCATCCAATTTCCCTGATCCAGCTAGATGTCAAAATATTGTAAAAAATTCTGGCTGTCCGATTAAGTTATGACATCTCTTATAGACATAGATCAAGTGGAGTTTATTCAGCTCTTCTGATAACATTAGGCATTTCATCAATATTATGTGGTCTCCGGTTGCTGTCATCTCACTTGACACCGAAAAGGTATCTTTTTAAGATTTTGGAAATATACAGGTTAGAGAATATTTTATTGGATGGATTGAATACAGTACTTTTATTGGGTGGATTAAGTTACTTTATAGACACCCGGTAGCAACAAACAAATGGATTAATTTCAGATAATTTTACTCTGTATAGGGGCACCCATCAGAGTTGCCCTCCTTCTCCATTATTGTTCTGTCTTGCACTGGAACCATTAGCAGCTGTGATAAAAAAGGAGGATGATTTTCCAGTGGTAGTGGCGGGAGGTGTGAAGCATAAGCTTTTGCTTTACGCAGACGATATTTTATTATTCGTCTCTGACCCTACTAGATCTATGCCTTGCCTCCACAGGATTATTAATCCCGTATCTAAATTATCAGGATACAGAGTCAATTGGTCTAAATCCGAAGCTTTGGCTCTGACAGTAACTGCCCAGTAACGGCTTTCCAGTCGGGCGCCTTCCAGTGGCCCCATCAGGGCATTAAATATTTGGGCATTTTATTCCCAGCAAATTTGTCTGATTTAGTTAGAGTTCATTTTGACCCCTTAATAAAAAGGTTTTCGAGCGATGTGGGCAGGTGGGCTTCGTTATATTTATCTATGATTGGGAAGGTTAACGTTATTGTTGCAGTGAGAGCGTTGTCAAGTGTCCGTCGGGAGAGAGGGAGCGGTAAGGGTGCATACACCGGAACTAAATTATGACTATCACCTGTCTCTAATTGTAGTGAGATTGGGGAGACCAGCATAAAAGGACCACACCAGCACGAAATCGAGAGAGAGAGACTAGGTTGAGAGCCTTACTGTGAAGCTGATGGGTAATTGTGAAGCTGATGGGTTATTGTGAAGCTGATGGGTTATTGTGAAACTGATGTGTTATTGTGAAACTGATGCGTTATTGTGAAACTGATGTGTTGAAGTGACTACGTAACTGTGTAGTTATTGGGAAGCTGTAAATCATTGTGAAGCTGTAAACCAGAGAAGTGGTTAATTAAAAATTCTCTACCTGTGTTTTAAAGAAACCAGCTCCCGATATCCTTTTTTGTTACAGTTATTAATTTTTTTTTTCCCCAAAATTCAGCAACCTGCTACACTCTCTCCCTGTAGATGTCCCCCTCTTTTATTTCAAGAAATTTGATAGCATAGCGAAGTCCTTCATTTGGAATGGTAAGCGTCCCAGATTACATTTTAAAAAGTTACATAAGCCGATTGACAAAGGTAGGCTAGGCCTACACAATATTTTGTTTTATTATTATGCATTCGGTCTCAGACATTTGGCTTATTGGTCGCTTCCACCTGAGAGAGCCCCTCCTTGGTTTTGTATTGAACATTATAGATCATTATGTTGTATTCTGAGATTCTCACCACTCTGTGTAGTTATTACAGACACTTTAATTTTAGGTTGCAGGTTCAATATTGGGGGCAAACCTGGAGATGGAGAGCTCCTGCGATTACAATCCTGCTCGTTAACAATTCGACTGAGTTGCTCTGGATAAAATGTACTGCTAAATACACTAAATGTAATTCCACATTTGTTTCCATATGAAGAGTTGCATATGCTCCTTTACCATAACAGTGCCCCCAGCGTTTGTTCTCTGTAATTATAGTACAGAACCTGAACATCTGTTTAAAGCAAGATACAACACCACCCAATAAAAATGACATATCCTTATATTTAACTGGAGGTATATTTCGGATGGAATATTAATGGCATAAGAAATGCAGATGCTCTCTTTTGTGTTAATCAGAGATCTTGATTAGATCATGGTTTTTAACACTTGCTGAGGGTCCTAATCATTCCCCAAAGGGATTGTGCTCTTGTTGACTCAATCACATCTGTTTTCTGTTACATGGCCTATGACATGGACTAAATAAATGCAAATCTAATTCAGCTGCTTTGAGAGTTGAATATAATAGTTCTAATTCTTTTTTTATCAGCAGGTAAACAATAGGATTTTGGAGTGCATGGGAAATATATATTTTTTTTAAATGTGCCTAAATTAGTAGAGCTATATAAATTAAATCTCAAACATGCAAATGACGAGTCTCAGAGAACTATGGGCCTAATCTCATAAGTGTTCAATAATTTAGTAACCCCAGACTCACAATAAACCATGCAATATGACATGATCTCTCAGCATGTTTTGTTCAGCAGAACTGGATTTCACTGTATTTGATGTGGGAAAATATGACTTAAATTCTGTGCTTTGTGTGGTTTGTAAAAAAAAAAAAAAAAAAAAAAAAACACTGACATTTTCAAAATACATCCACCATTTAAAGGAATATTCCAGGTTCAGTACAAGTTAAGCTCAATCGACAGCATTTGTGGCATAATATTAATAATCACAAAAATGTATTTTGACCTGTCCCTCTTTTTCTTTAAAGGAGGGACTTCTTTACAATGGACGTGAATGGGGCCAATCCGTAAACCTTAAAATAGCCTATTCACCACTCACAAGGCATCAGACATCCATTTTAACATGATTTTAGTGTGATAAATTGCATACTAACATTTTTTGTATAAAGTTAAAGCCAGTTTCACAACTTTTTTACATTGACGATGTTATGCCAACAAAATAATTAATTTAAGTGCTTTTATAAAAGCAGAAGCTTCAAATTTCTGCCTTTAAACTCTACAAAATTGTTAGTGCCTCACTGTAACTTCGATTTTGGCGCGTGTGTGTGTTAATCAACAATGTGCCACAAATGCTGTCGATTGTGCTTAACTTGTAACTTGGATGCAAAAAATTAAACAAAAAAAAATTTCAATAGAGAGGTGAGATAGCTATAGGCCTTAGACTGGACCGTGAACCTGCAGCAAACACTCTGCAACAATCAGACAAACACTTAAGGAATAGGGCGAGCTAAATAGACCGTAGAAAACAAGCGATGGGGAGATAATGATAGGGGAGCCATCACGAGTAATTATCTCAATGCAGGGCTGGACTGGGAAGAGAAATCGGCCTGGGATTTTACATGATGTTGGATGTGTGTCGCAAACATACACTCACAGAGCAGCCGATCTAATGTAGAACCCTGACACCTTTAACATTCAGTCTAATTCAGTCTAACTGATTGCATATGAAAAACAACAGTTTATAAGACTAATCTGATTGTTAATAGTTTAGTCTAACACATGTAAACGACTCAGAGTAAGACAGCGGAAAGTATAGCTAAAAACAGGAACAGACACAGCCACACTGATGAATCATGCAACTGATGTGATGTGGCTTTGTACAGGAATCATGTCTCCCTGTATCTTTACATCTAAAATGTATCAGGACACATTTCTTTGTATGCAAAATACTGAGAGGTCTGAATTATAGCTTCCAGAATCACTGTCATGTATGTCTTTGTCTGACTGGTCTCTGTTGAATCCCTCTTCACATTTGTTCTGTGGGCTACAGCAGGAAAGAGTCGACTCTTTCTGACTGTCAATAATGCAGGAGGTTGTGTGGACATGGAAGTAGCAGAGCAGAGGATGAATAATGCAAACAGGTTACATGTTAGAAGGGAGAGAAACCAGACAGAGACAGAGAGATATAAAGGGAGGCTCAGTGCTGTTCTTCAGTATGAGTTTCAAGCCAATGCTCTGACTGCCATGAATATGTACAATTTGTAAGGATGGTCTGTGCATATACTTCAGCAAGCAAATGACTAGATCCACAGAGGGTACTCATGCCTTCTTATCTACTTAAAGTGGTAAAATGCAACTGATATCTTAAAAATAACTTTTGTTAGTGTAACAAGGTAGTCATGTTGGTTTGATCATATGAAACAAAACCATTCCATTTGGATGTTACCTCATGAAGTACATTTATATGTTCCTTGACTATTTTTTTTTTTTTTTTTTTTTTACATTTGTACTGTACTCTTTTCATTTGACTGACAGAGTGAGCAATAGACCTAAGGTTTTAATTGTGAATCTGTGATACATAGTCAAATATAATACACTAAAAAGTGTTAACCTACAATTGATACCTTGGATATTTCTTTCTACCTTACCCTTAACATGAATTTTGTAGGCATAACTTAAAGTATTCAGGTTGATTCAGACATGTTAAATAATAGTTTTGACTTGAATAATACCAGTAAATGTATATGTTACCACATCAAGCACATTTTAGGTTAACATTTTCAGCTAAACTTGTTGTTTTATATTTCAATGTTAAGAGATTGTTTGTTGACGTAAACAGAAAAACATCTAGTAGAAAGATATTTGAAGACCAGAGCAACATTACTGGATTTTAATAATTAATAATGTACACTTGAAAAAACAATGTTAACATCTAAATTAACTTGTTTTAAGTAAAAAAAAATTTGTATTAACATCACTGAATGAACCTGACTACATCAGTTTACACTAAATTTTAAGGTTTGGATCAGGAGGAAATAACTCAAGCTAAAAAGAAAAAAAAAGAAGCTTTTTTTCAGTGTGGAACAGAAGCAAAATATGAACACTGATGGTACATAGTGTATTTCATGCCTTTCTACTTGATTTGATAAGCACTGTGATATCTTAAAATGCTGTACAGGTATTACATTATGTTTGCTATTTAAATTACAGTTACTAATCATATATTTGATCTGATTTGTGCCTTGCATTTTATTTTCAACACACCGTTCTCATTTTGCACAGTGGATTACAAAAAAAATATCTCCAACACATCACATTAATAAAGTGTGATGCTTAATAATTATTAATAATAATTCCTTACATTTATATAGTGCTTTTCTAGGCACTCAACGACTTTGCATAATATAGGGGAAATCTCCTCAACCACCACCAGTTGTCAGCATCCACCTGGATGTTGCGACATCAGCCATAGTGCACCAGTACACTCACCACACACCAGCTATTGATGGAGGGGGAGTAGAGTGATGTAGCCGTTCAGGGATGGGGCAAATGGGGGGAATTTGGCCAGGACACCAGGGTTACACCCCAACTCTTTACGAGAAGTGCCCTGGGATTTTTAATCTCCACAAAGTGTCATGACCTCGGTTTAACATCTCATCCGAAAGACAGAACAATCATAACTTATAACTCTCATAAAAGGTAACACTCAAAAACTATAAGGATACATTCAGTAAACTGTATTTGACTTTCAGCTATTGCACTTTTAGCAGTAATTTTGCAAAAAGAGTAGCAATTTGGCCTTCTGTTTGACCAGTACTTTGTGTAATAACTTAGCAATAGGCCCCTTTAATATTGCAATGGTATTTTGATTATCAGATGTCTCTCACTTGCATGCTTACCTTTGGCATCATTTACATTAAGGTTTCTAAAAATGTCCCAAGTCTTCCTCAACATTGAGGAATGTCCACAGTGTTCCACTTTTCAGCTCCGTACATTAGATGGCGGTCTATCGCATCAACTAGCGCTTTTCAACACGAGAAGAAAACAAACACTGAATGATTCAACATGGCGGCGTGCGGCAGGGCTCAAGTGATTTCACTCTACAGGATGCTTATGAAAGAGAGTAAAAAATTCCCCTCGTATAATTACAGGTACGTCTTGAAGGTTTAATCTGTCCTCTATAAGTATCTCGAAATATTATATAGGCTACAAGACCAGACAAATGTACAGTAACCTTTTTTATTATATTTGTATTTCAACAACCAAACGTCGGTATTTCAATAAGTAAATTGTAGTACAATTGTTAAACTTTGAGTACCATGTCAGTACAATGGAAATTACGGTACACATCATTGTATCATTGTTAGTATCTGTACACCATCAATGTATTGTTGGCACTACAACTAGCCTCTTCTTTGGTAAGGGTTAATGAGCGTTTTTAGAAAACGCAATGTTCCTTAGTTATAAAACGAAAATGTTATTTTCCATTTTTATGTGAAACAGTGCATCTCAAATAATAAATTGTGTGATTCCAGAGGTTTCGAGAATTGTATGTTCTTCAAAAAATGCAGTTGCTCAAAGGAGGGTTCCTGAAAAAAAAAAGATATATGATGCCAGTTTACATGTTGTATATCTAGATTTTTATTTGTTCTTAGCATTTGTAGATTTATTATAGAAAGTTAAATAATACATAATCGTTTTAACTTAATTAAAATTTCTGTAAATCGTTTTTGTAATTTAAGATAGTAAAGGTTTACCCCAAAATAAAAAAAAAAAGATCTAATAATTTACTCACCCTTGTGCAATCCCAGAGGTGTATGACTTTCATCTGCAGTAGCCAGACCATTGAAGCTTCAAAAAGCATATAATGGCAGCATAAAAGTAATTCTTAAGACTCCAGTAATTAATCAATATCTTCAGTTGTCTCAAGTGATATGATAGGTGTGAGTGAGAAACAAATCAATATTTAAGTCCTTTTTTAAAAAATAAAAAAAAAATCTCCATTTTCACTTTCTAATTCTTCTTTTGTTTTTGGTGATTTGTATTCTTTGTGCATGTCACCACATACTGGGTAGGGAGAATTTATAGTAATATACTCAACTATTGATCTGTTTTTCACCCACACCTATCATATCGCTTCAGAAAACATGGGTTTAAGCACTGGTGGATTACTTTTAAGCTGCCTTTATGTCGTTTTTGGACCTTTAAAGTTCTGGTCACCATTCACTTGCATTTTATGGAATATATCTGATATATTCTTCTAAAAATCTTCATTTGTGTTCTGCTGAAGAAAGAAAGTCATACACATCTGGGATGGCCTTGGAGGCCCACTGGTTGAGAACCATTACTATAAAAGACCATTTACTGTTTGCTTTCAGAACATATGCACTTCGCAGAGTGAAAGATGGCTTCAGGGAGAACCTTCAGGTTGACAACCCCAAAACACTTGATATGCTAATTAATCAAGCTAGACAGAATCTGGCAATCATCAAGAGACAGGCAAGTAATGGCTTCGGGATATTTTGCATAGAGTATCGTCAATGTTTCTTACAAGGTTCTTCATCTTAATGTAGTATCACTCAACCATGTTTCACAGGTATCCATTGGCCAGCTGTATTCTGCACAGAAGACTATTGTTGAGAATGAGCGTGAATTATAATTAAGGACCTTTATAGGAATTCTCTTCAGCACCAAAAACACTGCTCATACTGTATATATTATGCTCTAGGAAAGCCCATAAAATGTACAACTAGTCTATCCTTTTTGTAACATTGTAATGTATATCAGAGTAAACTGTAAATGTAATTTATGTTGATGCAATTATTTTTGATGCAACAAATAAATGGTATGCAAATAATAAGAGGTCAGTGTTGCCTTATCGTTTCAATGTAAACATGACAAGTGAATATGTAATTTTGTGCAATATCATGGATAAACTGCTTAGTGATTTAGAAAGCTTTTATTACAAATATTGATTATTAGTGCAAGTCAAAAGTCAAGATAACTTTATTGAACTTCATTCCTGATCATTGCACCATGACATTGTGTTAAGTTGGCTTGGGTTGTCAATCGGTCTGAATCCTTAAAGTGTAGTTCTGTCCATCATTATTGTCCCAGAATTCCCCATGATTAGCCCGACAAAACACTGCGAAATGCACTGAGGAATCGGTGTCAAAACAGGGTGGTGCGTGCAACGTAAATTCAAACTGTTCCCATTTTAGCACATTTTCTTCATCCAGTTTTAGGTCAGCCTGTATATCCGAAAATGTCAGCCAGTTATTTAAGGTGTATCTGATGCCAACTTCTCTTCTTTCGTTACTGGGCATGACTCTTATAACACCTTTCACTTCAGAACCGGTTGTGACACTCTCCAGTGCAACTCCCAGACGGCGTGTTTTTAAAAGCAGTTCAGCAGAACTAACAGACTTGTTAAAAGTTGATACTAAACGTGCAAAGTTAAGTGCTGGCATCAGGTGACGTGTTGGAGGGTAACTCTGGAGTCCAGATACATTGCACGTTTCATTTGCATCAGAGATGTCAAAGTGACGCACAATTGCCAAGTTCAGCCCCATCGTGTCTGCAAACTGGACCCTCTTTCTACGGAGATCCTTGAGTGAAGATTCATCTGAATATACAGGCAGGGATTTTGCTCTTCGTCTATCAGTTTTGTCATTTGTTGTTGTGTGTTTCAGTTCAGACCGTCTTTCATCGGTCTCGTCCGGATTAGAACTCGCGCCATACGCCTCTGACTGCTTGCTCTCCATCTGTATTCATGATCCCGAAAACTGAGAACCAAAAAGTCTCTTAAATGAGTACTGGACTTGTACTCTTTACGTAAGGAAGATACTTGTCAAATACAATGTGAGCATACAGTTGCGTCACAACAACGTCGCTTGTCTGTGAAAACAAATTGATGATGTCAACCAATCTAATGAAGCCATTGTGAATATACTGGGCATGTAAAAAGAAAAACTGTTTTATATATATATATATATATATATATATATATATATATATTAATAAGCTTAAAAAAAACCTACAAAATTCGAATATAATTACATAATTATATTAAAGGTGTATAACGGTTCGAAAAAAAAAATTAATAATAATGGAAGGTTATTTTTGTTAAAATTCCGTTTTATTAAGGTGGAGAGGGATCTTTTTACCTCACACACTTGTGATAAAATGCCCCCAGGGGGTTTCAAATGAAATTGTGTAGATATAGGAGCAATAGCTACAATGCACACTTTGTCAACTAATGCAAATCATTTTGAGACAGCAAGTTGCTTTACTGAGTAAAAAAAGATAAATCTTACTCAAAATAACTACTTCAGAAAAGGGTGCACGATTTTCTATTAATTTCGAAGACATCTTCATTTGCATAGCATTTCAAGTAGTCTTCTATAAACACAATAAATATCCATTATAAGTGGAGCAGTCAAAATGAGTCCACTTTGAACATTTTCAGAACAAATCTATTTGGGCATTTAGCACCTGCTACCGAATTTTTCATTTCTTTTTTCTTTTTTCTTTTACCCCAAATACCATACTTTTACTTATTTTAACAGTGTTTAAAAACCTTGTTGAATCAATGAACTTGAACAAAAATATTTATCCCAGATCTATTAAGTGTTTTTGGAGAAAATAAAATCAAACTTTTGCCCCGTTGTACCTTAATACTTATAATGGTGAAAAAGCTCGTAGAGGATCTAATCTTTGTGTACTCGTATTTAATTATCCAAAATACGCACTGTCAATCATTGTCTAATGCTAAAACACGATGGCGAACTTAGTTTGTGCGCACTTGACAGCGAGTGAACGCATTTGTATGACCATGGAACTGTTTACACTTTTTATGACGCAACGCAGGGGAGTCAGTTTTACTGTGTCATAATATTCCAAAAGAAACCAGTCTGTTCTAAAAGAATCCAGGCCAGGGGAAAGTTCAAGATTACATTGCACATATCACAACACGGTGTTCATTTAACAATAATTAATTTAATAAATAATTGCGATACTGGGGCTTATATGGCCCAATAAAATTTGGATTGTGTATAAACAAAAACAACGTGGAAAAAAAGATGAACACATTTCCTTCTAAAAATAACCTCTCTTAGTTCAGTTTCAAGTTTTGCTTGTAGATCAGAACGAGAACGGGCACTTATTGTCGTCTGAATAAACTTTTATTTATTATTATTATTATTATTATTATTTAAACAGTAAAGTTTACACGAACATGTAGGCTACAAAGTAGCACAAGCATAGCATTGTAACACTTATAAAAGTTACATCATTTAAGGGGGATTTGTGAACATAACATCATACCTTACACAAGCTTTGGACTTTGTTATTTAACAGCCTTAAAGATTGCAAATCATTTTCCAATTCTACAATGAAAATCCAGACAGTTGGGTTAAGTGTGCACATTTGTGCTTATGAATATAAAATTTAGCTAACAAAAGCTATAACAAAAATGTCACTTTCTGAATATTGTTTTCCCTGATAAACTTTTGTTTATTTATTTTTTATTAAATACAAAGTATGATTACAACATAATGGTATAAATAGACAATTTTCAAACAAGAAACTGATATGGAGGACTCAACACATCAGAACCAGATTAAATACAAGACAGATGAAAAAAAAGGAAGAAAATGGGGGCAGAATAATTTCTACAGTAAATTATATATTACAATATCAAACAGTTTTGTTGCATTTTGACTTTTCATTTTTGTAAGGGCTTCTGAAAAGTGTTATAATTAATTTCTGAATATAATAAACAGAGAGGAGATTTAAAGAATCTACATTTATGTATAATTTTTTGGAAATATTATAATGTTATTAATCAAATAAATCCAAACATGGCAGTCTTTGATTATCCCATACATTATATTTTGTAACCTGAAATTGAAATCATCAGCAACAACATCTTTTTCTATCAGCCAATTCTGTAATGCTCTCAAAAAGGCACTGAAATTGCACGGAAAAAATATATGTTCTGTATCTTCTTAAGAGCAATTACAGAAATGACAAGGCACTTTTTCAAGATTAGAGTTTAGATTTAGGAATGTATTAGAAGAATTTAATATTTTGAAGTGTGTTTCTTTCGATTTGGAGGAAGAGGAAATCTTAAATAGGCTGTTCTAAAATATTTTACCTCATTTTGATCAAGTATATGATTAATTTATTTCTTAAAATTTGATAAGGATAGCAAGTTTTGATTATAACATGTCTTTTGTATTTGTTAGTGCATATACTTCAGCACTGCACTTTATTAATCTTACACTGGACTGTCAAAAATTGTATTCTCTCTTAACACACTGGCAACTGACTATCAACCGCCAGTCTTAATCTCAATACAGCACAATACAGCCTACTGTATATTTTATATATACTATTTTTTATTGTATACTGTGTATTCTATATTGTGTGTATTGCATACTGTACATTGTCCATTATTATTTGTATATTGTTTTATGTGTAATTATGTGCATATTAGATATGTAAATTGTGTTGTGTAAATCTGATGTTTATTGTCATTGGTATATGTCTCATCACCCAGAACTGCACACAAGACTTTCACCCACTGTTGCACTTTGTATATGGTTGAGTGATAATAAAGGGATTTGATTTGATTAGGCATTGTCTAATCTTAAATTCAGTATCACCAACATATAAAGAGGGAAGAACTGCAGTAACTTTTGGATAAGAAAAGCAACATCTCATTATCATTTTTATACCAGAAGGTATTTCATTAATAACAGTGAAGAATTGTTTTGGATGACAGGCAAATCAGTGTTTTAAAGTGAAAGCATTGTAATCTAAAGTGTTATCATCCATTAAGTCTGACTAGATATTTCTACTAAACCAATCTTCATAAAATAGAGATTTGTTTCTATATAAAATATACTTGTTATTACAGACAGGAGTATTGTGGGGTGTAAAATTGTGTGTGTGCCCATTTCCAAAATAATGAGACTTGTTGATGGAATCAATAATAGTTTCACTATCAGTGAATAGTTTGGAGAAATCAGTCACACTTGAGAAGAAAGTGAATTCCACCCAATCTTCGAAAAGAGCCGAAGGAAATGGAAACTAAAAGCTAACAACATTACATATAAACATTTGCAGCAACTTAAGTTTGTAAAAAAAACTTGTATAATCCTGCTGTGTGTAGGAACTGACGTCAAACGTATGCGACAAGGCAGTCGCTACCACATTTGTAAAACATTTTCCAACGGCAATTTCTACCAAAGTAACGAAGGAGATCGGTTAAGAATGTATTAAGAATTTATACATACCTTCTTACATATCAGAATGTCGCCAGAGCTGGAGAAGTGTTCGAGAAGCTTGCTGGTGTGCGAGAAATCAAACTTCTTAAATGAAAAATCTCGGCACGACAGCCACGTGTCGAAGCACAGCTTCAATTGCAAGGTGAATTTAAACATTTAAACAGTAACCTAATATATTATCTGTTCTCTGCTCATGTGAATAACGGATCGCTATATTTTCGACATGACTCTTTCTCTGGCTGGCTGTCTCCATAGATCTCTTTACTGATACCCGAATGTGCAATCCTGCCTGCTGATATCTCCAGAGTGATCAACAATTTCAGCCCTTATTATTTAGTGCGCGATCTACCGGTTCATGAACTACTACAAGAAACATTCCTTGAAATGGTTATAAAGAAAGGTAGGGATTGTTGCCATGTGAGCTTCTGTAAATGTTATTCATATTGCCTCTTTGCTATTGAACTGGATATTTATGTCTTTTTCACAGGAAACTTCTATGCTCTCTCTTACAACACCAAAATCGATGAAGACAATGCTGTTGCACTTCTGTCCAGTGGTGAGTAAGATGATCCAATAGACAACATACTGTACGTGTTTGTAGTTTGGATCTTTGAAACCTCTCCATATATTGTAATAAATCATGACTTGTAATTTTGCATTGTAATAACTGATATGTGTGTATGTCTGTCATCCCCAGGTCAGTTAATTTTGTCCCTAGATAAAGACACGTATGAACAACTTGGTTTGGAGGGGCGACCATCACTGTACAATCACAAAAAGGCTATGAGATATGGTAAATGTCTATGCTTGCTGTCTCTCTCAGCAAGAAGTGAATGTCATCTTTTATAGTTGGGAGAAATAGAATTGGTTAGTGCACTGAAAACCGATTACAGTTATAAAAAACACCTTTCTTTTGCAGTCGTTACTCTGGACCTCACAGACAAAACCTTGGTCCCAGGCACCAAAAGATACCAACGGGTTCTGTCAAGTTTAAAGGACAGACTGCCACTCAGATATGACTTCCTTTTAACTAAACACAGCACAGGTTTTTGCCAAGTATTTAATCCAATGTAGGTTGCGGTCTCTCTATAGTACATACTTGTACCTATTAGAGGCTTAACATTTTGGATTTCACTTTTTCAGGTGCTGATGATGATAAGACAATTTACCAGCTGTTGTCCCAGTACACACATGTGGAACACAAGCCTGCTTTTAGCAGTCAAACCCTGAAAAATCTACCGTGCCCCACACTTTACCCATCAGATTTACAAGGAACTAAGCTGTCATGTAATCCACATCAGTTTTTGGAGTGGCTTGGTGCAGTCAACCTGGACATAAATTGGTGAGCAAGATGAATAATTTTTGACATGTTAAATTTCAGTTATCATGCTGTTTTCTTTAAAGGGCCGGTTCACACTTCCCCAACACACACCAACATTTCAAACTTTCTAATGCCACATCCACATTAAAGGAGTGTTTCGGGTTCAATACATATAGTTAAGCTTAATCAACTGCATTTGTGGCATAATATATATAATATTGATTACCACAAAAATTTGTTTTGACTTGTCCCTCCTTTTCTTTAAAAAAAAAAAAAAAAAAAAAAAAAAAGCACAAATCTGGGTTCCAGTGAAGCACTTAAACTAGAAGTGGGGCCAGCCAGTAAACATTAAAATACTCACTGTTTTAAAAGTATAGCCACAAGACATAAATAATACATGTGTAAACATGATTTTAGTGTTATTAAAAACGCTTACCAACTTTTTCTGTGTGAAGTTATCCAATTTTACATCTTAGTTGCCATGCAATGACTAAACATTCAGATTAAACAATACATTAGTTTTAACATAAGATTTAATGTAAGTACTTTTATAAAATGAAAAGCTTAATGTTTCTGCCTTTTTAAACCCTCCAAAAATTGTCCCCATTCACTTCAATCGTAAGTGCCTCTCTGTAACTTAGATTTTTGCTTTTTGTTTTTTGAGAAAAGGACGAGTCGAAATAATTTTTGTGGTAATCGATATTATGCCATAAATGCTATCAATTGAGCGTAACTTTTATTGAACCTAGAATATTCCTTTTAATAAATGTTTGTTTGAAAATGCATTAATTGTGCAACTTTATACCTCTCATCCATGCTGGAACAGCATTTACCTCCACCGAAAAAGCAGACTAAAATGCTGTCCAGTGCAGCATGCTTTGCAAACCAATGAGGTTGACATTGATTGGTTCTCGCTGATTAGATGATACCATCCTGGTTCCAACAGTTTTGCCTCTGCTGTCTGCATTAATGGCTTGTTTGCAGGTGTTTTGTAATTTTCCTGCTGCATATACACATGCAATATTAAATACACTTAATTGGCTCATTTTCACTCTTTTCTATCAAACACCATTAGGGTTAACACACTGATTCAGCTGTGTTTAATGGGCGGTGTGGATTAGCCTTAAAGTTTAGTTCACCCAAGAATTGAAGTTTCTCTCATTTACTCACCCTCGTGCCATTCCAGATGTGTACTTTCTTCTGCTGAACACAAACCAATATTTTAGAAGAATATTTCAGCTCTGTAGGTCCAAACAATGCAAGTGAATGGAGGCCAGAACTTTGAAGGTCCAAAAAGCACAAAGGAAACAAAAGTAATCCATTAGACTCCAGTGGTTAAATCCTTCACTTTCACATCTGAGTAAAAAAGGACGTAAATATTGATCTGTTTCTCACCCACATCTATCATATCGCTTCTGAAGACATGGATTTAACCACTGGAGTTACGGTTTACTTTTTATGCTGCCTTTGTGATTTTTCGGAGCTTAAAAGGTCTGCCCACCATTCACTTACATTGTATGTACCTACATATTATTCTAAAAATCTTCATTGGCATTCAGCAGAAGAAAGTCATAAACATCTGGGATGGCATGCGAGTAAGTAAATGAGAGAATTTTAATTTTTGAGTGAACTATCCCTTTAAAATTGTCATCTGTCAAATACACATATTGGTTTGTTGTACTCCATTCATTGCAGTGACTGTTTCACAAGAATTAAATAGCATCAAACAATTTAAACAAGCTCTGTGTGTATGACTGTTTCTTAAAATTCAACTTGGTATCATTTCAGTGAAAATGCAGCAGACAGTTTCCTGTCTTCGTATATTTGTCCAGACCCCCAGAGCTCTGTCAGTCAAGCCCTGTTGTGCACAATTTCTGGCTTTATATCTCCTGAGGATGTGTATGTACTGCTGCAAGAACTCAGGTATGACCAGAATATTGCTTTCACAACTTGCATTGATTGCTTTCTCACCATCAGACCATGCAAAGGATATTTAAAACTTACAAGCTGGGGAGCCTGGGTAGCTCAGCGAGTATTGACACTGACTACCACTCTTGAAGTCGCCAGGGTGTGCTGAGTGACTCCAGGTAGGTCTCCTAAGCAACAAAATTGGCCCAGTTGCTATGGAGGGTAGAGTCATATGGGGTAACCTCCTTGTGGTTGCGATTTAGTGGTTCTCACTCTCAGTGTGGCGAGTTGTGCGTGGATCATGGAGTAGCATGTGCCCCCACATGCTGTGAGTCTCCGCTGTGTCATGCCACGTGGCAAGATGCATGGATTGACTGTCTCAGAAGCGGAGGCAACTGAGACTTGTCCTCCACCACTTGCTCCACCATGAGGACCTAAGTAGTGGGAATTGGGCATTCCAAATTCATAGAAAAGGGGATAAAAAAAAAAAACAACCAAAAAAAACTTACAAGTTGTTTATTTTTCGGATCACCCAGGCAATATTTCGATGAACCAAAGTTTACACCATGGCTTTCACTCACTGTGCATGGATTTATGGACAGTCCAGTGTCATGGGGGACTACAGAACACGGATTTCTGAAAGGTGGTGAAAACTTATACAATTTTGTATGCTTCAAGAATCAGGACTATTGGTTACACATGGCTACTGGTGCACAAGATGGCTGCCCACCCTAACATACCTGACATTTCTCCTGTTTTTTTTTTTTTTTTTTTTTTAATATTAATTTTATTCATCACCAGTTTTAGTTACAAGCTATTTCTTACATGTAAAATGTACAGTTTTTCCTTTCTTTTCTAATTTTGTGGTAAAAATTTAATTCAGGACAGACATGGGTGAAAGGATGTATAGTATAATTTATTTTTGACCAGTTTTTCACAGCTGTTACATGTTCAGAATTCTAAAAAATATCTTTACAGATTGTACAATTTATAGCATTTAGTATAATATCAACTACAAGAAATTAAGCCTTACTGTGAGATTATATATATATATATATATTAAAAAAAAAAATCTAATTTTACCAGCATTTGAGACTAAAGGCAGAATTCATATGTACAGCTATGTTGGGGGGGTAATGTTGAACAAGAAAAAAATATATATACTTTTGTCAGTGAATTGACTAGAACAAAGATGTTTTTCTCAGATGTGGAGACTGCAATGGTTTACAACACACTGAATCCAGAATAAAATCTGCTAAAACAACCATAATGAAGAGAGTGTGTGTGTGTGTGTGTGTGTGTTGACCTGAAATAACTAAACTTTTTTTAAACTTAAAAGCAAAGCTGTGCTGATTAAATTAGAAGTTATTGTTTCTTCTAGGATTATTAACAGTTGTTACTAAATGTTAACAGTGATCACAGATCAAACTCATGGGATCCATTTTCCACCATCAGTTAATAAGCCAATGAACCAAACAAGATATTACATAAATATTAGAGATTTTAAAATATAAAGACAAGACATTATTTAGGAATAATGTCATGATACACTTCATAATGAAATATAAACTGCCACATTGTTCTAATTAAAATAACTAAACCATTCAATAAGTTTAATAGCAAGAAAGAAAACAATTCTATTCTCACAATCATAAATACAATTCTGTAAACAAGAATTTTGCACAACCATTTGGGAAGAGCAAAACATACAGGACCCTCTATTATGTGATGTTAAAGAACCACTGCAGCAAACTATCTATAGTCAATAAATACTAAATAGAATTAACAGTGTATATATAATTTACACATTTTATTGCTGGGGCTGAGCTAAACTGATTACAATGAAATAGTGGATTGTGTTTTGCTTCAAGTTTTTAGTGAGACCAATTGTGATCAGGAGTTGGAGAAATGGTGCATAAATATCTGTTCTAGGAATGTTGTTTTTTTGCTAGATTTGTAAAACGAGTGACTGGACTGCAGCTGAATGTTTCAGTGCTGAACAAAATCATAATGATTTTCAGACTGGGAAAAACTGAGGATCAACTGTAGATATTTCTGCAGGTATTTGTTAACACTTAAAATGATAACGCCGTATTTGCGTGATACATGGTCAGGATGCAGTTTCGTAATTCTCATAACCCATATTTCTCAACCCACCCTCCATTATTATAAAAAAATAAAGTGTTGAATTAATAGAAAGCATCTGCCATCCAATAATAGTGCATACTAGCTAGTGGGCATTATAGTGGATAAGGCAACACTGATTTCAGTAGGATCTTCCCTTAGGGATGGACGATTAATGTCCAGGACTCTTCTAATGACACAGCAGTCCAATCTGTTTGAGTCAGCAGAACAAAAGTATGCAGGTTCAATATGCCAGCATTCTTAATTGACTCAAATGAGGAATATAACTCATTACAATTGTCATTATAAGTTATTATTATTAAATTAGAAAAATGTATCAACATTTACATCAAAATATTTGGTGGTATATTGTTACTCCAAAGCAAATTGTTGGTAATCTAAAAATATTCAAATTAAACCAGCAAAATGTACAAAAGTTAACTTTGATACAAATAACTTAATTCCTGTTAGTTAAGCCAGAACCTTGCAAATCCACATTAACTTGTTTACATTTGGTTCACTTGAATGTTATGGCCAATATAAACTGAGCATAATCATGTTCATGTAAGACTTTTTAAGCATTAGTAAGCTCAGTTAGGTCGGTTTAAATTGATGCTATAGCAGCACTGATGCCAAATTCCAAATAATTTGTATAATAATTGTAAATGCCTTACACAGGCATTGATGTTGCCAAAACATTAGGCAAAGGGGAGTATCCATTCATAAAGGCAAAATGATTAGAAAAGGCTTACCGATGTCGGTGCTGAAGAGCTGTCTGAAAAATCAAGGTTAAAGGGATTGTTCACCCAAAAATGAGAATTCCCTCATCATTTACTCACCCTCATGCCATCCCAGATGTGTGACTGGCTTTCTTCTGCAGAACACAAATTAAGATATTTAGAAGAATATTTCAGCTCTGTAGGTCCATACAATGCAAGTGAATGGGTGTCAAAATCTGGACGTTCCAAAAACCACATTAAGCCAGAATAAAATGAATCCACATGACTCCAGTGGTTAAATCCATGTCTTCAGAAGTGACATGATAGGTGTGTGTGAGAAACAGATCAATATTTAATATTTAAGTCCATTTTTGCAAGTGATTCTTCTCCCTGCCCAGTAGGGGGCGTTTACATGAAGAATGTGAATCACAAGAAAAATTTGAAAGTTAAAGTGGAGATTTTACAGTAAACATTGATACGTTTCTCACCCACATCTATCAAATCGCTTCTGAAGACATTGATTTAACCACTGGAGTGATATGGATTACTTTTGTGGACATGTGAGATTTCTGGAGCTTCAAAATATTGGCACCCATTCACTTGTATTGTGTGGACCTAAAGAGCTGAAATATGTTTAAAAAAAATCTTCAGTTGTGTTCAGCTGAAGAAAGTCATACACATCCAGGATGGCATAAGGGTGAGTAAATTATGAGAATTTTCATTTTTGGGTGAACTATTCCTTTAACAAGACTTTTACAGTTACAAAGACAACGTAATAAAAGTACCTACTAAAGAATAGCCTACTGCTTACGAAAGGCTTGATTCTAATAATGGCCTGATAGTTCACAAAGAAAAATTATATTATTTGTTCCAAAAAAGTACAACTTTCTCTCACCTGTGGCACACAAAAGGAGATGTTAGGCAGAATGACATCCTCAGTCACTATTAATTTGTATTGCTTATTTATTTTCCACACAATGAAAGTGAATGTTGATCAAGGCTAACTTTGGGTCTAACATCTCCTTTTGTGTTCTTTAAAAGAAAGTCATATAGGTTTGGAAGAACTTGGTTAAGTAAATGATGACAATTTTTAGGTGAACTATCCCTTTAACAGAAATCAAACTGAGGCATGCGTACACACACATACACAAATGCAAAACTGTAACTCATTCAAATCTCCATTAGAGGCGGGTTAAAGAAATAATCCAAAACCATATTACAAATGATAAAGCAATTCGGGATTGTGTCATATTTAGATGAGTCATATGTTTGAGGCCAGTCCTGATAGAACAGAGTCAAAGGATGACAGGAATTTACATGAAGGCAAGAGAAGGACAGATTATTCTTTCTGCACAGTGTCTAAAGAAAGACGTGCAATATGTATCACAAACTTTGTATTAAGTTCATTATCAAGTGTAGCAGAAAGAGATGCTGCTTTCTTGGAGTTTGATAAAAAGGAAATGCATCCTGGACGAAGGCGAATGTGGGTTAGAACACGTCGTGTTTTTCCAATCACAATCCTACTAAAAAACGTTTGCAATGAAGATTCAATACTGACAATTCTTGTCTTAATAAATCAACTCTGGCATCAACATCAGGCACTTGATAATGGTGTCTGCAGATGAAAATGGAGATTTTTACATCCGCAGGACATTTTAACGACTTAGAATTCATCTATTTTCTTCTGGAGATATTTGAGTATGGAGTCCATGCCCTGAGAAGAGCCCCAGACCCTCTTAAGTGCCTCACATTCCCTCTCGTTGGCCTGCTCCAGGGCGGCCCGGTTAATGTTCCGCACCAGCGCTTTGGACTCGCGCAGAACCTTCAGTGTGGCCAGCAGCGTCGCCATGAAAACAAAATAAAATGAGGGGAAAAAAATAAGAAAAAGAAAAGAAGGCACATGACTTATGGATGTGGATGCATTGTGAATTTTAACAGAAGTGCATTGTTTTTGCAACTGCATTTAGAAAAAATAACACAAATTATCTTTAATGGGATTTTTCACCCCAAAATGAAAATTCTGTCATCATTCACTCACCCTTTGTCACCTTTGACTTTCTTTGATTATTGAACATTCTGCCAAACATCATATTTTGTGTTACACTGAAGAAATATGTAATAACATAATATGGGTTTGAAACATGAACGTGAGGAAATGATGACAGAATTTTATTTTTAGGTTATTTATCCTTTTAAAGGAATATTCTGGGTTCAATAGATGCTCAGTCGACAGCATTTGTGGCATAATATTGATTATCACAAAAAATAATGTCGGCTCGTTCCTCCAATTCTTAAAAAAAAAAAAAAAAAAAAACAAGGATAAAATGTGGCACTTACAATGAAAGATACATTTTATAAAAGCACTTGCATTAAATCTTCCATAAAACCTCATGTATTAATAGAGCTGTAACATTAAATCATAATTTTTACAGTTGTTTTAGGGTTTGTTGACATTACATTGTCATAGCAACGATATTGTAAAATTGGCTATAACTTAAGACAGAAAATTTTAGTAAGTGATTTTATCACATTAAAATCATGTTAACATAAACATTGTTTATGTCTTGTGGCTATACTTTTGAAATGGTGAGAATTTTTACGGATTGGCCCCATTAATTTCCATTGAAAGTGCCTCTAACCCAGATTAATTTATTTTTTCATAAGAAAAGGAGGGACACGATTGAGCTGAATTTATATTAAATCCAGAATATTCCTTTAATAAAAATTACTTAAATTACTCAGAAGTCTAATAAGGGTTTAAAGGAAAACGTCAGGGCATAAAAATGATTTAAATCAATTTATATCAAGAAAGAGTGTTTGAGGATCAAATGTGCATGATCACTAAATGAGGGGCCATTGAAGCAAAAAACAAATAAAATGAAAGGATGAGAGGGGTGTGGATGTATGCTCCGTTTCAAAAAATGTGATACAAAAAAAAAAAAACCACATGAAAAAGATGACTTACAACTGAATTACAAGATACTAGCTCCTTAATGCGAACCATGACTTCCTGTGTGAAGGTCCCTGGCCACAGAACCTGAGACACCAGTCCTTTGGCACAAGCCTCCTGGGCTGTCAGCTTCCTCCCACTCAATAACATTTCATTTGCCTAAAGTGACAGAATAATAGAGAAGAGCATAAGGAAAAGAATTGAAACAGTAAGTGAGAAAAAAACTCCCCCACACATTTGAATGGCCTTTTCCTGACAATCCTCTCCAGGCTACGGTCATCCCTGCTGCTTGTGCACCTTTTTCTTCCACACTTTTCCCTTCCACTTAACTTTCTATTAATGTGCTTTGATACAGCACTTTGAGAACATCCAACTTCTTTTGCAATTACCTTTTGAGGCTTTCCCTCCTTGTGGAGGGTGTCAATGATGGTTTTCTGCACAACTGTCAGGTCAGCAGTCTTCCCCATGATTGTGAATTCAACTGAACCAGACTGAGAGACCATTTAAAGGCTCAGGAACCCTTTGCAGGTGTTTTGGATTAATTAGCTGATTAGAGTGTGACACTTTGAGCCTACAATACTGAACCTTTTCACAATATTCTAATTTTCTGAGATTCTGAATTTGGGGTTTTCATAATTATATCAAATAAAGGCTTGAAATATCTTACTTTGCTTGTAATGAGTCTATATAATATTTTAGTTTCACCTTTTAAGTTGAATTACTGAAATTAATGAACTTTTGCACGATATTCAAATTTTTCGAGTTTCACCTGTGTGTGTATATATATATATATATATATATATATATATATATATATATATATATATATATATATATATATATATATAGAAAGAGCAAAAATCTGGGTTACATTGAGGGACTTACAATGGAAGTAAACATTAAAATATTCACTATTTCAAAAGTATAACCACAAGACATGCACAATATGCAAGTTAACATGATTTCAACTTTTTGTGTGAAGTTATATCCAAATTTACAGCTTTGTTGACATTTATGACAAAGCCGTAAACACTAAAACGACAGTAAAAATGACAATAAAAACTCTTAACAGAAGAATTATTGTAGGTGTTTTTATCCAATTAAATGCTTAAAATTGGCCCCATTTACTTACATTTTAAGTGCTTCACTGTAACCTCGATTTTATTTTATTTTATTTTTTAAAGGAGGGATGTGTTGAAATAATTTTTTGTGGTAATCAACATTATGCCACAAATTCTGGAATAAACCTGGAATATTCCATTAATCTGCAAATGTCACATCCTCATAGTAAATACAGTAAATTGTATATTAAGGTATAATAAGCTTTAATTAACAAGTGTTTAACGCAGAATCATACTATTCATGTACTGACCGAGGCTACTCCCATGATAACAGGGAATGTTAAGGAGGAACAGGCATCTGGGGTTTGACCAAATGTTGTGTAAGGAGTCTGGAACCAAGCTTTCTCAGTGGCCCAGATAACATCACACAATGGCAAAATAGACGCTCCAAGCCCAATAGCAGGTCCATTCACAGCAGCAATGATGGGCTTCTTGAACTGAATGAAAGTGTTGACAAATGTTCTGGGGACCAGAGAAAACACTTAGCCATACATTATTGGAGTTCAAATATTTACAACTGAAATCTGATAAAATACCTATTAATACATCTCTACTCTCTCTGGTTAGATTTTTTTTACCTGATTGTCTCTGCCATTTTGATGCTTTCTTTTTTCCTGTCATCTGTGAGCCGTCTGATGAAGTAAATGAAGTCGAGACCAAAGCAAAACACGCTTCCTACAGCGCTTAGTAGCACAAGTTTACTGTCATCAGCTGCAGCTGTGGCCATGGCGCTCTGAACCTCCTTCATTACCTGACAAACACATTCAGCACGGGCCAGTCAGAGTCAAGCTAATCCAATTCAGAGGATGAATGTTTTCTACTGGGAGAGTTAGATTCTTGTAAAAGCACTCAAATATCAGAATACTTGAGACAATTTCTATGCATTATGGTGTGAACTGAAAAGAGATTTATTTCTAAAATGCAATTTTGTGATACAGCATTTGATATATTTAGACTTACATCAGGATTCAATGAGTTGTTCTCTGTGGTTTTAGTAGAGAAAAGAATTTGTGTAAAGCCGTCTTGTTTCTTAACTACAATGTCCCTGTAACGGTATGCACTCTCAGTTTGACGAACACTGACACGCAAGCGCTTGTCGAAAGTCGCATGGTCCTCAATGCGGCGTTTCCCTGTTAGCCCTGAGCTGCCCATCCCTCCTGCCGCGCCACTCTGTGTAAGGGCTGTTCCATTGGCTGATGACGCCTCCATGAGAGTAGTCACTCCTTTAAAACAAAAATAAAACAAAACAATACAGTAAAATTAAAATTACAGTAAAATTACTTTATACATCAAGATCGTTGTGTGCCTTTGTATAAATGTTCCAAAATATACACTGTGGCTTAAAAGTCTTGAGCCCACTTGTTTCCTAAACTACTTTAGTTTCTACGGAGCCACTTAGAGGACTATGCGGGAATTTGTTTTCTGAAATAATTTTGCATGCCCTAGCAACAAGTTTTGCATGCCCTAGCAACAAGTTTTGCGTGCCCTCGCAATAGTTTGAATTCCCTCTCAATAAGTTTTGCATGCCCTAGCAACAAGTTTTGCATTCCCTTGCAATAAATTTACAATAGTTTTACTACAGTAACCATATTTTAATCATGATATTCGTAGTGAAACGGTAGTGATAATACAGGAAATCTATGGTAATAAAAATCATAATTTTTTGTGGTTCTTATGGTTTTACAATACAAATACCATATTTTAACTATGGTTTTACTATAGTAATATTGTAGACTGTAATAACCATAGTTTTATGTGAAAAAAAAAATCCTTTTCCATAGTAATATTTTAGTAACCGTGACTGTTTTTGGCTAACCATGTTTTGTTTTTTGGCAGAAAACATGGTTTTAATATAGTAATATTGTAGTAACTATGAAAAGTAAAGTAACAGTTTTTTTTTTTTGCTATACATATCCATATCCATATAGTAACATGTAACAAAATAGTAACACATTCCGCTCTGTCCTCTAAGTCTAAGGGGCTTCGTAAGTTCCCTCTTTTTATTACAAAATATATTAACATTACAATTTGAGTGAAAATTTTAATTGAAAATTAAAATAAATTTAAGATTTCCTTACTATTTAGTATCCCCCACCCTCCCTTTTTGCCTTTAACAACAGCATGCACTCAAGCTGGCATGGACTCCACCAGTTCAGCAAGACCTGATGATCCATGTTATTCCAGCATCTTCTGTGCTTCAATATAGGCAAGGAAACCTGAACTATGCCACAAATATGCATATTTCATTAGTGATTTAGAAATAGTGCAGAATCTTAAATTATATAATTTCTTAAATCTAAAAAAATTCTTAATTTCTTAAAATGTATTAATTATTAATTCCTTTAACATTTCTTCATTTAATACTTTTCAAAATCCTTTTAGTATTTTATATATTATATTCAGTGTGGACCAAGGATTTTGAACCCCCCTGTATCTTAAATTTTTTCTATTATATATTTAATGTATCTGAATCTGTATTATTAAGATTGCATCGCCATGGACAAACTGTAATTGGTAAAAATGGACGTTTTGGTGCACTGCATGTGCATATTAAAAAGGGTAATTCTTAGAAGATGCAATCTCTAACCATTAGGTATCACACACAAATAATTAGTAGGTACTGTTATGTCTTATAAGCAGCATAAACATTAGGGAGTCATTATTTCCATCTGTTATACAAAGTTCCAATATATGAGAGTAAAATCAACACCATTAGTATGGAAGTCAATTTTGATGGAAAAAGCTTTTCATATTTTAAATAACTGAGTAAATGGTTATTGAATCCAGTCCAGGAGGTACCCTTGATATAATCTTCTTGATTTTCTGCACCAACATACCTGCTTTCATTTATCAAGTGCTTGTTTATTAACCTGTTGCATTGCTCTAGGACTGGAATCACATATCCATCCAATGATACAAGTATGACTGAATAATTTAGTGATGCTTCCAGGCCTGGAACTAGAAAACACTCTTAAGACTCAAAGAAAATATAATGTACTCAGTCTAAGTTATCATGAGCGTACCTTTCCCGTTTAACATGCAGACAGCTGCTGGTGTAATTGGGATCTGTGGTGGTGGGAGGGCCGTTTGCGTCCTGGGCCTCGTGCCCATCCGAGCCCGTTCCTCTCCCGGTACACGCACAATTCCGGCTGGTTTCTCCAGCAGGGCAACTTCAGGAGGAACCGCATCTGGCTCTTGCCCTCCCTGTTCCAAACTGTGCGCCGCCTCACTGGGCGACTCTGTGTCAGTGCGATTGTTCATCGGGCTCTTTGGCACTAGAATTTTAATGCCAGATTTAGCCAGGTCCATACTACGGCGTAGTGCACTCACAGTGGGGGCTGTAGTTGGTGCTACCATTGGGATAGTATCAGTGATTGTGCTTGTTACGCCAGTGCTGCTCATGCCAGCTGAACGCTTGTTCTTCTGCTGCTGTGCATTTGCTTTACTACCACCATCAATGGCGTCTGGTGAAGGCTGTGGTGGCTGAAGCTGTTTTGTGGAGCTGCTGAAGGGTGTGCTTGGGGCAAATGTAGAGTTCTTCACTGTGCTAGGACTCGCATTGCTGCTGGGTTGATGAGGCCTGCTGATCTGTTTGCGGGCATTGATGCTAGTATTGCCTCCGGTTGTGCTGGGAGGGCCACGTATGGAACGTAGTAAAGCCCCATCTTTCTGCTTCTCGCTGTGCTGATGATTAAATTCATGGATGAACTGGATGCAACTGGACAGGTGATTCTCCGGCTCCCATGTGTCTCCCTCAAAGCCATAGCCTCTCCAGCGGACCAGATACTCAGTCTTCCCTTTCTTGTTCTTACGCTTACCCACTATTCTCTCCACCTGAAGAGAGGCATGTAGATAAATGTATAACTTAAGTGAAATTTAAGTAAAATAATCAGTGAGAAGAAAATCAACAACTACCAGCAACAAAATAAAAGTCTGAAAGAAACTGAAAGAAAGTCCAGCACAGTTTTATATGTAGTTACAAATTTGTAAACCAATCCATACACAGAAACAAAATAATCTTGTTTTTGTATGTAATTCCAGAAGCTGCGTGAGTAGCTCGCTCTCTCTCGCGCAAATGTCAGCAGCATGTTGAGCGCTTGTGGAGTTTAGTGTGCTTTTGCGCAGTGAGGAAATGCGTTGTTGCATAGTTACTGAACTTATAATGCTACAGATGTGTAAACCATTCTAAACAACATGTTAATTCTACATGCAAATGGTGTTTTACCACGTCTCTATAAGAGAGCAACGTGATCAAATCGTTTTCTTTTTGTAGGATAACCAACAAAGCTGTCAATATTGCAAGCGTGTGACGTTGGAGCGATCTATTTGTTGCATTTCATATCGTGGCAATCCCTTAATAGTCATAATGAAGCACATTTGACAAGGCTGTTTTGTGTAATGTACCAGCTGCATGGTGAAGAGAGATGCCTAAACACCTGTTACATCATCTCTCATCTTTCTAAAGTTCCACTTCCATCTGACCTATATAGGTATATTTTGTGCCTTGTGATTCAGTCAATTTTAATATGTAATAATATACATACAGTAATACCAATATAATATAAATACTATCATATTGATAATATACATAATTTTAAATATTAAGGGTGCAATGGTTCACGATATTGATCTCATGGTTCGGTTCGTTTCACTATTAACTAGGCCTGAATCAAAAAAAGTTAATATTGAACTATTTTATTTTATTATTACTTTATAGACATATGCAAAACAGTTTGTGTCCTTAACAATTTAGCTATAAGTACTGTTCTTAAAATGCTAAATGATTCATCAGAGATGCACTGGGACTAAAACAGCCCAGAACAGGGCAATGGTGACACCAAATGAAAATATTAGCTAATAATTCTTCTTACTGAAAATACGGAATTACGAAGTCAGATGTTTACATACAAATTAGCCAAATACATTTCAACTCAGTTTTTCACAATTCCTGACATTTATTCATAGAAAACTTTCCATGACTTTGGTCAGTTAGGATTAGTGTTGTCAAAAATACCGGTACGCCGGGAACCAAGTCGGTACTCAAACAAATTTTTTTTTATGATACCAGAATTCCTGAAGGTACTGGAGTACCGAGTACCGGGTCTACCCGGTTCCCAATCAGAGTCGGGAACTTTCGAATGCTCACAACAAGCAAAAAATTGCGACTAGCAAAGTAGCTGCTGCTGCGGAGTCTCAACTGTATCTTGTCGAAAAGAAAAGTGGAAAAAGCCAGGTTTGGAAATTCTTTGGATTTTAGGCTGATAAAAAAGGAAACATCATAGATCAGCAAAAACCTATTTGTAAATGCTGCTTTCACAATTTTCTGACGAAAGAAGGAAACACATCAAACTTAAATCACCTGAAAGACAGACACCCGGATTTGTTCAAGCAAATAAAGCTGGTGAGTTTAAAAGCATATTATAATTTGCATTAGGGCTGAAACGTTTAGTCGACATTATCGACAACGTCGGAAATAAAAAATTGTCGAGAAAGATTTTCGTTGTCTAATAGTTGTTTGATCCAATTTAACGTAACATGAAATCACATTCAACTGTAATAATGAATCACGAGAGCAGCAAGGAAGAATTACACAGATCAGTCCAGATGCACTCTAAACTTTCACAGCTTCATCTTATGTAGATCCCAATGTATTAGGGAATTATTAAAAAAACAAAAAAAATTTCAGAAGCACTCTCGTTCTGGAATAAGCGGAGCCGGAGCTCTTTAAAGGAAACATGCGTTACATCTTAAATGCAGTTATATTTAATGCATTATAGCTTTATTAAAAAGTTCAAATAATACAGAAGCAGCTCATGTAATAACTATAAACTCAGAAACTGGCATTTCTCTGTGTGGTCGGTGCCTCTTCTATGAGTTGCGCGAATGTCCCGATCTAAGGGGGAGAGATTGAAACTGCACCCGGCTGAGAGAGACTCTGCCTCGGGGATGCTCATCCCTCTAGATTAGCTAGATTAGAACGCGATTGCTCGCGACTTATTTAATCATAATATATGTCACTGTGCATTTCTTATCGTGAAGAAAATTGCCAATATGCAGCTTTATTAATATGAGATTAGTTTGGAAATTGTTGTTTATTCATTCTATGTTTATTTCGGGTTTTTTTTATAGAACTTGGTAAAAACTTAGTCGCAAAAGTTGAAGCAAATCTTATATAAGTGTTCAAAAATATTTTAAGCATACATTGTACAGTTTTGTTAGAATTCAAAAATAATATATTTAACTTGAAGTGTTGCTCAATGGCATATTTTTGTTCTAATTTCTGCTGCCAATGTTTTGTTAACTTTGTTAATAAAAGAGTGTTGCTTTGGTACCAAAAATGGTATCGAGTACCGTGAAATTTCACTGGTATTGATACAGACTACTGAAATTTTGGTACCGTGACAACACTAGTTAGGATCACTACTTTATTTTAAGAATGTGAAATGTCAGAATAATAGTTGAGAGAATTGTGTATAAGCTTTTATTTCTTTCATCGCATTCTCAGTGAGTCAGAAGTTTACATAAACGTAGTTAGTATTTGGTAGCATTGCCTTTAAATTGTTTAACTTGGGTCAAATGTTTTGGGTAACCTTCCACAAGCTTCTCACAAAAGGTTGCTGGAATTTTGGCCCATTCCTCCAGACAGAACTGGTGTAACGGAGTCAGGTTTGTAGGCCTTCTTGCTCACACATGATTTTTCAGTTCTGCACTGAGTTTTTTTCAGTGCTTTGTGATGCCACTACAATACCTTGACTTTGTTGATCTTAAGCCATTTCACCACAACTCTGGAGGTATGCTTGGTGTCATTGTCCATTTGGAAGACCCATTTGTGACCAAACTTTAACTTCCTGGCTGATGTCTTGAGATGTTGCTTCAATATATCCACATAATTGTCCTTCCTCATGATGCCATCTATTTTGTGAAGTGCACCAGTCCCTCCTGCAGCAAAGCACCCCCACAACATGATTCTGCCACCCTCATGCTTCATGGCTGAGATGGTGTTCTTCAGCTTGCAAGCCTCACCTTTTTTCCTCCAAAGATAACAATGGTCATTATTGCCAAACAGTACATTTTTTGTTTCATCAGACCAGAGGACATTTCTCCAAAAAGTAAGATCTTTGTCCCCATGTGCACTTGCAAACTGTATTCTGCCTTTTTTATGGCAGATTTAGAGCAGTTTTTCAGGTTATTTCGATATAGGTCTTGTTTACTGTGGTTATAGATACTTGTCTGCCTCTTTCCTCCAGCATCTTCACAAGGTCCTTTGCTGTTGTTCTGGGAATGATTTGCACTTTCCACACCAAACTACATTCACCTCTAGGAGACAGAATGTGTCTCCTTCCTGAGCTGTATGATGGCTCATGGTCCCATGGTGTTTATACTTGCGTACAATTGTTTGTACAGATAAACGTGGTAACTTCAGGCATTTGTAAATTGCTCCCAAGGATGAACCAGACTTGTGGAGGTCCACAATTGGCTCATTTCTTTTGATTTTCACATGATGTCAAGCAAAGAGGCACTGAGTTTGAAGGTAGGCCTTAAAATACAACCACAGGTACACCTCCAATTCAGTACATATCCTATCAGAAGCCAATTGTCTAAAGTCTTGACATAATTTTCTGGAATTTTCCAAGCTGCTTAAAGGCACAGTTAACTTAATGTATGTAAACTTCTGACCAACTGGAACTGTGATATAGTCAATTAAAAGTGAAACAATCAGTCTGTAAACAATTGTTGGAAAAATTACTTGTGTCATGGACAAAGTAGATGTCCTAAACAACTTGCCAAAACTACAGTTTGCTAATATGTGTCACATTCTGTTGACTTTTGTTCTGTGCTTTTATTTTGAAATTCCTGTTTAGTTCCTGTTTCCTGTTTGGTTTTTGTAGTTCTTTGTAGTTCCGTTTTTTGCTTGGTTTTCCCCTGATTGTCTCCCATGCCCTGATTGTTTCCCCAGGTGTTACTAGTTTTCCCTTGTGTATTTAAGCCCTTGTTTCCCTCCTGTCCATTTGTCTGTTATTTCATGTTTATCTTGTTTTGCACCTAGTTCTCCGTGGTTTTTGTTATCCCAAGTTTGCTTGTTTTTGGATTTAATAAAAGCTGCACATAGACCCTCTCCCGTTCGTTGCCTGTCGTTACAATATGAAATCTGTGGAGTGGTTAAAAAATTTGATTTAAAGGGATACTTCACCTCTGGGAAGATGAATGTGTATTTAAAATTGGTCATTTATATAGTATAAATGTGAAATTATTTTTGAATTTGAAGCATTCTAGACTGAGAAAAGGCAGAAAATGTATTTTTTACACATGTGGCTGAAAGACAACAACTCCCAGAATGCACTTGCTTTGCTGCCCTTACGAGGCCACTCCCAAACCACGCCTACCGGTTACAGGCGGCAGTATCTGAAAATATGATACAACTAGGCTTGCTTTGATACATCGTGACTCTATAAATCGTGAGTTAGTTGATAAATTGACTTGACTACGCGGGAAGAACATTATGATAATTCCGGGTGTCCAAACTCTGTACATGACGTCTTAGTAACAAAAAGGAAAACAAACAAAATACTCACTTTACACTAAGCCGTCCGTTTGTCCCTGCGGGCTTTGGCTGGCGTTTTCAATTTATCTTCAGAATCCTAAAATAAGTTTACAGGACTCCCCTGTCCATGTGTGGTACAAAACTTGGGTGCTCAGTAATACATGCTCAAGTTAGCGGTGCAGTTTAATCAGCGGATTCAGCGATCTCGTCCAGAAGAAAATGGCATCGCTGAAATTCGCGACAGCAATAGGACTCTCTATCTGTTTCCATAGGCGCACAGCGAGAGCACTGACACCACCAGTCCGCCCCAACTCGAGTCTGGCCGGGCTCTTCCTCCTGCCTGCCAAGCAGGTTTTGCTCCCCTGCTACAGCAGCTGCTCCGGCTGCCTCTGTTCATCGCTGTATTGCGGCTCGTACAGGTAGCCGCGAGCATCAGATTCTCGCAACAGATCTTCGAAATCCCCTTCTGCCATTTCAACTTCAAAACTACCTTCCGCCATCGTGATTAGCCTACTTGTATACAAACTTTCTACACAGAGCAAGAGCCTGTTTTCTTAGCTTTTACAGAAAGATGGCTGACACTATCTTCACATTCTGTGAGTGAGATCCCGCCCCATATGGGGGTGGTGAAAACATGCGGAATACTGGCTGTAGTTTTAAGCCTCTGGCCCAAAAATCCTCCGATGACGCAAAATGACGATTTTTGCGTCATCGGAGGATTTTTTCCAGACTAAAAATAAATAAATCTCTTGTCTCAGGGGGATATGAGGGGGGGGGGAGCTCGGTAATTCGAAAATACTACTGGTTTTCTACTGATACAAAGCTTAATGCTAAATCCTGAAGTAACCCTTTAATGACTTGTGTAGTGTATATAAACTTGTGACTACAACTGTATGTTAGATACATATGCTGCTTACACAGTCACTGATTACATTTAAAAAAAAATTTTAATATTTTATTTTATCTAAAATAGTGTTGCCTCTGATTACATCTAAATATTATTTTCAAAAATACATATTTAATGGAAGTGCATGCTTATCCAGTTAAATAATTTACTGATGAAATCAAATTTGACATGACATTTTACATTATATTCCCCCATAGCATTATTATACATAATATTCTGCATTATATTTAGTAGATTAATATAACACTCTCTATTAATCCTCTGTAATCTTTAATTTTCTCTCACGCTGTCAGAGCAGATCAGTATCGCGCTTTAGCGGACATTCTATCCATCACGCCGAAAAGGCGCATCTCTCTCCCACTGCTGGTTTCACATTCAGACGAACTCATCAAACAACACCTGTGGCTGCAAGTGTGCAGTTACGCAAGCATAGGAAGTTGCGTGTATTGGATAGAACAGATGCTAAAATTATAATACTTTTTTTTTCATGCCCATCATCACGATGCGCATCATCACATTTTTTAACCACGATGGATCAGATCATGATAAACCGTTACACCCCTATTAAATATATTAATTATAATTTAATGTTCTGTCTCAGTATTTCATGTTAACATTTTCAATGCATTTAGTCAACATGAAAGAGTAATGCAAGTGCTAAAGATTGACTTTTTAAAAGTTAAACTTTTTAAAGGGATGGTTCACCCAAAATTTTTAATTCTTGTTGTAAACCTGTTTGACTTTCTTTCTTCATTGTAACTCAAAAGGAGTTATTAGCTTCAGTCAACATTCACTTTGCATCTTTTGTGTTCCATGGAAGAGAGAAATTCACACAGGCTTTAGGGTGAGTAATTTTTTTCTTTGAGAGAACTATCCTTTTAACTACCTGTTAAGTGTCTGTTAAATGTATTTGCCAAGAACAATACAATCTCTTGTTAGCTAATGACTGAATCAGGTATTGCTGGGAAACAAGAGACTGAAGAAATGGGCCATAAAGTAGGCTGTAACATATACTTCATCATTCCATCTGAATAAAACTAGAGGCAAAAACTGAGTAAAGTAGCCCACTGTGAGATTTAGGTGAGATTGTTGAAAAAAATGTAGGATGCGTTATTGCTACAAGTTTTATTCCCCCCATTTTCAGAAATGAATTTCAGGCCCTGCATTGTATCAGATTGTTAATTATGTACAGTTATGGTGCTGTTGTAGTAGGGCTGGGCAATATGGCCAAAATTGTTACCATGATAATCTTTTTTATATTGTTCGATATCTATATTTATCATGATATATATTTAGACATTGTACTTTCTTTTTTTCTATTTCAAAGTTAACAGAAGAAAAGAAGAAAAAAAATTTACTGCACAGGGGGTCCAGAAGCAGTGGGGTCTGCGGGATCTTTTATCAAAATATTAAAATACTTTATAGTTTATCAATTGAAAATTTATGTTAAAAGATCTGTTTGTCCTGAAGGATAGTGACATCAGTCCAGTATCTGTTGGAATATTTTTACATTAAAATTAAATATTTGTTTTATTTCTTTAGATTCAGATACCCAAGTATGGGGCATAGAAGCCCTTTTGACTGTGGAATCATGCTGAATGTGGGTTCAGGGGTGTCCCGAGAGAAAATTTTGAAAACAATTTTTTAAAAATGTAAAAAACATTTGTATATTTTCATTAAAGTGAGAGACTAGTCTACCAACTAGTAATTTTAGTCTTTCCTTATCCATTCAAGACATTTAATTAATTTTCACAAAATTAGAAAAGAAATCGATTTGTTTGTTCGATTTGTTTATTATTAAAGGCTCGTAACATGCTGATTAATAAAGATACATTTAGAAGGGAAAAATGTTTTGGTCTAAAAGGTGCTTTGAAACCACGTTAAATCATGCAGAGAAAAGAGTCAACGTGTGCAGAGCGGGACAGGGCAGAAATTATGCATGTTTGTTGCTAGAGAACAATATTCAAGATTACAGCGCAGAAAGATCAGAGCTGTTGTCCACATCGCTGTTGTTGTCGCGCTCTTCACTAGAGATGATGAGAGGGCGCAACCGATGTCATAAAGTCTTGCGGTGCGGATGGAATCAAATCGGTGTCTGACATAACCTAATCGTTAGCAAGGCAGCTAGCATTAGCAAGTTCATCCAGTCTGACCCTATGTTACCAAAAGAATGAAAGTTGAGCGTCATGCTCGCAAGGTGGATCATCGGATTGGCAGCGGTGCGGAGGAAGCTATCTCCTAGCGCTATGAGCACCTGTTAGCGGTGTTTTAGCAACACGCAGTAAATATAGAAAATTACTCAAAAGATTATCGTGGATTTTCTTTATCGTGATATATATCGATATTGTTTTGTCGCCCAGCCCCATGTTGTAGTGTTGGCTGTTTTATCAATGTAATAATATCAACGTGCATTAGAATACCATTTGTACATATTGCAAAAAAGTACTTTACTCATATGCATAAATGCCAGTGTAAGGCGGGTGCCAGCGAGTCTGGGCTATTCCTCGACAAATCAAAAGGCTCTCATGAGAATTAACATTTGAACTATCTCTTGCACATGTAACAGCAACATCCGAGACACAGCAAACAGTGCAGCTAACACCTCCCTTCTACAGTCTCATTATCTCCCCCTACTCCCCCCTTCTCCTCCTCACTTAAAGCTCACTAAAAACCTATGCAATGTGAAGTGTGTACAAAAAGTAACTAACATGTTTGGTATCATTTAAAGTGTCTCAGTGCGCCTGGTAAACTGGTCTCATCCTCCCAGCCATAATGAAAAGCAAAAAGAAGTTATAAAATATGAGAGATGTAGTGTGCCCCTTAAAGGTGTGTCCTCCCCCAGATCCTCCATACCTACTATATGTAAATGTACAGGAACCCCCTCAATAGGGACCCAAATCTAATTATAATGACAGACACCACCATTTGGTTAGCATATTGAATTATTTAGGTATTTAAGGAGATGTGCCACATCGTTCGTGGTTCTCTGTAGTCAGACGATCCCGCACAGTTTACTGTGTAATTTATATCTAGTAACTAAGATGAACTTGTTATGTTACCTGGTCAATAAATTGTAAACATTTGATTTTATTCTGACTGACTCTGAAATTGTTTTTCCCAAACAGATTAAACGATTCGTATGTTACCGCAAGTCAGATTAGTGACGACTAATATTTGGCATCAATTCAAGTGTACTTGGTTTGCAAAGACAGAAAGTGTGTTTCCGTTTAGAACAGCTAAATGCTGCTTGACCAATCTAAATTCGGGTGTGTCTTACCTCTGTTTTAATTTGATGTTTCTCCAGATAAGTGTACGCGGGAAACCACAACATGGCCAATCCAAAGCTATTACAAGAGAAGTTATGTTGGTCAACTTACATCTGTAATAGTGGCCATGACCTCTACTGAAGTAAATGTTAAGTTAAATTCAAGTGTATGCAATTCCATGGGGGCTATACTGACGTATCTTTGATTGTGTATACGTGAACGTGGCCGATCTTGGGTATATAGCCATTACCTCTGTTTGATAATCCAATACTGGCCGCTTGTGATCGTGAGACCCGCAGTGTAGAGAAAACACGCAAGGACCTCAAAGCGACATAGTTTCTTAATCTGAATGGGTAAAATACATTTAAAGGAGTTAAAAAGAATAATCAAACATTCGCTCACTTTTAATGATGCTCAGATATCATTAAAACCTTTTTCATTTATGGAGTCAGATGAAATAACGAGGTAATACATGAGAGAAAATGTATTTCATTTAATCTGGTTTTGTTGCGTAAAAGAAAGACAGTAACGCGCAGAGACCTTCACCCGTATTATTGGAGACCGCCATTGGACCGATAAACGGGCTTACACCAGTATTTAACAAGTGCATTTGGCAGGTTTACAACAGGCAGTGTTTCCCTTAATTGTATTCAGCAGCAGCGCAAATTATGAGCGCAGGTGCTGAAATTTCACATGGTTCATTAATATTCTTGACGTATCATAACGTTTGATAGGTCTGTTTGGATGTGGTTGTGGACAGCAGGGAAAGAATAATGCCATGGTTCTCCCTCCATTGAAACATTTTTGGCAGCTGCCTAAGCAAAATTTCAGGTCACTGATGCAAATATAATGATAATTTTTAATTTGGTGCTTTATACTTGCTAAATAAGCTGCAACGTAATATTTTCACAGTTCGATTGAATCCTGGTTTTCGAAGGGGTTTGATCTGCTCTGCTCTTTATCTCTGGAGTGCATGTATCGGGCATGCAGGTTTCCCAATCTACCGTGCCGCAGACCACAAAATTGATGTGACCTAGGGCTGCACGTTTTCAAGTTTTTCATTAACCGTTAACCGAGGCCCTTAACGGTTAATACTCGGTTAACCATAGTGTGCGCCGGGGATGGAAATTAACTTTTTTGTCCACCGGCCACTGTGGATTTCAAAATCTACCAGCCACTCAATGTTTTTACCAGCCACTGTCTTGTTTTAACCGACAATGTGTAACTGCATGTGAAAATTAATACTACAAGATCTACAATACTTAAGCCGTTTATTTAATCTCAAGTCTCAATGAAATACTGGCATTTTCTCTTTCTCTCTTATAGCCTACACACACAATCCATGAACTGATATTCATTTCAGTTCGCATACAAGGAAAACACAATGTTACGGACGTGAGCGCTCTGAAAGCGGCACTGAAAGATGCTTTAAAACTTCCACAGAGACATCAAACAGAAAGCACAAAACCTTTCTTTAAAGTGAATTTCGTTTTGTATTAATTGTGTCTTAATTTTAATCAATGTTTCATCAACCAATTGCCTGGATTGAATAAATAAGAATTAAATATAGCAGACGATATAATCGCGGAGGCGCCGGCGCGTGAACTGGAGCTCGTCTCATAAATGAACCGAAACTCAGTGCCTTGCCTCACAAATAATTCAAAACTAAAGAAAACAGACACAGACTGCTCTCTGCTTATGTAATCCGTAAGAAATGTGCATTTCTCTCTGGTGCGTTACTGCGAAGACCGCGAGTCAGCATCGTCAACTTCATCTTTGCAAATGACACGGACAAAGAAAAGACTTGTTTATTAATAAATAATTAAAATATCTCCTTGCTATATTTTACATATTCATAATCATTACTTTTGCCAGTTCTTTGTGACAGATTTTAGGAGCTTTATTGGCAGCGCCACGCGCCACCCTTACATGAGCGCGTCACCGCACCCACCAGAATAGCCCTGTTTTTTTGTTAAGGATTTGTTTACTGTGTGTGTGTGATTCATTTAATGGAAAGAACACTCACTGAGTTGTCTTGCTAATCAGTGTCTCCTCGTTTATTCAGTCTCTGGTGGTGCAAAAATGTATTACAACTAAATTCAATGCACGCCATTGACGCCACTTAACCGAGCAAAATGTTTCACTCGGTTACGCAATTTTTAACGGTTAATCGGTTAACCATGGACACCCCTAATGTGACCAATTATTTTTTTTGCTTAAAACACAGTGGAAGAAGTCAAACCTCTCAAACAGTAGAAAACATTGACATGCTAAACAGCACTGAGGAAAAGAGCAACTGTTCTATGAGCCAAAATAAAAGTTTATTCAAATTACACATCATCATCATTCTTACTAAATATTTATCAAGATTTTACAGTAGTAACAGTAACTATAATATTTTAAATCAAAATGTTAGTTTAATTTTAAATAATCTATTAGTTATATGCATTAGTTTAAGTTGTTTAAAGGATACAACGTTCTCATAAAAATACTTTAATTTATTAAATTAGTATTAGTATTTTATAAAGACAAGCTACAATGACCTTACCACAGCAATGAAGAGCCATCTATGGCCTTTGTACTTATATGGGCAAGTTCTGTAAGGGCTTTAAAGTATGGACCTCCAAGAGGACAAATAATAGTGAAGTTCCCCTCCTGTGTAATATGTGTTCTGATTGAATGATGTTTGATATTACTAAATAAATAGGATAATACATAAAAAGGGCTTATATTAATAAACAGACTCAAACTTTTAAAAGGGGGAAGAGAAAACTTGATGTATCTAAAAATAATGGCACTTGATACATTATTGAAAACCATGAGCAAAACTATATGCAAGATAAAAGAAAATGCCACCCAGGCTACATTAAATACAGTTTAAGTTTTTTACTGTGTTGGGTTGTGATTTGTTGTCTAACTGGGCCCGAAGCAAAACCAGAGAGAACCGCTGGTGTAGTGATTAAGTGTTGATAGTTGTTACACGTGTATGTTTTGTTCAATAGGTTTATAGTATCTATTTGTATTTATGTTTAGTAAAAAAATAGTGCAAGTAATTTTCTGTTGAGGCATTTATTTATTTGACAGCTATTACTACAGCTATCTGGGCTTCCAGATAGCATGTGAATAATTATCAGCACAGCACAATAGAGAGCAACATGAGCGCAGAGCAGGTGCATTAACTCGCGGACCGGTCATGACCGTGCAGTGCAAAATATTATCAACAATGCTAGCTGCTACCCGGATCAATTATTAGCACAGCAGAATAGAAAGAGGAGAGCATGTGCAGAACAGATGTTTTACTCGAAGACCAGTATCGACCGAATAGCCCACACATGAAACCCCTTTGAATACAGCAATGAATTCTCTATTGCAAAACTTCAAATGTCTCGGTTAATAAACCAGATTAAAACCATATTAAACAGCCCTGACATTGTAAACAGCTCTAAAAAAATTATTCAAAAAAAGTAAAAAACACTGTGCCCATGCAGACATACTTAAAAAAAACATACAAAACAATTACCATGAATTTACTTTAGTAACACTAACTGTATTAACAATGGTATTTTTTGTAGAAATCATGTATAAATGTGTTTAGACTACAGTTTTTCATGACAAAAATGACATTTCATAGAAACCATTGTGAGGAGCCATGCATCGTTTTACCATAAGTGGGTCTTATTACAAATACTATTGTTAAAAGTATGGATACTATGGAAGAACAATGGTATATTTTCATAATTATTATGGACAAAGCTATTAGTTTTCCATCTGTGTTAAATCTTTTTTTATGAGAAAGTTGTATCCTTTAAACAACTTAAACTAATGCATAAAACTAATCGAATATTTTAAATGAAACTAACATTTTGATTTAAAATATTATAGTTACTGTTACTACTGTAAAATCTTGATAAATATTTAGTAAGAATGAAGATGATGTGTAATTTGAATGCATTTTTATTTTGGCTCATAGAACAGTTGCTATTTTTTTCTTAATGATTTCTTATTGTAGGTAAAAAAAAATGTTTCCTGCCTTTAGAAATTCCAAGAGATGACTACATTAATCAGTGGGAGTCTGATCAAATAAATCTGTAGATGTCACACATCCAAATATTTCATTTTACTAAACTTATTATAATGTACCCATAAATTAGGTGTAAACTTTTCCAGATGTTAGTGTTGTTAATAAAATACATTTACAACTGCATCTTCACCATTTTCTTCTTCAACAGCCTCTCAAAATACTACAAAAATCATGTTTAAGTATCAGAATAGCATTTAAGGTCAGTTTTACCTAGAAGCATAAGCCTATATTTCAGCAGGTACTGATATGTTAATTTAGCACAACTCAAGGCCGTTATATATTTCGGACAAACTCATGGCAACAAAAACTAAACCTCTCAAATGCATTTAGAAATACATCATAAATGAATACTCTGGGTTCAATATACAAGTTAAGACTGCTTCCACTGTAAGTGAATTACTGTAAACACATTTTTGTTTGTTTTTACAAACTAAGGGAGTATCATTTTTTTCTGTGCTAATTAACAGCATTCCACAGATGCTGACAATAGAGCACAACAGCGAACGCCCACTTTCTCAGTGGTCTTGGTAACAGAAGTACTCAGATTTATTTTTTCTATTAGGAATTTGTACAAAATTATTCAAAGAGTTGTAAGCCTTGAACAAAACCAACCAATTTTTATGTTAAACTGACATATGTGAAACTGACTTTAATCTTAAATTGTTTTATGAAGGAAATAACTACTCATCCCATTAAGCATTGTAAACGATGTAATCAAATTCAAATCAGAAACAATGATACAATATAAAACTAATGATTAGAAGTCCTTTTTTATAATTATTAAAACCATAAAACTATAAATTTCACTGCAAAATATTCAAATATACAAGTTGTTTGAGAGTGTAGGGAGACTCAGTTCCGTCATTCGCAATGCTATATGGAAGTGGGCAGTCACTGCTGTTCTCATTTTAAAAGGTAATTCTTATTTTAAAGGTAACAACAACTTCCCTGATTGGTAGATATTTATTAAGGATAATGGGTAGTGTAGTTCTTCATCAGGAATTTTACAATTAAATGAAGCTTATACTATCGCAACGTCTCACTGACCAATCAGTTAGTGCTTTTCTCATGAATATTAATGAGCCTTCATCTTAAATGTATGTTTTGAGTGCATTTTGCTCACTTCAAAATTGGAATTAAACAGTGCTACGCATATCATTTATCAACATGGCTCGACAGAGCACCACAAGTGCAGAGCAGGTGTTATCTCACAGACCACGTCATTGTCAACAACGCCAGAAGTTTCCCTGATTAATCAACACAGCAAAATGGAGAGAGCACAGGGCAGATGCGTTTACTCATGGACTACTCAACCGTACAGCACAAACAATTGCAGTAACATGCAAAACCAGTTTGAATGCGGCACGGTAGACCTTTTTCACACTCCGGGTTTTGGAACGCAGAAGTAAACGTCTGCCGGGTAAACTTTGACAGCAGTGAATAGGAGATCACTAAAAACTATCATTTTTTTCACTTGCCCCATGACCAAATGAAAAAAATCCACTATTATGTTTGAATGACTTTCAATAAGAGGAAAAAAATAGAGAGCGGTGGATTAAGACAGTAAAATGGGAGAGGCCAAATTTACGGTCACTCTCTCAGCAGCTTTAAAAGAAACCCCCTCACAGCTGTGGTAATTCAGTTTTTAAAACTAATTCCAGGGTAATATAACACAAAGCATAGTGTTTTAAATTTACACACAATATTTAAAAAATGTATAATATAAAAACAAATGCAAGATTTACACTGAAAAATAAGGCAGAAACGCGTCATCACAGTCTGTGAAAAAGTCTATTGTGTTGCGAAACTCCAAATGTCTCGGTGATGAAACTGGTTTAATCTAACAGCCCCCACATTCTAAACAGCACCGATAAAGAAAACAGGAGAAAACTCAAATTAGAAGGCTTTTCAATCCTCACATCACAGTGCAAACTCACCATGGATTTAATGTGGTAACACTAACTGTATTAACTATTGTAGTTGTGGCAGAAACATTCTTAAATGTAGCCTATTTAGACTGCTGTTTTCATTACAAAAATGTCATTGTTCTATAAATAGAAAAACTAGTTACTAATCATGGTATTTATGAGCCATGCATGGTTTTACCCTATGGTTACCATGAACTACTACAAATATCATTGATATCATGGAAGTACTATAGTAAATTTTCATAATTATTATGGAGCAAGCTATCAGTTTTACATTTGTATACAATCTGTTCTCTTGTACTGCTCTCTGATAGTAGGAAATTGTTAGTCGTTTTGTTTGCCTTCAGAAATTCCAAGAGATGACTGTAGTTTAATTAGTAGGAACCTGATGAAAGGAATCTGTAAAGAACCAACTTAATCACACTGTCAGAATATTTCAATTTAGCCTTATGTGGCTCAGACGGAAACAGAGTTGTGGCACTTTTCCACTGCACGTTACTGTTCGACTCGACTCGCTTTACTTTTCTAAGCTTGCTTTTCCACTGCAGTTTAGTGCCACCTCAACGTGGAAGGGATTATAGTTGCTTCACCCCATCCAGCTCTCGTTGGATCCTCTCCTCGGCTACTAACAAGAGGAATGTCTGCACCTCATTTATGTATGGCGTTAGATATTGGACAAAACATCGCAAGCGCAAAAACACAGCGCGCAAGTGAATTTCAACAGTGTGAGCACACAAATTAACAACTTGCAAGCAGAAATAACAAAACCGCGAGTCATGATAGGTTTCACACACGCGCGCAGGTCTGTACACACGCGCGGGTTACTTTCTGCATACGCACGAGTTAATTTCTGCACGCGCGCGAAGATCTGTACACACGCGCGAGTTATTTTCTGCACACACGCGCAGCTAAAATCTTTACGAGTTTTGGCACAGTTTTGACACTCAGGGGCGTGGCCCAATCCTAATGCTATTGGCTGCTGACCAAATCCTGTATTGATTGGATGCATCTCTTCGAATCTCTCGTGATTGGCTGTTGTTGGAAGAGGACAGTCAGAAAGCGGGACGATTGGGAAGCGGATGATGGCAGACAGTAAAGAGGTTATGGTTTCTTTTTAAATTCCTTAATTTCTTGTAGCTGTAAGATGTTTTTTGCATGTGTGTGTGCGTGTGTGTGTGTATATATATACACACACACACACACACACACACACACACACACACCACCTATTTTCAGTTATTATCAAAGACAGAAAACACACATGTATATATAAACACATAAAACATCTTACAGCTACCAGAAATTTAGAAAGAAACCATAACCTCTTTACTGTCTGCCATCATCTGATTCCCAATCTTCCCAGTTCCCTCCTTTGGAAAAAAAACCCCCATTATATTAGGAAATCACAGTTAGTGAAAGAGTATGATAAGGGTGGTATCAACCCCTTGGACTTTGAATTTTCTCCCCATGGATCCACCCTATGGAATAACAGGGTCATTCCAATTAATAGGAAATCATTGTTTAAAAGTGATTGGTATGAGACGGGTATTGTGTTATATATTAGATGATAATGGTAACTTGGAACATATTTGCCTTTTTGCTCAAGTATAATCTTAACTGCACTTATAGAGAATATAAAATGTCTAAATCAATACCATTACCATTATTGCAGTTAATCCAAAACACATTGATGAATGTGAGAATATTACTTCCATCAACCTTACCAAATCTAGTCATTAATGAATGTAATTTAATAACAAATGTATTAATGATTTTTTGAAATCTATAATGTTTTTGGATTATAATAGAGGATTGTGTGTACAAGGTCCAAATATGAATGCCTTTTCCATAGATAACCCACATTTCAAATTCATCAAATGGCCCCTTTCCCTTAGTCAAAGAGACTCACTTTAAAATAATTTATAAAATATATACGGTTGCTGAGTTTCTTAGAAAGAGGTTTAAATTTTATATATCCAGACAATTGTTTTGATAAATATCCACTTGTATGCTACGTCTAAAGGATACTTATATTTTCATTTTTTTCTTTAATATTTTAATTTTTTCTCTAGCCTTTTGCTCTCGAGACTTTGTTTTTTTTTAACTAATACCCCCTTGTTGTTTGCTTTTTGTTGTTCAGTATTGTGTAGGGGACGCTTTTCTTTCATTTACACTGCCAATAATAGTATTGTTCCTATTGATTTATATTTCTTATTTCTCCCCTAAGAGAGTTTTGTATGTTTTTTCTTGTCAAAAAATTACAAAAAAGTGTTTCCGCTTTCTGACTGTCCTCTTCCAACAACAGCCAATCACGAGAGATTCGAAGAGATGCATCCAATCAATACAGGATTTGGTCAGCAGCCAATAGCATTAGGATTGGGCCACGCCCCTGAGTGTCAAAACTGTGCCAAAACTCGTAAAGATTTTAGCTGCGCGTGTGTGCAGAAAATAACTCGCGCGTGTGTACAGATCTTCGCGCGCGCGTGCAGAAATTAACTCATGCGTATGCAGAAAGTAACCCGCGCGTGTGTACAGACCTGCGCGCGTGTGTGAAACCTATCATGACTCGCGGTTTTGTTATTTCTGCTTGCAAGTTGTTAATTTGTGTGCTCACACTGTTGAAATTCACTTGCGCGCTGTGTTTTTGCGCTTGCGATGTTTTGTCCAATATCTAACGCCATATTTATGGACCACAGCGTGGTTTTGCGCACAGCCATTTCTTTTAACAATTTGAAAGTCGCGTGAACAAATGATACTGCTATTGCCAACTTGAAAACTATCGGGTTGATGTCCCGTGTCGCAAATCCAGTGACGCCGGTAGTGATGATTCTCTTTGACCAATCAGTGATCTGCAGGGTTTTGACATCACATTTATTATCGGCTCGGCTCACTTGGAACCTGACCGAGGTGGTACTAAAAACAGTACCAGGTACTATCCACAGTGGAAACCCCCCAAAAAGCGAGCAGAGTCGATTTGAGCCATATTGTGCAGTGCAAAAGCACCATTAGACAACCCTGATTTAACCCTAAAACAGGCAAGAGTGGAAAATGATTAGCATAATGTCATTTCATATAATTTTTTTAATCATTTGGACTTAAGTAAAACATATCCAAAGGAATATTTTTATATACTTAATATATTTAGGATTTTATGAGTTGTATCTCTCAGGATACGCTGCCATATTGAGGTCCAAAAAAGTCAGTCATCAATATTTCTGTTTTATTTGATGCAAAAAAAATCCCCTTTAATATTAAATACATGTGTGTGTTTGTGTGTGTGGGAGTAAGTGTGAGAGAGAGAGAGAATGAGAATGTTTGTGTGTAACCAGTAAATGGTCTGCACTTATATAGCTCTTTTTTTTTTTTTTTTAACCTTAGAGGTTACCAAAGCACTGTGTCCCAATCCCCCACTCGCTCACTCGCTCACTCGCTCACTCGCTCACTCGCTCACTCACTCACTCACTCACTCACTCACACACAAATAATGTGAATGGCAGCTGACATGCTCTACCACCTGAGCCACAGCAAAATAAAATGCAATAACATAATCTTGTAGATTACATTTTTGTGTAATCTATTACTACTTTTGGATTACTTCCACCCCAATTCTATTTTATTTGATGTCATATGCATTTCAGTATGTTAACCTTATTTATCACCTCATTTTAACATAAATTTCAATAAGAAAGAAATGTATTCCATTCTGTATTACAAACAAAAAGAGCTCATTATGACATTTTTTAAAGTGCATTAACTTTACATGAATGAACATACAATAAACATTACATCTAACACAATGACAGTGCATGGTCCTAACTCAGACATCAAGTTCATTTTAAGCGCATTAAACAAATGGAAACATGCCGAACATTAATTGGTCATAAAATCAACATAAAATATTTAGAAAATAAATAAAAATTCATGACCATAAAATCAACAACAATGACGTTGTTAGGTATATCAGTGGATTGCGGATTTAGAATGAAAAATGCAAAAGATAAAAAAAAAAAAAAAAGATTGATTAGGGCAGGGGTTTTCAAATTGGGTGAAAGTGAGCCTCCCCCTAGAGAACTTAAAGACAGGTTAGGTTATTTATGAAGAGAACAGATAACAGACAACAGAGACACAAACCGGATTCATGTTTTTCCCCCCTCAGTGAGAGCGGAGTCCACTAAAACACGACATACGAACAACACAATATTACAAAAAACAATTACAATATGAACAAAACACGTAAAAAAAATTAACTGAACAGAACTCAATCGACAACTCAAACCTTCCTCCTCATCCGCATGGACTTAAACTGGGTGCTCGCCTGTGCGTAATCAAACGCATCAAGGGAGACTGATGCAGAGGTAATTGTCTTTAGATTTTGCATCTTTGTTTCAGACAGATGATTTCTTGTGGCAGATTTAATTTGGTTCTGGAGGCTGATCCCAGCGTCAAGCGCCTCATTGCCCTACACATGACAAGCGTTTCCGAAAGCATCACAGCGAGGTGATTTTACCAGTTTTCCACATAAAAAAGCGGGAGGTGTGCACAATAAACATTGAAAACATAGATTTGGAAGAGAGAAAAAAGCTTGCAGTTTCTTTGATAGCAGAAAGTAATAAAATGACTTGTTTATGTTTAGGTCTAAGTGTTTTCTTGGTGAATTGAAATTCAAGTTCAATAACTGGTGTCTCTGATATTCGTAAACGATAAGGTCATATTTAATTAAAAGAAATGATGAGACATTCAGTGTCTCTTCACAAATTTGGACATTTTTTAAATATTTCTTGTTGCTCAGTACTCTCAAAAACATTATTGGTGAAGCAAAAAACGTGTGTGAAAAAATACTCTGGTGTAAAGCGACGTCACATCATAGACTTCAATGTATTCTGCAGTGCTGACGTTAGTCATGTGAAAGACCCTTATTGCATATAAATGTCAAGTCACTTTTGCACGTGAATTACTGCTCTTCACAATCACAAAAGTGACTGATTGTGGTTTCAAAACAGGGAATTTCTCCGAAAGGTGAAGAGTTTTGATCCCTGAAATTATTATTATTTTCATGCATATTTCTACACACTAATCGGGCTAAATCAAGCCTCAGAGAGAGATAAAGGCCGACTGGAAGCTGCAGTGTGAGAGAGAGAGAGAGAGAGATTTACGGGCAGCTGTGTGTGTGTGATGTGTGCATGTTTGGCTTATTGTTTAGTTCATCATTAAACTATTATTTATATTGTCAAGCCGGTTCTCGCCTCTTCCTTTCCCTGTAACCCCTTTACAATGACATTCACTGAATTTAAGGAAAAATACTTTTTATTAAGTTAAAAAATCACTGCAAATAGTATTGTTATCATGTGTTTTTCAGTTTTACATTTAAAATTGTCTAAAAATCCTCAAAACAAGATACATTTACTTTAGAAGCAACATATAAGATATTTAGACTTGCTTTAAGAGAATGCATCTTAAATATACAGTAAGTGTATTTTTGTATATAAGTGTACTTTTTCACTTTGTTATATTTTTGCAAGTGTAGAAAAGACAAAATATACGTATATTCAAGATCTCTTCTCTAAAAGCAAGTCTAAATATCTTATATGCTGCTTCTCAGGTGAATGCATCTTTTTTTAAATGATTTTTAGATATTTTAAAATATTTGTATTTTTAATATTATATTCAAAATTCTCAAGATAAAACATTTTTTTATTCTGCAGTATAGCTGCTAAAGTAAATGTACATTGTTTTAAATGAGCTTTAGATATTATTTTTGGAAAACAAAAGAACAAAAAAAAAAATCAAAAACGTATTTTGTTGCAGTGTATAATGGGGAGAAGACTACCCTATCTCACCTTTCTGTTCACTTCAATCCAACTTTAACTCAGAAAAAAAAACTATCGTATTAATAAAGCTGCATATTGCCAATTTTCTTCAAGATAAGAAATGCACAGTGACATACTGTATATTATGATTCAATAAGTCACAAGCCATCACGTTATAATCTAGCTGCATTTAACATATAATCTAGTGAGTTTGAGGGACGAACGTCCCCGCGACAGAGTGTGTATCAGCCAGGTGCAGTTTCAATCTCTCCCCCTTAGATCAGGACATTCACGCAACTCATAGAAGAGGTGCGGACCACACAGAGAAATGGCAAATTTCATTGTTTGTAATCATTTACATGACCTGCTTCCTTATATTTTAAAATTTAATAAAGCTATAATGCATTAAATATAACTGCATTTAAGATGTAACACCAGGGTGTTTCCTTTAAGGATGCTCAACATGCAAGTTTTGCTTCAGCGGAGCGGCAACTCCAGCTCCGCTTATTCTGCAATGAGAGTGCTTCTGTTTTTACTTATTTAATATTTTATATTAATTCCTCATTATTTGCGATCTACATCACCTGAAGCTGTTTGAAAAGTTTAGAGTGAATTTGGACTGTGAGCTGTGTAATTCTTCCTCTCCTCAGTCAGGCGCAAACTGCAGTGCTGCTCTTACGCATCATCATTAGTTTCATATGACCTCATGTTATTTTAAATGACATGAAACGACTATTCAACAACAGACATTTAAAAAAAAAATTTTTTTTCAATAACATCGACTAATCGTTTCAGCCCTAAACGTGATGTGTCTGAAAGGATTGTGACAGAACAATGTGCTTCCAGAGCACCTTTAAACTAAAGGTTTTTTTTTTCATCTAAAGTTTGCTTATTATTAATCAGCATGTTTCGAGCTTTTCATAAACTTATTTTTGTGAAAATAAATCGAATATATCATCATCATCTAGTTAGCAATGAAAACAACCTAAAATGTTATATTACTAGTGGCAGAGTGGAGTTCTCATGAGAACTTTCCATTATTTAATAGTCTGACTACTTATAGGCCAACGTTATTTTAGCAAATAGTATTTTTAAGCTTCACTATTGTGATGGACATTGGTAGATTTTCACTTTAATGAAAATATAAAAATGGTTCATTCAGAATTTTCTCTTGGGGGGATACCCCTCAACCCCCATATAGTATCTTTCCTTAGTCATAAGCCCTCCTATTCCCCTTGGGTATCTAAACATTTTAAACACAAATACTGGACTGAATTGATTTTGGTAAAAGATCCCCCAAACCCCACTACTTTGTCTCTGGGGCCACATGTCCTAATCCCTGCCCAGTTTACAAAAGATACTTTTGTAATTTTTTACTTTATTTTTCTTCTTTTATAAAGTACTACTGGTACCAACTTGGAAATTTATAATAACTATTTAAAAAAAAAAAACGAGGATTCCTTATGTCTTTTCATAGCTATACTGACTACAGACACCATGTAAGTTATTGTCTGCAACTTTGCTGGGAAGTTAATGTAGAGACCGGACATCATGGAATTTTAATTGAATGCCCCTCTCCTATAAGAAACTAAAGAGTATATATCTTGTGGTGTACGCTGCCGGTTTTAGGGTTAAGCTATTACTCCACTGCGCACAACAGGACCGCTGCTGAAAAAAATCCAAGGGGAAATGCTGCACTACAAGGCTTAACTTGTACTGAACTAGGAACAGTCATGTAAAATGTATATAAAATTAAACAAATTTCATGACATTGAATTCCTTTTTGTGAGGTTTTAGACCTATATCTTGGTAAGGAAAATATATAAGTGAGTTTAGCTCTTGTCAGGATAAAAGAGTATAATTAAAACAGAAGACAATCTTGATTTCCAAAATTTCACACACTCAATTTAGCTGTGACTTTAGAGAACCAGAGATAGGAGTTAAAGTTTGGGGTAAAATATGCCACTCATAAGCCACAAAATAAATAAGCTAAGTGATATTAAACTATTTAATGTTACAGAGGCCAAAGCCATAACACCACAACCAGAGAGCACAATGAGCTTGAAAAGACAAGGAAACTTATGATGAATCATGACTAAGAGTTCTGGTATTGCCAGCTGAATGGACAGTCAGTATTATCAAGGTGTTTAAAAAGAGGTACATTAAAGGAATATTCTGGGTTTAAAGTGAAGAAAAAAAGTGTGCACACTTGCTGCTCCTAAAAATATATCCTTAATAAGTAACCATGTGGTTAATGTTTCGATCCACACACAAGCTCTGTTTTCATGTTTTATGAGGACTCTCCATTGACATAATGGTTTTTATTATGTACAAACGTTATACTCTGTCCCCTAACCCTACCCCTAAACCTAACACTCACAAAAAAACATTCTGCATTTTTACATTTTCAAAACACATCACATAGTATGATTTATAAGCTGTTTTCCTATTGGGGACCAACTGATTGTCCTCACAACGTCACATATTTCAGGTTTTACTATCCTTGTGGGGATATTTGGCAACCACAACTTAGGGAATACCTGGACACACACACACACACACACACACACACACACACACACACACACACACACACACGTCTTCTTCAGAACAATACTTACAATTTTGTAATGTCTATTTCAACATAGCGTCCCATTGTTCACACAGGTGCATGCAATTTGCTGGTAATTACTCCACCCAATCTGATGTCCAAGGGCGGAACCAGTGTTGCCAGATTAGAAATGTCGAAGTATCGTACCAAAACCTCAAAATTATCGTTTTTTAAAAAAAATTATCGTACACAAACCAAACACATAAAATATAGTTATTTTCCAACAATTTTATTTTCCAAATAATTTTACAGCCAATTTGAACAAGCTGTATAATACGCTCACATTAACTGGAGGAAGTCTGAATAACTTTTTTTTTCCAAAGTGCAAAAGATATGCCGAAAAAAAGTGCACAAAAAAGAAAAAAAGTGCACAATTAACACAAAAAAGATTCAAATTCGATCTCTAAGTCGCTGTCATCATCGGATGCCAAATCCACTTGTGCTGTCTGTGTGTGTGTGTGTGTGTGTGTGTGTGTGTACGTGCTTGCGTGCGTGCAGGCGAGCCTGCGAAATGATTCGGGGTCCGAGAGAGAAGCGGTAGGATGTGTGTTTGGACGAACGACTGAAAATTCTGAAATTATCGTACATTATGGGATTTTTTTCATTATTGATCGTACATCGTACAGAGGTCAAAATTATCGTACAAATACGATAATTATCGTACATCTGGCAACACTGGGCGGAACACATAAGAGATTCTAATGTAAACATGGTTAAATTCAAATGGACAATATACACACAAATATACAATGACCAACAACCACAGAATACAAAAATATACAGTATATTACATAAGCAGCCATCACAACGTACAAAAATACCCTACCCAAACCACATCCATTAAAAATATAAATATACTGAAGATACAAATTTAAGGTGTGGTCAAATTTACCATCGCATGGCAAAATTCCACTGGAGAAGCAGACATAGGCAGATATTGAGCACGTGTGAAACCAGCAAAAAACGAATAGCCAAGCAGCCTTTTTTTTAATGCTGTACTTTTTATTCTGTGAGAGTGAAGTTAAAAAGAAACTCACCACTAAAATGTTATTCTTGCCTCTATTAATATTCAATGTAGCCGTGTACGAAGCACCACCAACACAGTTCACTGCTAAACCAAGCGACTTAATATTGGTCAATGCAGCGAATTTGCCTGTCAAAGTTCACCATACTTGAACTTCACTGAACTGTGTGAGGGGAAACTCTTCACCACCGGAAGTACATTGCGCAAAATTCACTAATCGCACCTTTGTTAAAAAGAAAAAAATGGAGCCTACTTATGAGTTTGTGCAGATCCATTGAGTTTTTTTTTCCCTCTGGGGTTGAGGGGGGTCCAATGTGTTCCAGTCAAATTATAAACATGGGCATTCCAAAAAGGTTTTGTTGCCAAGTAGATTAATATTTGAAATTGCCTTTACTTGCCATTAGTTTTCTTCAGAAAACCAAGCATGAGCACAGTACATTGCGTGAATGCTCGCGTACAGGAACAATTTTAAAGTTTTCTATTTTATAGGGTTTTTTTTTTTTACTATAAAAGTTTCCTCAAACATTTCTCCATTCTGACAATATAAACTTCTGTCCAAGCTTCCTTTGTTATGAAGTAGCTATTTACAAAAGAAACATAAGAGCATGGTTAAATATATACATTTGAAATATAAATTTTATATTAATTAAAGGTAGAGGTGTAATGGTTTATCATGGCATGATACATAACGGTTAAAAAAATATGACGACGTGCATTATAGAAATCGAACGTTTAAAAAAATATATATATAATTATTTGACAGCCTTAATGTCCCTGTTCTGGGCAGTTTTTAGTCCAAGTGCTAAATGCTGGATCATTTAGCACTTTTAAGAACAGTCATTTTAGCTAAATTATAATGGAAAGGAACTGTTTAGCATATGTCTTTAAAGTTATAATAAAATGTATAGAAATTCAATACATTGAAATTCAGTCTTAACTTTTCTTGATTCAGGCTTAGTTTAAAGAATGAGTTTAGTATTGTGAACCGAACCAAATCATGAAATTAGTGAACTGTTACACACCTAATTAGAGGGCACGTTGCTAAATAATATATACAATGTATTCATGTGGGGGCAAATGAATAAATAATAAACTCAGTAAAAAATAAACGTCCTCTCACTTTCAACTGCTTTTATTTACAGCAAACTTAAGTGTAAATATATGTATGAACATAAAAAGATTCAACAACTAAGTTTCATGTGAATAACAGAAATGGAATAATGTGTCCCTGAACAAAGGGAGGCCATCAGCTGCATTAAGTACTGCAGTGCATCTCCTCCTCATGGACTGCACCAGATTTGCCAGTTCTTGCTGTGAGATGTTACTCCACTATTCCACAAAGGCACTTGCAAGTTCCAGGACATTTCTGGAGGGAATGGCCCTAGCCCTCATCCTCCGATCCAACAGGTCCCAGACATGCTCAATAGGATTGAGATCTGGGCTCTTCGCTGACCATGGCAGAACACTGACCCTCCTGTCTTGCAGGAAATCGCTCACAAAACGAGCAGTATGGTTGGTGGCATTGTCATGCTGGAGGGTCATGTCCTACCAATCATAACTCAGAGTGTACCTCATTTCTGAGCTGCTGCTTCAACTATCTTCAACACACACACACACACACACACACACACACACCTAAAGGATTATTAGGAACGCCATACTAATACTGTGTTTGACCCCCTTTCGCCTTCAGAACTGCCTTAATTCTACGTGGCATTGATTCAACAAGGTGCTGAAAGCATTCTTTAGAAATGTTGGCCCATATTGATAGGATAGCATCTTGCAGTTGATGGAGATTTGTGGGATGCACATCCAGGGCACGAAGCTCCCGTTCCACCACATCCCAAAGATGGTCTATTGGGTTGAGATCTGGTGACTGTGGGGGCCATTTTAGTACAGAGAACTCATTGTCATGTTCAAGAAACCAATTTGAAATGATTCGAGCTTTGTAACATGGTGCATTATCCTGCTGGAAGTAGCCATCAGAGGATGGGTACATGGTGGCCATAAAGGGATGGACATGGTCAGAAACAATGCTCAGGTAGGCCGTGGCATTTAAACGATGCCAAATTTGGCACTAAGGGGCCTAAAGTGTGCCAAGAAAACATCCCCCACACCATTACACCACCACCACCAGCCTGCACAGTGGTAACAAGGCATGATGGATCCATGTTCTCATTCTGTTTATGCCAAATTCTGACTCTACCATCTGAATGTCTCAACAGAAATCGAGACTCATCAGACCAGGCAACATTTTTCCAGTCTTCAACTGTCCAATTTTGGTGAGCTCTTGCAAATTGTAGCCTTTTTTTCCTATTTGTAGTGGAGATGAGTGGTACCCGGTGGGGTCTTCTGCTGTTGTAGCCCATCCGCCTCAAGGTTGTGCGTGTTGCTCTTCTATCAGCTTGAATCAGTCGGCCCATTCTCCTCTGACCTCTAGCATCAACAAGGCATTTTCACCCACAGGACTGCCGCATACTGGATGTTTTTCCCTTATCAAACCATTCTTTGTAAACCCTAGAAGTGGTTGTGCGTGAAAAATCCCAGTAACTGAGCAGATTGTGAAATACTCAGACAGGCCCGTCTGGCACCTACAACCATGCCACGCTCAAAATTGCTTAAATCACATTTCTTTCCCATTCTGACATTCAGTTTGGAGTTCAGGAGATTGTCTTGACCAGGACCACACCCCTAAATGCATTGAAGCAACTGCCATGTGATTGGTTGATTAGATAATTGCATTAATGAGAAACTGAACAGGTGTTCCTAATAATCCTTTAGGTGAGTGTATATATACACATACATACACACACACACACACACACACACACACACACACACACACACAGTGGATATAAAAAGTCTACACACCCCTGTTAAAATGCCAGGTTTTTGTGATGTAAAAGAATGAGACAAAGATAAATCATGTCAGAACTTTTTCCACTTTTAATGTGACCTATAATGTGAACAATTCAATTGAAAAACAAACTGAAATCTTCCATGGGGGAAACATTTAAAACCTTACGATAACCTGGTTGCATAAGTGTGCACACTCTCTTATAACTGGGGATGTGGCTGTGTTCAGAATTAACCAATCACATTCAAACTTATGTTAAATAGAATTCATTACACACCTGCCACCATTTAAAGTGACTGATTAATCACAAATAAAGTTCAGCTGATCTAGTAGGATTTTCCTGACATTTATTTACTTGCATCTCAGAGCAAAAGCCATGGTCCGAAGAGAGCTTCCAAAGCATCAGAGGGATCTCATTGCTGAAGATGAATAGGAAGTTCACCTTTCAGCATGACAACGACCCAAATCCTCAAAAGCATGGCTTTGCCAGAAGATATTAACATTTTGGAATGGCCCAGCCAGAGCCCAGACCTGAATCCAATTGAACATCTGTGGGGTGATCTGAAAAGGGCTGTGCACAGGAGACGTCCTCACAATCTGACAGGTTTGGAGTGCTTCCATGACATTATCTTAAACACAACCCAAACTGACCAAAACAATAACACAACAACTAGCTGTTAGCTACTAGCTCATTGCGCTGCATAAAGCGGTTGTTGCATGGTGATTTTTACACAAGTGTAACAGTTAACCCTCTGGGGTCGGCAATTGCGCCGGCGCGATAGTCTCGCTTTTTTTCTTATCAGTGCAAAAGAGACTCAAAATACTTGGTTGATTTTGATCTTACATATAAGTGTTGTACATCATTAGATCCTGTTAAGTGTCTATTTTTTGTGGATACTCACAATAAAAACAAAGTGTTGTGCTTTTTGCCAAATAAAGAAAAACAAACATGATGCGAGTTCTGCGTTCTCTCTGTCAGTGAAGTCCATTCTGAAACGCGTCCGTAAACTAACTGTAACTCAGCAAATACTTGTCACCCAGGCACGAGACATATGTCTTTATGAAGCTTGCATTCTCTTTTACATGAAGTAATTTATAAAAAAAACAAATATTTTCAGCTTATGTAATCCGTTTGAAACCAAGGAGAGTACAGTGTGTTTTTTTTTTTTTGTTCTCCCTTCATTATCTGTAATGAGCTGAGACCGCCATGCCCCTGGGCGCTATTCACATGTAAATGGGTGATATGCATCGCACACGCGGGGGGGCGCGTCAGGATCAATGCCATAACAACACAAAGTTTCTTCATGAGATTCACTACTCCGGTGAAGAGGCCCTTCAGATGATTCTGGACAGAGGAAGAATTCACCTTTTCCTCAGAGGAAGATTGCAACTTGGACGACGAACGGCTGCACTTTAAAGAACGAATTGATCCCGCCGAGGATACAAGTTCGGAGTAAGTTGTTTAGTGTTATAATTCCTTTTCTGATCATATGGAACTTATATGAATTTTCAGACTATATTTTGCCTAGTTTTGGCTAGCTTTTGACATCTTACAGGAAAGATTGCCCCACAATATCCCTAACATTCGTGTATGCTCAAGTGTAAACTTTTCAAATGTGATTAAACTCTAAACATATTTGTATATTAAATATATTTCACTCAGTGATTAGCTTATGACACTGATTATCATGCTAAAATACTGCCTTATGCGTAATGTATCTTGTTTGCGAATATCTTGGGCAACACGATTATTTAGTGCAACTATATTTCCGGTAAAATATGTGATAGGCCTAACGTTACTGTCTATGCAATATATTTTTATATGTTCAGTTTTGGTTAGCCTATGACACTACTTATCATGCTTACTGCCCTATGCACAGATGTTTGTGAATACATGTGTAAATGTTTGACATGTAGGCTAGTGATGTGTCGTTCGCGAACGATCCGTTCATTGCGTGTATCACTAAATGCGCGCGGTCTATATGGCCCATCAACAGATACTCGCGGTGACGCGGTCTACGGCCCATCAATAGATATTTCTCAGTCCCATGGCCATCAGACTTTTTTTAATCCATGGCAATTAGTGACTGATAATGATACAGTTTCTTTGATTGTGTTATCAGCATGCTCACTATTTTTTATTTTTTAGGAATGTGTCTGCATCACGCTCCTTCTCCAGCACCATGCAGAGGAGCACGCAGGTGTCGTTCAGTTCTCAGTGCGATCGAGAATCATACTGAGTATGTGCATAAATGTAATATTTTACAGATGAAATGTAGCCTAATTGTGTTTATATTGTCATAATATAAAAGTACATATTCTTGTGTGAAATTACAAAAAAACTACTTTTTTTTTTTATCCATGGAGGACAAAGACATTTCCATGTCCTGCACATGTGACTGAATACAACAAACACATGGGGGGCGTTGACCTGTCTGATCAGTTGTTACAGTACTACACTGCACAACACAAAACAATGAAGTGGTACAGAAAGATCTTTTTACACTTCTTGGACATTGCTTCCAACTCTTTCATTGTGCACAAAGAGCTACATGGTAACTTGTCCCACAAAGTTTATGGAGCAACTTATCCAAGAGCTCTGTGGTGTGTCACAGAAAACGGCACCAAAACGGACCAATAGTGACCATGTACCGGTTCCAGGAGCTGAGCTGACATCAGAAGGCAGGGATGTTGCCACAGTTGGTCGCCGCAATTGTGTGCATTGCACAACAGTGCGTGGTAAAAGGCAATTGACACCATGGAAATGCCAGGCATGCAATGTTCACTTATGTCTTCAGGTGAATAGGAACTGTTTTCAAGAGTGGCATAACGATGTATGACTGTCCATATGTACACAGGCTTCTTTACCACCACATGTTGATTCTTGTGTAAATTCAAGTATGTCTTAAGTTTTATGCAAAGTATTTTTGTAAAGTATAAGTCAGTTGACTTGTATTTGTAGCACTGTGGTCTTGTGAGACACAACATTTAGTTCCTTCACAGAGGAATTACAATAAAACAGATTGAAAAACAAAACATTTGCATCTCATGTCATTCTCAGTTCAGGCTGCCTCACAGCACCTTGATGGGGCATTAGCCTTTGGGGGATTGTCTTTTGTCTCACCTGGTGTGAATCTCATTAATATTCATGTCCATCGACACTCCCACGCATACAGCAATGCTGACCCAAAAACTGACTTACAAATTTTAAATTGTTATATTGTTGTTTGTGAAAGAGTGGTCAGAATGATTTTCACATCATTTTGTAGTAAAAATTCTAACCTACAAGAATGGTGACTCAAAAGTCTTGTGGACAACTGTTCAGTATGTGTTATATGGCCTTATTGTGGTGACAAATTTTTTTTTCCCAAACTTAACCGCGCATAATTATTTTATTTTTTTCTAAAAAATGCAAACATGTACGTCTATTTTGCTTGCATATTATTGTAGCAGAGTTTGTGCTGAATACAGCAAAATTACATGTTGGCCAATTGTAAGTTGCTGAAATAAGCACAAATGTCAGGGCATGTCGAAACATCTCAAGGGCCCCAAAAACACCTCAGACCCCAGAGGGTTAATTTAGAAGTGGAGCTTTCAAACAGAATATAGAGTTAAAAACAAAACGTATCATCCTCCATAATGGATCAACACCAGTCCAGGTCACGCTCCCTCTCATTGCTTGGCGGTTTAGATAGCGTCCATTTGTTCTAACCACTTCCACATTTCCTTGATGGTTCTGTAGTCACTTAAGTGTTTTGTTTTTTTTCTTCCCCTACACTGTTGGTAGGTAGCCATGTGCGGCCAACAGTGGATACACTTCATGAGAGACTTTTTCGTTTCGCTCAAACGCAAACGAGTGGACCATCTGCACCTTGTTTATTGACCAAATCGTGGTTTTGCACATATCCATTTCTTTTTTCACAATTCGAAAGTCACGTGAACAAATGATACCGTTATCAATGTAGCTAACTAAAACTAGCAGGTTGATGTCACGCGTTGACTATTCTCTCTGAACAATAATTGATCTGCAGGATTTTGACATCACATTTAGTATCGGCTTGCTTGGAACCTCGACTGAGGTGGTACTAAAAAAAGTACCAGGTACTATCCACAGTGGAAAACCCCAAAATAGCAAGCAGAGTCGAGTTGAACCTTGCAGTGGAAAAGCCCCAATAATTTCACTAATCATGTCAGCAGCACCTTGGAAAGTGTGAACTAGTACTAGTCAGGTGAAATCACACCATCACTCTGATTGGATTATAAGAGCAGACTGATTGCTATAAAAGGAGGGAAGAAGTGCTTCCAATCATTGTGTTCTTGTTAGGACATGCAGCCATCATCACTTTGCATCAAAATGGCCTCACATGCCAGGAAATTGCTGCAAATAATATTGCACCTGAAAGAACCATTTACCGGATCATAAAGAACTTGAAGGAGAGATGTTCAACTGCAGTGAAGAAGGCTTCAGGACCTCCCAGAGTGTCCAGCAAGCGCCAGGACCGTCTTCTCCTGAGGAGTCGGCTACGGAACCGTGTCGCCACCAGTGCAGAGCTTGCTCAATATTGGCAGCAGGTTGGTGCGAGTGCATCTGCACGCTCAGTGAGGCGAAGACTTTTGGACAATGGCCTGGTGTCAAGAAGGGCAGCAAAGAAACCACCTCTCTCCAAGAAAAACCATCAAGTTTCACCAATACTGGTGCAAAGTTATGTTCTCTGAAGCCCCCTTCCGACTGTTTGGGACTTCGGAAAAATCGATAGTCCTGAGACAAAAAGGTGAACGCTACCATGAGTCCTGTGTCATGCCAACAGTGAAGCATCCTGAGACCATCCATGTGGAGGGTTGCTTTTCATCCAAGGGAGTGGGCTCTCTGCCCAAAAACACGGCCATGACTAAAGAATGGTATCAAAACGTCCTGCAAGAGCAACTTCTCCCAATGATCCAGGAGCAATTTGGTGATGATTCGTGCATTTTCCAGCATGATGGAGCACCGTGTCACAAGGCAAGAGTGATAATGAAGTGGCTCGGAGATCATTACATTTATTTACTCTGGGCAATCCTCAAAAGGTGAATGGACAAGCAGAAGCCCACAAATTGTGACCAACTCCGAACACAAATTATTCAAGAATGGATTGCCATCACTCAGGATTTGGCCCGGAAGCTGATATCCAGCATGCCAGAGCGAATTGCAGAGGTTATGAAGAACAAGGGTCAACACTTTAAATATTGACTCTCTGCGTATTGAATGTTTTTGACAATAAAAGTCTTTAAAACTTGTGAAATGCTTATCATTGTTTTCCAGTATACCATAGAAACATGTGGAAAAAAAAAATTATATACAAATACTGCAGCAGCAAACTTTGCAAAACACAAAATTTGTCACTGCCAATACTTTTGGCCACGGCTGTACATTTAAATATGAGGACGCACAAGAATACATGTAAAACCTTAATTGATGTGACATTAAAATGTGTTAGCAATGACTTCATGCCTCATTCTATGAGAAGAATTCACACGAGGTCAGTAAAATCTGTTGTTTTAACCACTCAATGACGAAAGTAATATTCAGCAGATAAGGTTTAATTTGTATCGTTTACATTCTGAATTAATGATGCTAATGTGCAAACACTCCATATGAGGCCATAGTATGCAACGATTACACTTGGTTATTGCAATTTGACAATTATTGTAGTACTGCAAAAGACTGGTGTATAAAAGAGTGTTAATGTGTAAAATACAGACAAATGAATGATGATGGGCATGTCTGTCTTTGGGCAGATATGTGAATGGCTTTAACTGCAGATAGCACATGAGTGAAAAGGTACATGAGAGTATTTGATTCCTAAATCTGCAACAAAAAAAAACAAAAATCGCTTGACATGTTTTTGGAAAATGCCTTTACACGAACGATCGTACAGATGTAGTTCAGTTTGCACCAGCTCAGTAAAAACTGCATGCTGGTGTGTTCCTGTTTATTGATCTTGAGAGACTAAACAACATAAACAGGATTATCTATTGACCTTGAAGAAGGTGGAGCTTCAGATCTCACCTAACGATGATGTGGATCAATAGCAGTAAAAAGGTGTTTAGCAGCCGGCAAGAAATTTTCCTAAAAGTTCACCAAGGAGAGCCGTTACTAACCACTGAAACAAACGTAAAAAAAACCCTTTTTGACCAGATTTTGTTCTATACGACGTCACACACATCTATTCTTCGATTTCTTGTAATTGTTGCATTTTTTTTTATGAAAAGGAGGGACAAGTTGAAATTTGTTGTGGTAATCAACATTATGCCACAAATGTTGTCGCTTGTACTTGTATTAAACATGGAATACACTTTATAACTGTAAAACATTGGATAGATCTGTTTTCTTCATCACGCCATTGTATTTTAACATGAGGTTCAAGCGCATTTGATCAGACTGATGAATTTAGGTCAATAAGCACATCAGTTTAAAATTTTAACCTGTTGTAAAAATCTGATTTCTGAATATAGTCCTCACTAGCAAAAGGGACCAAGTCGTGAAGTCTGTGCTGAGGAACAAATCAATCGTTTCACTATATTTGACTATTTGCATCATGGATGTGACAGCATACTTTCAGTATGTACATGGAGCCTTATATGATGCAATACATACTGATTCCTCTGCAAAACCTCTAAGGCCACCATTAATCTAAACCATGGTAAAATTCTTGGTTTGATTGGGCATCAATTATAAATCCATCAATCAAGACAGCATGTGACATTTGACTTTCTTTATGTGAAATTCTACACCATGTTCATGCTGTAGCCAACTAATAACGTCAGCCCCAAAACTTGACAATGATCTAACTAGAAACTGAAGCAAAGGCTTCCAGTGGCAAACATAACACACAACACAGCACTGCTGGATGGCTAGTTCCGAGTAGCTTCAGCTAGGCAGGTTGAAAGCTGTGCAAGAAGAGCTAAATCCATGTGTCCTGCTGGAAAGAAAGTTCTCACAGAGCTGAGCACACCATTCTGGACTGGGATATCTTTTAGCTATCTTGTGTGTCCAGTACACCCCACATACCTCATGGTTAGCCGCTAGCTTGATTAAATATCACTCTCCAAAGTGCCCTTCCCTCCCCCGCCTCATCCACAACTGCCTCCACCAGCATCTCACCACACTTCACGAGCAGCACTGCTCATAAACTCCACAAACTAACAACATTGCCTATACACTACCGACTGCACATCTCAAGTTATTAGTTCATTATGCAAGCATGCAACCCTACCGGTGTGGTCATAACTAGTATTAGTGTGGGTAGGTTAGTTTAAAAGACTGTTTGCTACTACAGTCCACACGAACCTCAACAAAACACTAATATAATCGATTAACTGCGTCTCAAAACGGACATGAACGGTAATATCAGCGGCAATCACCTCGTACAGTTCCTCCGTGGCCATCATGTCCCGATAATCTTCGACGTTGCGGCAATCCGTGAGGATTGGTAGACACTTTTTTTTCCTCCAGTTGCAGTTGTCTTTTTTGGCCTCTTCTTTTTTCAGTTTGTCGGGTGAGATGTGCTTGACCCGCACCGTGGATCTCTGCGCCGTCTAGATCTCCGTCTAACACAGTCAAGGGCTAGCCAGCAACATTATAGGTATACCCAAGCATTTCATTCCCGATTAAGTCCAAAAGAGCACTTTTCAGGCAGCAATTTTACCGTAAACTAGTCCGTAGGCAGAGCTGATTACGCGTTCGCCTGCCCTCTCTCAGTTCTGCCACACAGGAAGTCTCAATCGAACGCAGATTAGAGGCTAGATGGGTTTGCACTGCCTGCAACCGTCGAGAATGATAGAGCTGTGTACGATAGTTCCTGTGTTTTACAAGTCTTTATCGGTGTTGATTATGAGCGCAGATCTAATGAATCATTACTAACGTAATAATAGTTCAAACAATAATACAGCGTTAGATGCCACAGGTTTAGCACAGAACCCTAAATGATGAAAAACTAAAATTTAAATGAATACTGAGATATATATATGTATATATATATATATATATATATATATATATATATATATATAAACTTAAACTAGCCTAAGATTATTTACTTATCTTAGCTGGTTTAAACTGGTTTTAGCTAATTTAAGATGGTCTCTCAGCCTGGCCCAGGTCTTAAACTGGGCTGCCTCCTGGCCAACTGGTGTTTAGCTGGTCAGCCAGCGGGTCTGGTGGTGACAGATGCCCAAAACCTCTCTAATACTAGCCAGCAGATCAGCCTGAAAATTGGTGCAATGTTCATTTTATAATCTAATTGTGTTAAGAATTCCTTTTAAAACTCAAAGTGATTGTTCACACCGAAATTAATTGCTCAGCCTCATTCCATGCCATCCCAGATGTGTATGACTTTCTTTCTTCCGCTAAACACAAACCAAGATTTTTAGAAGAATATCTCAGCTCTTTTGGTCAATTTAATGAAAATGAATTGTGGCCTGACATTTGAAGCTCCAAAAATCAATGCAACAAAAATGTAATCCATATGACTCCACTGGTTAAACCAATATCTTCAGAAGTGATATGTGTTGGCAAGAAACAGATCAAAATATATAAGTCCTTTTTTACTACCAATCTCCACTTTCACATAAATGTGACTTACACTGGTGGCCAAAAGTTTGTAATAATGTACAGATTTTGGCCTCATGGAAAGAAATAGGTACTTTTATTCACCAAAGTGGCATTCAACTGATCACAATGTATAGTCAGGACATTAATAACATGAAAAATTTCTATTACAGTTTGAAAAAAAACTTCTTCAAAGAGTTCTCATCAAAAAAATCCTCCACGTGCAGCAATGACAGCTTTGCAGATCCTTGGCATTCTAGCTGTCTGATTGTCCAGATACCTAGGTGACATTTCAATCCACACTTCCTGTAGCACTTGCCATAGCTGTGGCTGTCTACTCACGCACCTTACAGTCTAGCTGATCCCACAAAAGCTCAATGGGGTTAAGATCGAAAACATTCGGGGGCCTGGGTAGCTCATTAACTATTGATGCTGACTACCACCCCTGAAGTCGCAAATTCGAATCCATGCCATCCCAGATGTTTATGACTTTTGTTCTTCCGCTGAACACAAACCAAGAGGGTGTGCTGAGTGACTCCAGCCAGGTCTCCTAAGCAACCAAATTGTCCCGGTTGCAAGGGAGGGTAGAGTCACATGGGGTAAAGTCCTCATGGTCGCGATGAGTGGTTCTCGCTCTCAATGGTGTGCATGGTAAATTGTGCATGGATCGCGGAGAGTAGCATGAGCCTACACATCCTGGGAGTCTCCATGGTGTCATGCACAACGAGCCACATCAAAAGATGCGCAAATTGACTGTCTCAGAAGCGGAGGCAACTAAGACTTGTTCTCCACCCGGATTGAGGTGAGTAACCGTGCCACCACGCGAACCTAGTAAGTAGTGGAAATTGGGCATTCCAAATTGGGAGAAAAGGGGATAATAAATTATCCATAAAACTCTTTTCCAATAATGTGGTGTTCAATGTCTGTGATTCTTTGCCCACTCTAACCTTTTCTTTTTGTTTTTCTGTTACAAAAGTGACTTTCTTTGCAGTTCTTCCCATAAGGCCTGCACCCCTGAGTCTTCTCTTTACTGTTGTGCATGAAACTGGTGTTAAGCGGGTAGAATTCAATGAAGCTGTCAGCTGATGACATGTGAGGCGTCTATTTCTCAAACTAGAGTCTCTGATGTAATTATCCTCTTGTTTAGTTGTATCAGGGCCTTCTACATCTCTTTCTGTCCTTGTTAGAACTAGTTGTCCTTTGTATGAAATCTTCAGTTTTTGACAATTTCAAGTATTGTATAGCCTTCATTCCTCAAAACAATGATTGACTGACAAGTTTCTAGAGATGGCTGTTTTACCTAATATTGACCTTAAGACATGCCAGTTTGTTGCATACTGTGGCAGCTCAAAAACAAACACAAAGACAATGTTAAGCTTAATTTAAAGAACCAAATAGCTTTCAACTGTGTTTGATATAATGGCAAGTGATTTTCTAGTATCAAAATAGAAATTTAGCATGATTACTCAAGGATAAGGTGATGGAGTGATGGCTGCTGGAAATGGGGCCTGTCTAGATTTGATCAAAATTACTTTTTTCAAATAGTGATGGTGCTTTTTTTTTTTACATCAGTAAAGTCCTGACTATACTTTGTGATCAGTTGAATGCCACTTTGGTGAATTAAAGTACCAATTTCCTTCCGAAACAGCGAAATCTGTACATTATTCCAAACTTTTGGCTGCCAGCATATATACTGATCTGTTACTCACACATCTATCATATCGCATCTGAAGATATTGTTTTTTATTTTATTTAACCTTTATTTAACCAGGTTAGCACATTGAGAACACTTTCTCATTTACAATGGCGACCTGGCCAAGATAAAAGCGTCGAGGTACAAAAAACAAAGTTGCACATGTAATTACAAACAAAGAAATTAAAAAAATTACAAGACATTTACAATTTTGTACAAATAGTGCAAAAAGTGTGCAATGTTAGCGTGTACAATGGTCAGACAATAAATTTGCTAACAGTAATTTAAAGGTAGTTAACGGGACAATGGATTCAAGCTTCAAAGATTTTTGAAGTATATTCCAATCATTAGCAGCAGAGAACTGAAAAGACAGGCGGCCAAAAGAAGTACGGGCTTTAGTAGGCATCAGAGTGATATACCTGCTTGAACGAAGGTTCTTTTAGGGGGTTGCTCTGGAAATTAATGATCTTAGATAGGGTGGGGTATTACACAGAAAACATTTGTAAATGAGATGATACCAATGTGTTTGACGCCGTGTATGTAGTGATGGCCAGCCGATTAAACTGTAGAGGTTGCAATGATGGGTGTTGTATGGAGCATTGGTGACAAAACCGATAGCGCTATGATATATAACATCTAATTTTCTAAGGAGAGAATTAGAAGCGGTTCTATAAATTACATCACCAAAGTCAATAATTGGAAGGATAGTTATTTTCACAAGAGCAAGTTTGGCTGGGAAAGTGAAAGAGGCTTTATTACGAAATAAGAAGCCAATCCTAGATTTAATTTTAGTTTGAAACTGATTAATGTGGGTCTGGAAAGAGAGTGAGGAGTCTAACCAGACCCCTAGGTATTTATAATTGTCTACCTGCTCTATTACGGACCAATCTAGTGTGGTAATGCTTGTTGGACAATCAGGTAAAGTGTGAGATCGATTGATAAGCATACATTTAGTTTTTCTAGAATTTAGAAGCAGTTGAAGGGAACGAAAGGAGTGTTTAATATTAGTAAAGCTTCCTTGGAGGTTTTTTAACACAATGTCCAACGCCGTGCCAGACGTATAGAGGATGGTATCGTCTGCATAGAGGTGGATCATAGAGTCACCTGCAGCAAGAGCAACATCATTGATATATACAGAAAATAAAGTCGGCCCGAGAATTGAACCCTGAGGCACCCCTATGGAGACAGCCAGAGGACTGGAGAGTAAGTCCTCTGATTTAACACATTGAAACCTGTCAGAGAAATAATTTGTGAACCAAGCAAGGCAATCATTTGAGAAACCTAGGTTCTTTATCAATTAGAATGTTGTGATTGACAGAATCAAAGGCCTTGGCCAAGTCAATAAAAACTGCTGCGCAATAGTGTTTTTGATCAATAGCAGTTATGATGTCATTTGTGACTAAGTGTGGCTGAAGTACATCCATGACCGGCTCAAAAACCAGATTGCATGTCAGAAAGACTGTGATGAGATTCGAAATGGTGGATGATTTGTTTATTAATAATTCTTTCGAAGACCTTTTGAAAGGCAGGGGAGGATAGAAATTGGTCTATAGCAATTTGGGTCTAAACTATCCCCTCCTTTAAATAATGGAATTACTGCAGCAGTTTTCCAATCTTTCGGTAATTCTGATGAAATTAATGGTTTTAACCACTGGGGTTGTATGGATTACGTTTATGCTGCCTTTATGTGATTTTTGGAGCTTGAAATGTCTGGTCAACATTCACTTGCATTGTATGGACCTACACAGCTGAGATATTCTTCTAAAAATGTTAACATGTGTTCAGCAGAAGAAAGACACATATCTGGGATGGAAGGATGAGTTTTGGGTGAACTATCCCTTTAAGAACATCATGGAAAAGAGGTAAAATGACAGAAACAGAAGGCCATAGCTTCCACAATATATAGATTAAAGATGGTTGGGAATTTGTTTATCATTTGTAATATTTAAGGGTTAGGGCATCTAAAAATGTAAATTCTCTCTTCATTTACTCGCCTTTATGCTGTTCCAAACCTGTAGCAATTTTTTTCTTCAGTGGAACATAAAAGGAGATGTTGTGCAGAATGTTAAACTGAGTCACCATTCACTTTCATTGCAATTTGCATCTTTTTTTCCAAACAACAAACGTAAATGCTGACTGAAGCTATCATTCTGCCTAACATCATCTTTTTGCAACAGCATGAGGGTAATGTTGACAGGATATATAGATATATAGATTTTACTGATATACTTTTACTAAGTAAAAATTTGCTGTTCTTTTCTGCTGCCCCCTTTGGCATAGTACTCACAAAATTGTATTATGTTCATCTTTATTTAAAATATAAACTGGAGTAAAGCTTGGAGAATGTGTAATATCGTTTAACAAATAAAGTAAAAAGGTCATTTAAAATGTTACATTGTATATATCCAGTTAAAAGTATATTAGAGTGATTTTAATTAGAAATTGATTATTCCTGTGATTTTTGTTCATTAGAAAAATGGATGTTAATGGATATTAATTTAAAAAAAAAAATGAAATCTAATATAGTATTCGGGCTGAATGATTTAGAATTTTGATATGTGTATGTATTATTCCAATGACAATAATAATAATAATTTTATTGTTCTTGTACAACATTTAATAATTTTGAGAAATTGAGACTAGAAGTGCATACGGTGAAGCACCTCTTTGGAGAATATTGTCAATAAAAAGTGTTTTTTTTTTTTTTTTTTAATGTTTTAGATGAATATAGAATATCTGATAAATTAATGGATACTTTGTACACTAGCTGTTTTGTGTATGAACTTGTTTATTTCTCAGTGTTGGAAATGTAGCCAATTTACATTTATTCATTTGGCAGATACTTTTATACAAAGCGACTTACAAAAGAGAAAAACTTAAGCGAATCATCTTAAGTAGATAGTGGTACGAAAAGTGCCATATTACAAAGTTTCACTAGCATCAGAATAGTATTCAAAACAGATTAAAGTGCAACAAGATTTTTACTTTTTGAGTGACTGGTAAAATGCTCATGGAAAAGATGTGTTTCAAGTCGTTTTTTTGAAGAAAACTTCTCAGAGAAGTGGTCCAAGCACTGATCCCTGAGGTACCCCAGTAAGAAATTGATTTGGCTTGGATACCTCACATCTCCAGGCTACCTTGAAGGACCTACCTGAGAGATAGGAGTTAAACCAGACAAGCACAGTTCCTGTGATGCCCAGAGTAGAGAGGGAGTGTAGGATCTGATGGTTGACTGTGTCAAAGGCTGCAGAAAAGTCCTGCAGAATCATCAGAATTTCCATACTTACCAAGTAAAAGTGCAGATACCACACAAATCAGAATCAGCTTTATTGCCAAGTATGCTTACACATACAAGGAATTTGTCTTGGTGACAGGAGCTTCCAGTGTACAACAATACAAACAATACCAAAAACAGCAGCAAGACATAGGTAATAAAACAAAAAAAGACTAAAAATAAATAATTATACGTACATAACACTCACCATCATACATACACACACGTAGTGCAAATTTATTACAATCTGTTATATAAAGAACAAAAATACAGTATATTATGTACAGAGCAATGTAAGTAATGGCAGAATAGGACATGTTGGATAATATAAATAGATTTAAACTGTGTATTGCACATAGTTATTGCTCAATGGGGCAATTTAATTGTTCATGAGATGGATAGCCTGAGGGGAAAAAACTGTTCCTGTATCTGACGGTTCTGGTGCTCAGAGCTCTGAAGTGCTGGCCAGAAGGCAACAGTTCAAGAAGGTAATGGGCAGGGTGAGTGGGGTCCAGAGTGATTTTACCAGCCTTTTTCTTCACTCTGGAGGTGTATAGTTCTTGGGGGGGGGCAACCAACAATCCGCTCAGCTGTCCGGACTGTCCTCTGTAGTCTTCTGATGTCTGATTTCGTAGCTGCACCAAACCAGACAGTTATTGAAGTGCAGAGGACCGACTCAATGACTGCTGTGTAGAACTGTTTCAGCAGCACCTGTGGCAGGTTGAACTTCCTCAGCTGGTGAAGGAAGTACAACCTCTGCTGGGCCTTTTTCACAATGGAGTCAATGTGGGTCTCCCACTTCAGGTCCTGTGAGATGGAAGTGCCCAGGAACCTGAATGACTCCACTGCTGCCACAGTGCTGTTTAGAATGGTGCGGGGGGTCAGTGTTGAGTGTTCCTCATAAGTCCACAATCATCTCCACCGTTTTGAGCGTGTTCAGCTCCAGGTTGTTATGACTGCACCAGACAGCCAGCTGTTCAACCTCCTTTCTATATGCAGACTCCTCATCATCTCGGATGAGGCCGATGACAGTGGTGTCGTCTGCAAACTTCAGGAGCTTGACAGAGGGATCCTTGGTGGTGCAGTCATTTGTGTAGAGTCAGAAGAGTAGTGGGGAGAGCACACATCCCTGGGGGGCACCAGTGCTGATGGTACAGGTGGTGGAAGTGAATTTTCCCTGCCTCACAAGCTGCTGCCTGTCCTTCAGAAAGATGGTAATCCACTGACAGGTAGAGGTGGGAACAGGGAGTTGGTTTAACTTAGTTCGGAGAATGGCTGGGATGATTGTGTTGAAAGCCGAGCTGAAGTCCACAAAAAGGATCCTTGCGTATGTCCCCGGTCTGTCCAGATGTTGCAGGACGTGATGCAATTCCACATTGACTGCATCATCCACAGACCTGTTTGCTCTAAGCAAATTGAAGGGGATCCAGAAAGGGTCCAGTGATGTCCTTTGGGTGTGCCAACACCAGCCTCTCAAATGACTTCATGACCACAGATGTCAGGGCGACAGGTCTGTAGTCATTAAGTCCTGTGATTTTAGGTTTCTTAGGGACAGGGATTATAACTGAGCATTTGAAGCAGCATGGGACTTCACACTGCTCCAGTGATCTATTGAAGATCTGTGTGAAGATGGGGGCCAGTTGATTAGCACAGGAACAAAGGCACACTGGTGAGATGCCATCTGGGCCTGGAGCCTTCCTTGACCTTTGCTTCCAAAAGACACAGCACACATCGTCTTCACAGATCTTGAGTGCAGTTTGTGTAACAGGAGGGGGGAGGAGGGGGGTTGCAGGAGGTGTTAATGTTTGTGTGAAATGAAGGTCCGAGTGAGTGTGGGGTGTGAAATTGGGCAGTTCGAATCTGCAATAGAACACATTCAGGTCATCAGCCAGTCGTTGGTCCACCACAGGGTTGGGGGTAGGAGTCCTGTAGTTAGTAAATTGTTTCAGGCCACTACACACTGATGTCGTTAGCTGAAAACTTGTTTTTCAGCTTCTCAGAGTAGCTTCTTTTAGCCACTCTGATTTCCTTATTCAGTGTGTTCCTGGCCTGATTATACAAGACTCCATCCCCACCCCTGTAAGCATCCTCTTTGGCATGACAATGCTGTCTGAGTTTTCCTGTGAACCATGGTTTATCATTGTGTAACTTAAGTAAAAGTCATCCATTTAAATATTACAAGTAAAAGAAAATGTTTTACTTATTGTTTTACTTATTAGCTTAAAGTAAAAGTACTACAAATTCAAATCCGTTCATCCTATAAATTGCAGCCCATTCATGTTAATTTTTTAGCCATATAAATGAGTCTCATATAGGTAATATTGGATACAATTAATATTAACTTTCATAATTAAGATTATCTCTTCAGTGGTCAAATACTTTTACTTTTTATTGTTTTTATTTATTTTATTCTAAGTAAAAAGTATATCTAAGTACCTGAGATGCAAATTAGCATGTGCTATGTACAGAACATCTGTGTTCGTTTTTGATTTTTTTTTTTTTTTTTTTTTGCTGTTCCGATACAAATAGATAATTAGGAAGATAGTTCAGTAGACAACAAGAGTCGCAGGTAGATAACGACTGGTATTATATTCAAAAACATAATCTATAGTTCGTTAAAATGAGCATATACAGAATATAACTAATTTAAACAATAAATAATTTTATGATGTACAGATTTACTTATTCTGTTCCTGAGACATTATGAGTTGAAGCTAACCTTTAAAAAAAATAGTTACTACACTACAAGCTATTAACAATAGAGCTTAACTATTTTTTTTTATCCTGTTGTATACTATGTTGTGGCAATAAAAAAAGAAAACAAAAGAAAAACATTTAACCTCATGACCGGTAGGTGGCGTAACGCCGCACCATTTCGGTCGCCTCCAAGATTTTGACACGAGGAAGAGCGTTTTCCGCCTGAAGGCGGGGTCACCATCTCGGCTGACAATGGTTGGCCATTGAGACTTGAGAGGGATCCGCAAGATCAACATAAGTACAGCGAATATAACAGCCGACCTTTCGTTTTGGAATCGGATCGATCGGAGTAGGCGGGCAGCTGTGTAACTGTGCATCGTAACGTACGGCTGACGTTATCTGACTGCAGTCATGTCCGAGGACCCGAGCTCTCAACCTTGGTCTATCAACAAGGATGACTATGAGCTACAGGAGGTGATCGGTGAGCTAACTCTATCCACACGCGTTTAGAATACATGCATTATGAAAAGATGACAAATAAGACATCGGTCTTAACATCTCTGGAGCCAAAATGGTCTTTGTTATTTCAGTTCTCCATTAGTAATTGAGTCATAACGATGTTCAGTCTGTGTATAGGTTCGCTCGACGTGCTAACTAGCCACCCGTCATGTCAGCAGACTGTAATGCTACAACACAATGGCTGATAGACTTATTGGTTCATTTTGGAATTTAAAATGTGGTGTAGATGACATATGTATTGTTTAGTGCTTAAATGCCCATTACAATTGAAAACTTGTGTGGTTGAATATTAGCACACTGGCAGCCTTTGCTGCCTGTCCAAGGCAGACTGAATCTCAGCCTACATTTCTCTAGAGTCAAACTGCACAAGTAATCAAGTAACGTTTATGCAATTAAGCTGTTGTCTAGATGATGACATCAATGTTGTGGGGGCTCTTTGACTAACCATATAAACAGTCATGAACTGGCTGTGATGTCCCGGGACTTCTGTGTATGATTTTTCAGCCCCTTTTGACAAAGGAAGTTGTCATCAAGCAAAAGGAAAGAGAATGTTAATATGAATGCAAGGCCGTTCTATTTCATTGGACATTTGAAATTGTCTGAAATAGAGGCATTTTAAGGCGTCAGTTAAATTGTATGTCAACCTTCTAAAATTGGGTGTTTGAGCATTTGGGAATATTTCATCCAAAAATGAAAATCCTGTCAACATTACCCTCATGCTGTTGCAAAAAGAAGATGTTAGGCAGAATGATAGCTTCAGTCAGCATTTACGTTTGTTGTTTGGAAAAAAAGATGCAAATTGCAATGAAAGTGAATGGTGACTCAGTTTAACATTCTGCACAACATCTCCTTTTATGTTCCACTGAAGAAAAAAATTGCTACAGGTTTGGAACAGCATAAAGGCGAGTAAATGAAGAGAGAATTTACATTTTTAGATGCCCTAACCCTTAAATATTACAAATGATAAACAAATTCCCAACCATCTTTAATCTATATATTGTGGAAGCTATGGTCTTCTGTTTCTGTCATTTTACCTCTTTTCCATGATGTTCTTAAAGGGATAGTTCACCCAAAACTCATCCTTCCATCCCAGATATGTATATCTTTCTTCTGCTGAACACAAGTTAACATTTTTAGAAGAATATCTCAGCTGTGTAGGTCCATACAATGCAAGTGAATGTTGACCAGACATTTCAAGCTCCAAAAATCACATAAAGGCAGCATAATTGTAATCCATACAACCCCAGTGGTTAAAACAATATCTTCAGATGCGATATGATAGATGTGTGATGTGTTAAACTGGAATGTTTCCAGTGGTCTTCAAAATAGTTGCAATAGGTGTAGTAAGAAACCGATCAATTTAGTCCTTTTTTACTACAAATCTCCGCTTTCACATTGTTTCACATTCTGAAAGTGAAAGTTGAGGTTTATAGTAAAAAATTATAGAAATATTGATCTGTTTCTCACCCAAAGTGATTGCATCGCTTTAGAAAGACATAGATCTAACCACTGGAGTCATATTAGGGCTGGGCGATATGTTGCCCGCCTGTTACAGGTAGAGGAGCCATATCGTCATCGGGATCTTTGTAAGTCATCATCGATATCAGATTACGTCGTCCTGTCGCCCAGTCCTAAATCCTATGGATTATTTTTAGATTGCCTTTATGTTTTTTTTTTTGGTTTTTTTTGTAGTTCTGGCCACCATTCACTTGCATTGAAAAGACATACAAAGCTGAAATGTTCTTCTAACAATCTTTGTGTTCAGCAGAAGAAAGAAAGTTATACACATCTGAGAAATGATGAGAGAATTTTCATTTTTGGGTGAACTATACATTTAAAATGTTTTGATTTTGTGTATTTTTATCTCTCATTGTTTTTTTTCTAGCCTATATCGATGTAATTTAAATGAGAATTTTCTTTATTTTTGAATCTTGTCATCTTGTATTTAATAGGGAGCGGAGCAACAGCTGTGGTCCAGGCAGCATATTGCAAACCCAGGAAGGAGAAAGTGGCCATTAAACGCATCAATCTTGAGAAATGCCAGACCAGCATGGATGAGCTTCTGGTAATGTTTTGCTTACTGGTCATAAAAAAGACACCTCACCGAAAGGTATTTGATTAGGGTAGAGCAACTGCTTAAACCGGTTATTTATGGATGGTAGTTTAGTCTGGCACTCTTAAAGATAATGTGCTGTCTCAGGGGTATTTCAGAGTCTAGGGCTCATTGTAGAGTAAGGTACTGCAGTCTAAGAAATTAAAATTTTTGGACTGATCAGCACTCTGTAAGCCATTCACATCTGTGACGCTTTAGTCGCATTTCCACTATCGGGCCAGTGCGAGCCAGGGCAATCAACTGGTCAGCCAGGGCCAATAGCCTCGAGTCCAAAATCTATCTGCATTCCCACCATCGGACTAATAGCCCCACAGCATTGCCCTTAAAACGCCGCCCTGGTGCCAACGTCACACACCCTGCCCTTTTCACAAGCAAGAGGAACGCTCAAGCTTAGGAATCAGACTCTGAAGACTATCTAGTTCTTGAAATGAACAATCGTGGCCTTCTTTAGACCAAGGGTAATCGGCAGGCCAAAGGCGCATGGCTGTTGGCCCCGTGCAAGACCTGAGGAGGCACGATGAAGTCCCGGAAGTGACAGTGGAAACGCAACTTTCCCTGGCACGTACTAGCATGCCCTCATTTGGCCCGATAGTGGAAACGCAGCTATTGATATGCCTTTAATTATTATTCTTTTGTTTGTTTTTTTCCAATTGTCTAATCGTCTTACCTGTCTTGATAGAATGAGCCAGAAAGTTTGATTTGTATTGAATATGCAGCCTGAAACAAATGACATGTACAACTGTTCAAGTATACAGTCAACAAACCTATAAAAATACCTGCGATCACTTGGAAAATATAGACAAACCATACATTTTCTTATAAGTCTGTTTATTCATGACATCTCTCCTCAGTCTAAACGTTATTATTATGCTTTACACTGAGTTTATAAGGCTATTTGAAGGCCTATTTGAAGCAAAGCAGAGCTTGTATAGTTGGAACAATCTAGGAGTAAATTGTGATGTCTGTCTACTCTAAGTCTGGTTAAATATATTGTTGCTGCCATTGAAAACAGCAGTTTGCCAATATGTTAAAGGTTGCTATGTGGACTGCTGCAGACTGCAATTTTAGACATTACGCAATGTACATCTGATTCAGGGTCTGTCTTGTTTACCCCGGTTAATGATCTTTTTGCCAAGCGGCCGGATCATGACGTAACTTAGGTCATGTGCAAGGCAACCACATGTCTTTAAATCAGAGAAGTATTAAACTGGCACAGACACCAGGAATGAATTTTTTTGGTCTGTGATTACACTATATATCCGAGTTAGAATGTCCTCTGAGAGAGGACTGGGTAACTACTGTTGCTTTTTTTTATAATTAGGTTTGATTTTTGGCTTTAATTACTTTTAACAATTTATTCTAGATTTAAGATTAGTTTGTGTACACAGGGTTCCCACAGTCATCGAAAAAAAAAAAAAAAAAAAAAAACATTACCAAGTTATGAAACTTTCTGAATTCAGTATCCATTTTTGCAGTTATGCATCACTTTTTGAACGTAATCTCCATTTTTAAAAAACATATCCAATAATCGAGAAAGTCTGAATAAATCATGGAAATTCATTGGTATGCAACTTGTTTACAGATTTAAAGTATTTTTGGAAATAAATGCAGTTAGCTTTTACTTATTTATTGATCACTGAATGTCTCTGCATTCGTCTGTTGAAGTTTTGTGGCATCAACCCCACATACAGTTAAATTTAAATGTATATACATCTATTTATGTTTAGAAGGGAAATAAATTAACAGCACAAATTATTGTTACCTCAGAGATGCTTGTGCATCAGACACAGGCAATGTCCTTACTGAAACAGAAAATATGATTGGTTGGCAAATATCCAATCGTGTCTGAAAACAGCGTTCTGATTGGTGTATCCGATTCGTTGGATATTCTGTCTTGCCAGTGGCATCAATTCTCGAATCTCTGTACACTTTAAATATATATGCAGGGTTCGGAGGGTTACTTTTGAAATGTATTCCACTACAGATTACATGCGGTAAAATGTCATTTGTAATGTATTCCGTTGGATTACTTAAAGTCAGTAACATATTCTAAATACTTTGGATTACTACTTCAGTACTGGTAGATTTTTTTTCACTTGTTTTGACTATAAAAACTCTGCCAGTACATTAAGACAAAAATACACGTTAAAAATAAGTTCTCTGAAAAACTTGATCTTATGCAGTGTTGTTTCTAAAACAAGATTAATAAAACTGATCTTGTATCAAGGATTTTTAGATATTTTTACAGGAAAACAATACAAAAATGATTAACAAGAATATGATTTCTGCTCTAATATTAAAGGTTTTACTAGAAGAAAAAAAAATGATGATCCAACGTGAATTTTCGTGATAAAAAAATATGAGCATGCTGTAACGTGCATGTAAAATGACTAGAAATATAATTTTAGATGAACATAAAGCTGTCAATTTACACAAGGTTTATTTCTATTTCTTCTGATCCAAACTTGCTTCTCTGTCTGCTTGTATGAATGTGACACATAAGAAAGTGTTTCACCGCTGTTCAAATGCACTTCTGATCACATAATTTGTGTATAAATGTTTTCCATCTGAAAGGACTAAATATTAAATGAAACAAATGAAAATAAAATGCAAAGTAATCTCTTCAAAATACTTTTTGAATGTAACTGTATTCTAATTACCAATGATTTAAATTGTAACTGTAGTGGAATACAGTTACTTATATTTTATATTTTAAAAACGTAATCCCATTACATGTATTTCGTTACTCCCCAACCCTGTGTGTGATATATATATGTATATATGTATGTGTGTGTATGTATGTATATGTGTGTATGTATGTACATACATGCATATATATACACACACACATATATATATATATATATATATATATATATATAGATAGATAGATAGATAGATAGATATACATACATACATACATACATACATACATACATGTGTGTATATACACATACATACATACATACATACATACATGTGTGTATATACACATACATACATACATGCATACATACATGTGTGTATATACACATACATACATACATACATACATACATACATGTGTGTATATACACATACATACATACATACATACATACATGTGTGTATATACACATACATACATACATACATACATACATGTGTGTGTATATACACATACATACATACATACATACATACATACATGTGTGTATATACACACACACAATTCACTCAACTGTGCTGCGGCATCACGTAAGTAGACTGAAAATGTTCTGGGTCAAAAGTCTACTCGTTATTCTGGTGGCCATACACGTTTTTTTTTTTTTCAGGTGGGCATATGCAAAAATCCTAAAAAAGATAGGTGGGCATACCATACACTACTTCTGAAGGTCCTGGTTTAGCAGTCAAGGGTGATCTGAACGGGCCTTTTGTTTGCAATTACTTGCCAATGTTGCCTTTCAAAAGCTGCTGTTTGTGTGCAAATATTAACTTCCTAACATTTCTTTCATTCTTTTTTTTTTTTTTTAGAAAGAGATCCAAGCAATGAGCCAGTGCCATCACCCAAATATTGTGTCTTATTACACCTCCTTTGTGGTTAAGGATGAGCTTTGGCTTGTCATGAAGTTGCTCAGTGGTGGTTAGTTTCTTCATCGATTATACTTGCTTTTTGCTTGCATGTCTTGAGGAGGATAACAAAAAGGGTATTGAGATAAAGCGCTATGTAATACAACATACTTCCACTTATCTCTGTTTACAGGCTCAGTTCTTGATTTTATTAAGTACATAATTTCCAAAGGGGAACACAAATCGGGTGTGATGGATGAGGCCAGCATCGCCACCATACTAAAAGAGGTGCTAGAGGGTCTGGATTATCTGCACAAAAATGGTCAGATTCACAGGTATACAGATATGCTCTCACCTCAACCTTGTTTGGTGTCATGTATAATGGGATATGTGTAGGTTTGGCTTCATTTTCCATTCTTAAAGACACCATGAAATCGAAATTGGAGCTTTGTTTCTTTTAATCCATATCTGTTAGCTTTGAAGACATCTCTTTGCTAGTATACTCCTGAAAGTTGACAAAAATAACCTTTAGCAGAGATGGGCTTTTAAAATGTATTGTCTTTCTCAGAGTAAAATTTAACATTAATTTTGAGAACTCATCTTGCACTACACAAATGTTTTGTCCAATCAAATGCTTTTTGGATTCTCCCTCCCCATGCAGCCATCTTGCAAGTATTGCAAATTATGGTAAATGGCTGTGACATACAAGTACTGTTGGACATTAAGAAATATGGATGGGGCCTTTGATATGTCCCATCCAAACTTCCTGTTTAAAAAGGAAATATGTCAGCTAAGGAAAGAAAAACATTCGTTAAGCAATTTCATGTGGTCTTGTTTGCTGTGTCAATACACTGATATGGGCTTTTCTCTGAACAGGGATGTTAAGGCTGGAAATATTCTTTTAGGAGAGGACGGCTCTGTACAAATTGCAGGTTTTTCTCTCAATGCATCTTATTACAACCTTATTCTGATCTTTGATTAAATAATTTGATACACAATGTCAATTAAAGGGATAGTTCACCCGAAAATTCAAATTCTCTGATTAGTTACTCGCCCTCATGCCATCCCAGATGCGTATGGCTTTTTTTTCTTCTGCTGAACACAAACAAAGATTTCTTAGAAAATATCTCTGCTCTGTAGGTCCATATAATGGAAGTGAATGGTGATCAGGCCTCCTGAAGGCTCAAAAATCACAAAGGAAACACAAAAGTTATTCATACTATTCCAGCAGTTTAATCCATATCTTTAGTATCGATATAATTCACCTAGCAAATTGCTTCTGAGTATATGGATTAAACCACTGGAGTCGTTTGGATTACTTTTATGCTGCCTTTTATTTTATTTTTGGACCTTTGTGGCATTGTATTGACCTACACAGCTGAGATATTCTTCTAAAAATCTTAATTCATGTTCTGCAGAAGAAAGAAAGTCATACACATCTGGGATGGCATGAGAGTGAATAAATGAGAAGTATCATTTTTGAAATTTAAGAATATAGAGAATGTGAAATATTTCATGAATTCTTTCAAGCTTATAAAGAATGATCTTATCTGAATACAATAGGATTGTTTTAAAAGGGGATAGTGAAAATTCTCTAATTTACTCACCCACTTTTAGTTCCAAATCTGTATAACCTTTTCTTCATTGGAACACAAAAGGAGATGTCTATTCACTATCATTGTATGGATAATATAACCAAGGAAAGCAAATGGTGACCATCATTGCCAGTCTATGTAAATCTCCTTTTGTGCTCCATGGAAGAAAGAAAGTCATATGAGTTTGGCTGCTGTATGCAGAAAAGAATATAGTATACACACTAGATTGATATGGGTAAGATTTTGATCGATTTATTGTCTCCTTTTTCCAAAGACTTTGGAGTTAGTGCCTTTTTAGCCACTGGGGGAGACATGACTAGGAATAAAGTGAGGAAGACATTTGTAGGAACTCCCTGCTGGATGGCCCCAGAGGTGATGGAGCAGGTTAGTGTTGACCAGTTAAACAAATATTTCACTTGTATCTTAAAGCTGGTCTATGTAAGATTTTTTTGGTTAAAAATGAACATTGTAATTTATTGATTGAGTACATAAACAATGAGTGTTCAAAATAATGTCCTTTCTGAACTTTATTTCGGTAAGCCTATAAAAATAATTTGTATTTTGAACTGTTGGGTCAGATTTGACACAAAATTGCTGGCTTATGTCGTTTCTCTTTGGGTCATGATGTCATGTCCGTAAACACAAGAAAGAAGTGCTGGCTGTCATGTTTTCTGGCTGAGGACGCTGTTCAGTTCAGTCCGTCAGTCAGTCACAGTCACACAGTTCACGGTGGCATCGCTGCAGTCTGGTTTATCCGTTATCCATCTGGCAAAGTTATTTTACTGCTATAATGCTTGGAATTGGATACAGTATGTTGTCTGGTAGGGGTAATACTTTTATGAATGCACATCCTGGACTTAAAAGCGGAGGTCCGTGCATTAAGGGCCGTGCAAACATCACTATTAACCCATGGATTCTGGTTGTGGTAGATCCGTATTGTTTTGGTCGGAACAACGTCCTCTACGCACTTTCTGATGAAACGCGTTACGCTATCAGCGTAAACCTTGATGCCGTCATCAGAGGTGGACCGGAACATCTCCCAGTCCGCATGATCAAAACAGTCTTGTAGCACAGAGTCTGATTGGTCTGACCAGCACTGGATCATTCTGAGGGTGGGTGCTTCCTGTTTCAGTTTCTGCCTGTATGCGGGCAGAAGCAGAACAGAAGAGTGGTCTGATTTGCCAAATGGTGTGCGGGGGAGGGATTTGTAGCCATCCCGGAAAGGAGAATAGCATTTGTAGCAATCCCAGATAGGAGAATGTATCAGTTTCTGTGAGGACATGTGCATTCCTACTAGGACTAGGCAACCCATGGTTTACAGCAAAACTCAAGGCAGCTTCGTCAGGCCAAAAGGATGCTTACTGAAGTGGGGATTAAATCTTGTACAATCAGGCCAGGAACACACTGAATAAGGAAATCAGAAGGAATTCACTTATTAAATTGATAATACAATATAATTATATTATTATACAATAGTAATAATCATATTAAAATATACTTGTAACTGGTGGTGATTCAGGAGAGTCCCCTGTTCTCTATGTAAAAGCGCTTTGAGTATATTGTCAGAAAAGTGTATAATTCATTCAAAATGCGTAAATTACAGGCGTTGTTTATATTCATCAAAGCAAGTAATATTTTTAAATGTTTAATCATATAACAATTATATCAACATGAAAATTGCACATTATAACTCCATCTCTGAATATCTTCCCGTCATGATCACACACAGGCGATGTCCAGGTAACCTCAAATCATGAGATGCTTCCACTAGAGCAGTAGTGTCGAAACACGATGGACGTAATGTATTCTTCCGCAAATTGCTTGCAATTTTAAATTTTAACTACAGATATTGCTAGAGAGCACAAAATTACATAGTGCAGCTTTAATATATTGTGGAAACATGAAATTAATGTCTTTATGAGTTCATTATAATGTTTTTGCTCATCTATAGGTTAGGGGTTATGATTTCAAAGCTGATATCTGGAGTTTTGGGATTACAGCTATTGAGCTGGCAACCGGGGCTGCTCCATATCATAAATACCCACCAATGAAGGTAAACTGGAAGTCACTATTTATACTCCTGAGAAACCATACAAATGGACCATGCAAACATAAATAATCATTCAAAGTCACTCAGCCTTTGTTAGTGGACTATGACTTCCTTTGTAATGGTTTGTGTTACCTTCATTCCTTCCCACTTGTTGGTGCTGTAGGTTCTCATGTTAACACTGCAGAATGACCCTCCTTGTCTAGAGACTGGAGTTACAGATAAAGAGATGGTCAAAAAGTATGGGAAATCCTTTCGGAAGATGATCTCCTTGTGCCTCCAGAAGGATCCAGAGAAACGGTAGTGCAATACTCAAACAAGTTTGATTTCTGAAGTTCACTGGTTTTTATTTTTTATACTTGTTGATTATGACAATGTTGCCACAATTTTCCTTTTGTAATTTTTTTTTTCTTGATCTTAATAATCTGTCGGTGTCCTCCTAACAGTCCAGCAGCTGCTGACCTTTTAAAAAACAAGTTCTTTACAAAAGCCAAGGTAAGAGAATGAGAATAGAAGTGACAGTTACCATGTCCCCAATGATAATCTAAGTGCGCAAATGTTTAGTCTATTTTGTGTAATGAATGCTGGCAGTTATTTAGTTTGTCTAAAGCAGCTGTCGCCTAAACATTCCCAAATCCCTGGTCCAGCATGACTGGTTTACTGTAACAAATACACAGGATTAGGGTTTCTAAAGGCCATTTCCTGCTCATGAGTTATAGTCTACATTCTGACGAATGCACTGCTTGCTCAGCAGAATATTCTTCTCTAATGGCTCAGTGGCACTGTAGTCTTTGCATAAACATCAAGGCCTGTTTAGCACTGCAGTGCAGCATTACTACCCACAGAGGATGCTGTCTTTACATTGTATCTAATATTACATTGTATATCTCATATGTCTCAAAAAGCTTTTAAGAATAGCTTGACCTTGTTTTAAGTTTTAGCAAAATTGCTATTAAATATAAAATATTAGGGAATAACTTGTTTATTACAAATATGTACTTATGTTTTCCACGGGCAGGCTTGTATGTAGCATGCTATAAAATAAATATGTTTCCCCAAATTCCTTCAGAACACTGAATACTTGAAAGAAAAGTTGCTGGAAAGGGCACCAACAATAGGAGAGAGAGCAAGGAAGGTGGGTATCAAAATAACTGACTATTATGTAATGTAATGTTTCACTTCATGTGAAATTAAAAGTATAGCAGTTGTGCTTCATTTGTTTTTGTGTGTATGTGCATTTGTTTGTATGTAACAGGTGCGGAGGGTTCCGGGCTCCAGTGGGCGTCTCCATAAGACTGAGGATGGAGAGTGGGAATGGAGTGATGATGAGCTAGACGTGGAGAGTGAGGAAGGCAAGGCTGCAGTGTCTGCATTGCGGGTGAACACTCGTCCACTACACAAACCAACTCACCGGTCCAACCAAATAATCAAAACTATCTTATCTGAGATAAAAAAAAAAAAAAAAAAAAAGGTTAATTATTGAAAGGTTGGAATTAAGGTGGTTGTTTTATCTCCTAAATTCAGTATGATTAATTATATTAAAAAAAATTATGTAATTTATCATGTTCCCTGACTCTGGAAATTCCATAATGTCTTTCAGTTATCTGAATTATTATTTTTATTTATATATACGCATACATTTTTCTTAATCGCAATTAAATCGCAATTGAGAATTAATAGCATAAACAAGCATAAACACTGGTCAGAAGTGCAGAAGCTTTGAGATGTGTCCGTCCGGAGTCTTTAGACAGACGCACACACCATAAACGCATACAGAATTGATTCGGTGTCTGGTTATAAAGTTATGGGGAAAAGAGCTCTTAATGCTATTTGTTGTATAAAGCAAGCATAGATGGAACTTGTGACAGAAATCAATAATTATTCAGATTAAGTAAGGTAAATTTTAATTTCCACAGATGCACATCAGGTCTTTACTATCACCAAAATGCAGAATGAGACATTTTTGTCTGCAAGCACTTTTCACGTGGAGATCAAAGCTGCGCTTGACGCTGGCGTTGATGCCCTGACGTGATTAATGAACAAGGCTTCACGATTGCTATAGCCATAGTCTTCCAGATGATTAATATTGTGGAGGATGAGAGTTTAAGAGATTTAATGACCATTGCAATAAATATAATACCTAATTCTTTCAATTATCAAACTACCACTTTGGGAAACATTTAATGTAACTTGAATTGGTGCCATTTTAGTGCATTTCTATCTTTATACTGTGGAAGGCTTTGTTTGGAAAATGTTAATAATGCGTTATATTGTGGCATATCGTTTTGATTTCTTAAGAAGGAAAAATGCATTTTGTCAGGAAGTATATTTGGAGTCAAATTTCAGCACTTTCAATATTTGCGATTAATCACGAATAACTATGAAATTTTTTTTATTAATCGTGATTAAAAAATGTATTGACTGACAGCACAAATATATATTACATACAATACAATATATAACATTACATATTGCTTTTTCAGAAAATTTTGATAACCGAATTATTGTGATTTAATTCGACAGTAATTCAGTAAATAATTTAAGTCATTGGGGTTCTGCAGACAGAAAAGACTAAAGTCTATCTAGTGCAGTGCTACTGAACATGTGGCCCCCGAGCCATCTTTTACAGCCTGCGTTATGATTTCATCATAAAAAATTTATTTGTCAATAGCCTATCAAATGTGTCTGAATTGTGAGGTGTCCATTTTGAAGAGTATTTATGGTAGTTCTATGTCGCTGAATCGCAGTAAGAGAGGACTGTTACAAGATGTAAGGAATGATATAAAAAAACAGAATATCTGAGCATAGCTGATGTTACATGAGCGCAGTGGTCAAGTTTACGTGCACGTTCATAGAAACAGTATGTGTGCACGCGCATGGTCTGTCAATCAAACTGGCACGCTCTCAATCTCATTAAAATTGCCTCATCACTGTACAAATCTGTTTCAAACCTGCTTGAAGAGCTCACCAGAGATACTGTTTATGCTCTTTTGGGGCTAATATTGGATATATCTCACTTGTCTTTGAATGCTTCTCTGGTGTGATGTTGAAAACTTGTGATGTTTATTAACAGATTCTTTGACAGTGTCGACAGAACTGATCATATCTGTTTTCTTTATTGCAATGAATGTGGCTCTTTTTTATAATGTATAAAATATACATTGTTTACATATATAAAAATTAAGAGCATGGCATTGAAGGCTACAAAGCTTTGCAGTCCCTGAGCTTTCCAAAGTTGAGTAGCCCTGATCTAGTCTATAATCTAGTATTATCTAATCTGTGTTTTATGAGAAAGCATTTATTTCTAAACATCTGTGTTTCTCTTTTCTTAGTCACCAAGGGTCAAAGAGGAAGCTGTGCAAACTGCCAAGGTGAGAGTTAAATCCAAATCCTAAATGACTTGATTAACCCCTAAACCATTCTGAAGAAAATCATATAGTATAATCATATATCACTATCAGAGTATATAGTATTGTGCACTAAATCTTGTTTGCGGTTCTTAAAGATCTTTTCAAGGAATCCGCCAAGCTTCCTGCTGGCAACAACTGCAGGTCAGTCTGAAGTGCCCCAAACTGTAGATGAAACCTCCACGATATCGGTGTCTTGTCCAGGCTCCCAGGTAAGCTCCACTGTAGGGAGTCATTTATATATAGAAGCAGTGTCAGCATTAAGAATGACCTAATTAGTGAAGTCTGGTCATAATTTAGGTTTAACTTCTTACATCTTGCTATTGTGTCCCAACAGGCTGTTGGTGCACCAACTGCAACAGGGCTGGACTTGGCCAAGACCATCAGCCTAGTCCTAAGACTAAGGTATTTGGCATCATTGAGTAACTTGCTGATAACTATCATTTTATAACAATGTTTTTGGTATATTACAAGCAATCGAGGATTATTTGAACAATCACGTGTCTTGTTAAAGAGACACTAAACATTGTGCTACATTTGGCTCATTGTGATGGCATGGTCAAGTCATTTTTATTTGTATAGCGCGTTTCACAACATGCATCATTTCAAAGCAGCTTTACAGGAAATCATGAATTACAAAAAAATACATAAAAATTTAACTAATGTTTTACAGTGGTCATGGTGTAGATTGATTTAAATATGATTAATTAACAGTTATACAAGATGCCAAATAAAAAAACCAAGACAAATGCTTTACAATAATTTAACATATCTTTTAAATGATTTTGTTTTATGACAGGAATACAAAGAAAGAGCTAAATGATATCAGATTTGAGTTCATGCCAGGGAGAGGTTTGTGCTGTTCACTGGAACTCTGCTCTTTAGATAAATTTGAAGACTTGACATAGATTCTAATCTAGGTCACAAACAAAATGTAATTAAAATATACATTTTGCCCTCTCTATCCAGACACCGCTGATGGAGTGTCTCAGGAACTTGTGTCTGCAGGCCTGGTGGATGGGAGAGACTTAGTCATTGGTAAGTGTGTTGAGTTATTATGAAAGATGTTGCTGCCCTTTTAGCAAATGCCTTTAAAGTTGACAGTAAAATGTTTTAAATTTAGGATTTGCCTTTTACTTGTGCTTTTGACTTTTATAGTTGCAGCCAATTTGCAGAAAATTGTTGATGATCCTCAAACCCACAGAAATGTCACTTTCAAACTGGTAAGTTATTTAAGGCCCGTTTCACAGTTCATGCAAATGCATATTTTTTTCAGCGCCCTTGTTAACGGCATTCACACTGCATAGCGAAAGCATACATAATAGTAGAGTTTTGGCGCTAAGTATATTTTGTTGCGCGCATTGCTTGTGCATTTAGCATCATGTTTATCTTTGTTCCGTTTAGGCATCAGGAGTGGACAGCTCTGAAATTCCAGACGATGTTAAACTCATGGGATTTGCTCAGCTGAGTATAAGTTAAAACGTAGTATTATCAGCAACTGTAAAACACAGACTTCTACGCACAAGAGTGCATTGTAAATGCTTTCATTGGCCTAAAGAAACCACTACTGCCAAAGGGACAGAAGGAACCTGACACCACATAGGATGAACAAATGGTTGAATAGGACTGCAGCCGAGTTCATAGGAGCACTCCTCAGATGTTTACAGTATTCATTTATGTTATCTTCTGTTGCTTTAAACATTTGCACAATCTGAACCAACTTTGTATACTGGTAGATGTCAAAAGAATGCCTTATTTTCGATAGTACTACTGAATTTACAACTTTAGGTAGATTGTAGCTGTGGATCTTATCTGTGAAATGAATGAGTGACTGTGAGTGCTGTGTATATCAATGGAGAATGCTCCGGGGAGGATTGTCATTCAAAAGCATTTAAAAGACTCGCACACAGTGCATGTTGACACACTTATAAAGTTAGCTGTTCAATAACCACTCAGCAAAGTGGTTAGTCATTTTGGAGTGCTCAAGTTCATCTTAGTTTTTACACATTATCCTGTTAATATGGTTAGCCATCAGTCCTAAAACTCCCTCTGAAAATTGTGTTGACACACCTGTGCATTGCACCTTACAGTTAATTGACACATTATAGCTGCTCTCACTATAGGGATGCATTACCATTCTTCTGCATGGGCTAACGCCAAACTGCATGAAAACTTTTGACTTCTAAAAGATTGGCTGACCATTTTGCACTGACTTGCATTTTAATAAATAGGCCCTATGTGAAAACAAAAGTTGCAAGTGATGTACATGGAATATGGTAATGAGATTGTCTTGTCAAGAAGATGATTGACAATGATTTTGTTTATTAAATGGATTTCTCCCTATAGATGATGTACAGTATATGCTGATCTTTCAAAGTTTCTCTAGAAATTAGTATGTATTGGGAAATGATTTAAGCAATTATGTGGGTCGAGCATATTCAAATTTTTATTTATATGCATAAGCATTAGGAAATGGTGGCAGCTGTTTGGATAGTGTTACATAGATAGATTTGCCATTTTGTAGAAACTACCAGTGCTTGCAAGGCAGCGGAGAGAGAGAAAAAAAAAGTGTTTTAAATGCATTTATTTCTAAAAGGAGTATAAAGCCAGTTTAATGCATACAAGTTACTATCATCATTGAATTCTGTAAACTATTTGTCAATGGGGCATTTCAAAACATGAAACTTCTAGCTAAAGTGTAATAGTAGCACCACTGGCATCACCAAATGCAATTGGAAAAAATTAGAGCGGTTTAAAAACAAATTCCAAAAACTCCTGCAGTGTTTCATTGCATGTACAAATAGATGGTCTTGCCCCAAACTCACACCATTGTTCGAGCCTATGCCATTTTGGGCTGGACAGGCCATCCAAACAAACAGGGAAATTATTTAATAGCATCACAGTGTTAGACTTTTAGGTGAACTTACATTGGGCTTAAAGTTGACTGCATATTAAGCTGGGGTACGAGAGACTTTCAAAATTAAAGAAATTTAAAGCTGAAGTAATTTTTTTTTAAAGGGATAGTTCACCCAAAAATGAAAATATTCTCATTTACCCTCATGCAATCCCAGATGTGTGTGACTTACTTTCTTCTGCAGAACACAACATTTTTTAGAAGGATATCCCAGCTCTGTAGGTCCATACAATGTAAGTGAATGGTGACCACACCTTTCAAGCTCCAAAAAGCTCATAAAGGCAGCATAAAAGTAATCATAAGACTCCAGTGGTCAGAAGCCATATGATAGGTGTGGATGAGAAACAGATCAATATTTATTTTGTTTTTTATTTATTTTTTTTTACCATAAATGTTCTTTCATTTTTACATTCTGAAAGTAAAAGTAATAGTGGAGATTTATGGTTAAAGAAAAAAAAGGTTTTTAAATATTGATCAGTTTCTCACCCAAAGTTACTGCATCTCTTCAGAAGACTTATATGAAACAACTAGAGTCATATGGAGCTTCATAGTTTTGGCCACAAAACACTTGCATTGAGAGGACATACAGAGCAGAGATATTCTTCTGAAAATCTATGCTTGTGATGGATTTTAATACAGTGCTCGCCTTGCAAGCATTATGAAAATGTGTTTAAGGTTTGTTAAGCAGTTTCCCCCTCTGTCCAGGGCTTTAGTCACTGGCCTGCAAGAAACAAATGAAAAAAGGGACTTCAGTAACCATCTTGTCTCTAGACAAGTGTGTTGTCATCAAGCTGTTGGCAATAGGATCCACTAAGTTTTAAATTGTTGCCCTGTTTGTGTCTGTAAATATTTAAGTCCATTTCACCTTCTTACTTTATATCATCTTTATCAGCTGTAGACTGATGTCTGATTCCAAGTGTGTGTGTATGTATTTATATGTGTGTGTGTGTGTGTGTGTGTGTGTGTGTGTGTGTGTGTATATATATATATATATATATATATATATATATATATATATATATATATATATATATATATATATATATATATATATATATAAAAACATGGTCATCCCTATTATTGCTAGTATTTTAGTTGGCAATAACAGTTTTCATTGTTTTTAATCTTTTGCTGAACTTTTTGTTGTTGTTACTGGGGATCTACACTACACTTCACAATTTAATTTTTCCGTTTATTTTTTTAGCTTGACTTCCACAACTGTCTATTTTAAGGTGGCTTTAAAATTAATTCCAGACACAATCTGCGATTCATTCACGCACTTGTATGTATGTGCAAATGATTGTTAAATTCTTTGAATACTTGATCAAGGAGAAAATTATGTAAATAAGTAAAATTGGTGTTTATATATAATATAAACATTATATATAACGTTCACAGTTGGCCTTTAAATTGAGTGGATGTGGTGGTTTGTCTTATTTTTATTTTTTTTTTTTTTTGTCTTTTCTGTGGTCACAGTTATCTTAGTTATGGGTTTTAGGAAACTTAACAGTCGTCCCAAATGATATCATGACTGAAAATTAATGACTGATTAAAATCCCCTAAACATGGCATCATTAGCGTGGCTTGAGAACATGTTTGAGTAACTCATTCTCTTTTTTTTTTTTTTCTACATTTCTGTTTATGCCTTGCTGTCTTCGTTGTTGTTGGGTCTGGTTGGCCGATGCTTAGATGGATTGCCAGTGGTATGTTTGTCAGTTGTGTTTGTGTTTAAGTTGTGTGATTTATATGGATAGCAATACAATGGCATGCCACCTGACTGTTTTTATATAATTGTGGTGTTTATCTTTAAATATTTCAGATACCTTAAATAGACTGTCAAATCAAAGTCTGAACACAATTATTTAATTTATTCTGTGACAGTCAAAAATTCTGTTGACCCTGTCATTAAGTTTTTATGGACACATCATTATCTCATTCTCCTTTTCACCTCTTTTAAAATGAGATAACAGAAGGATTTGTGTTTATTTTGTGTGTGCAAGTAGTTGGCTGCCCTTCTGGAATTAATTTTAGTAATTCATCTGAGCACTTTGAATATCAAAATCACATACTTGTTTGTTGTTCTTATGATATATTAAAAGGTACTTAATTGTATACACTGATTTGTATACAGATTTAGACATCAGGCATTGTTGAAGTACTCTAACCTCTTTTTTTAAAAATTATTATTATTTGAATATTGCTATTCACAATACATGTCTTTTCAAAGTAGTTCTTTGTTTCTTCAGGAGGGTTGTCTGAGATCATTCCACCTTGGTGCTTCTCCTTCTCTCAGTTCAATAATATTTGGTTCTATCTGCAGTCTATAGCGTTCTGGATGGCACCAAGGATATGGATGAACATTTCAGAGTGATTGGTTACATTTTAGAGAAACATTTAAGCATTTTGTATTTAAAGCTTTTATAATTTCAGTGTGGCATTATTATTTTCATTGTTTAATCTCACTGATCTGCAATGAATAAACTGTCACAAAACAACAGCAATGGAGGTATTACGGTCACATTTAATGTGGTGTGTTAAGGACAATGGAAAAACACTATAGTATTTCACATTTTGGGATTTTCAGTGCATGTTTACTCAATTATTTTTACATAATCATCAATAAAGAATAAAATGATGACATTTCCCCTGCCAACTTGTATAAATATGTGATTTATCTGCTGATTTGGTACCTTGTTAAAGTGTCTCATCTGTGGTATTTTCCCTGTTGATTATACACTGTTGCAATGTTGAGTGACACAATACACTTACTGTCAGCACAATTTAATATGCTGTTTGTCTGCTTTGACTTTTAAGTGCTACGTAAGTTCAGTTTTGAAAACTTTATTGCATTTGCATGACTTAGAGCTGTCTGCTGATGTTTAGATCGTCATGTATTGTAATGTAGAATGAGTTGGCAGAAAGGCAAATAACAACCATATGCTTGAGCTGCACGATAATGGTTAAAATGATAATTGTGATTATTTTGCTCAATTGTATTTCAAGTCAAGTGGTTTTTGTTGTCGTTTCAACCATATAGTTAGTAGAGTACAGTGAAACGAGACAACGTTCCTCCAGGACCATGGTGCTACATAAAACAACATAGGACAAACACAGAACCACATGAGACTACACAGACTAAATAACATACCTATATAAAGTGCACGTGCAAACGTGCAAAAAGTACGGGACAGTACAATAAATTACTGACAATGAACAGGGCAGTAGACACAGTAAGAGACAGTGCAGCGCCGACCAGTACACAGTAGTGCAAAGATTACATTTTCTAAAAATGCCAAATGTAAACATAACATACTATAAGATAGTGTTCTATGCACATAGCAGTTATTGAGGTAGCAGACAGTTATAAAGTGACAATAATTAAAGTGCAACTCAACTTAAAGTGTCAGTCCAGTCTCTGAGTATTGAGGAGTCTGATGGCTTGGGGGAAGAAGCTGTTACACAGCCATGAGGGCCCGAATGCTTCAGTGCCTCTTGCCAGACGGCAGGAGGGTGCGGGGTCCTCCACAATGCTGGTGGCTTTGCGGATGCAATGTTTTGTGTAAATGTCTTTGATGGAGGGAAGAGAGACCCCGATGATCTTCTCAGCTGTCCTCACTATCCTCTGCAGGGCTTTGCGCTCCGAAACGGTGCAAGTCCCAAACCAGGCAGTGATGCAGCTGCTCAGGATGCTCTCAATAGTTCCTCTATTGAATGTAGTGAGGATGGGGGGTGGGAGATGTGCTTTCCTCAGCCTTCAAAGAAAGTAGAGATGTTGCTGGGCTTTCTTGGTGATAGAGCTGGTGTTGAGGGACCAGGTGAGGTTCTCCGCCAGGTGAACACCAAGGAATTTGGTGCTCTTGACTATCTCCACAGAGGATCCGTCGATGTTCAGCAGAGAGTGGTCACTCTGTGATCTCCTGAAGTCAACAACCATCTCTTTTGTTTTGTCGACATTCAGGGACAGGTTGTTGGCTCTACACCAGTCCGTTAGCAACTGCACCTCCTCTCTGTATGCTGACTCGTCATTCTTGCTGATGAGGTCCTCGCATGTTTTTCTCTACACTGCAGGTCTCACGATCACAAGCGGTCAGTATTGGATATAGCTAAGATCGGTCACGTCCACGTTTACACAATCAAAGATACGTCAGTATAGCCCCCATGGAATTGCATACACTTGAATTTAACTTAACTTTTTCTTCAGTAGAGGTCACGGCCACTATTACAGATGTAAGTTGACCAACATAACTTCTCTTGTAATAGCTTTGGATTGGCCATGTTGTGGTTTCCCGCGTACACTTATCTGGAGAAACATCAAATTAAAACAGATAAAACACACCCGAATTTAGATTGGTCAAGCAGCATGTGCTGTTCTGGACAGAAATTCCCTTTCTGTCTTTGCTAACCAAGTACACTTGAATTGATGCCAAATATTAGTCGTCACTAATCTGACGCAGACTTGAGGTAACATACGATTCGTTTAATCTGTTTGGGAAAAACTATTTCAGAGTCAGTCATTCAGAATAAAATCAAATGTTTACAATTTACTGACCAGGTAACATAATAAGTTCATCGCAGTTACCAGATATAAATTACACAGTAAACTGTGCGGGATCGTCTGACTACAGAGAACCACGAACGATGTGCCACATCTCCTTAAATACCCAAATAATTCAATATGCTTATCAAATGGCGGTGTCTGTCATTATAATTAGATTTGGGTTCTCTATTGAGGGGGTTCCTGTACATTTACATATAGTAGGTATGGAGGATCTGGGGGAGGACACACCTTTAAGGGGCACACCACATCTCTCATATTTTATAATTTCTTTTTGCTTTTCATTATGGCTGGGAGGATGAGACCAGTTTACCAGGCGCACTGAGACACTTTAAATGATACCAAACATGTTATAGTTACTTTTTGTACATACTTCACATTGCATAGGTTTTTAGTGAGCTTTAAGTGAGGAGGAGAAGGGGGGAGTAGGGGGAGATGATGAGACTGTAGAAGGGAGGTGTAAGCTGCACTGTTTGCTGTGTCTCGGATGTTGCTGTTACATGTGCAAGAGATAGTTCAAATGTTAATTCTCATGAGAGCCTTTTGTCTTGTCGAGGAATAGCCCAGACTCGCTGGCACCCGCCTTACAAACCACATTGGGATTGAAATCAGATTTTTTTCAGATGCGTCTCAGTCCGGACACTCTGGCTGCTCAATTCAGATTTCAAATGGTCTTTTGCGTTACTGTTAATGCGACACAACGCTGACATCAAAAATCGGTGACTGAAGCACCGAACATCACAATATTTGCCAGTCTCCTCTGTCGCTGAGTTTTTCTTGTGTGACAGAGTTCTGCAATGCTACTGGACAGGGTGCTTATTTGGAGAGCGAGATGATGCATTTTTTTTAAAGCTTTGTCACATGGGTACACACATTTTGTTTCTAAAGCAACCCATGCAGTTGGTTATGTCTGAATGTGCAAATCTGATTTGATCACTTGCAGTTAATAGTGTGGACAGTCTGCCTCAAATTATCTGATTTGAGAAAAAAATCAGATTTGCCTGCAGTCTGAACATAAACTTAGTGCCCATTTATGCCACAACTATGCTAAATTCGAATGTACATATAGCTGGTGTAACTGGCTCTAGATGATGCAAATTTCAGTGCGTGTTCGAAAGTAAAACAGTGATTGGTCATGTGACGAGCTTCTGAAGGCGTGTGATAGGACAGATACAGCCCATAAAAGAACGATTTGCAACTTTGTCTGCTTGTTAACTCACTATTTATACCATAGACTGTTATGCTATTAATCGTGAGAGGCAGAAACTGTGATCGTGGTTAAAATGTGATATAAATACGGCGTAACATGGCATAATTTTTGGATCATAAAGACCAATATAACTATATTTTACACTTATTCCCAATATTAAAAATAGATTGAAATAAATAAACAGATGCACATTGTATATAATCATCAGAATAAAGTGGGCCCTGACAACCTTATTCTTGGTATACAACTTCCATTACTATGAAATAAAATAAAGAAATACACTTTCAGAGTAAGTAGAAGGCCTCTGTTACGTCCGTAACCTCAGTTCCCTGAGACAAAGGGAATGAGACTGTTTGCCAACGCATATGGGGAGTATCCTTTCACATGACCAGGTTGAAACCTATCTACAATAACGGCAATATTCTATTGGGCTATAGTGTTTGAGCACTGCCCTTTTAGGTGCAAAGCTGTCCGCTATAAAAGCAGGCTGAATGAGGAACAAGGAGCGCTTGCTTGCACCTCAAAAGAGCTCTGAGTCTTGTAGTCTCAGGGAGCTGAGGTTACGTACTTAACCGAGATGTTCTCTTATGACACGGTACACTTGACATTGTGTTCACTAACGTATGTGGGGAACAGAATCCCATCATGGTGCACTACACAACATAACCTTCCAGAGAGGAAACATGATATAGAAGTCCCACGGAACAGCGGCCAACATGAATATGCCGCAAGTGAGTGACCATCATGTTGGGCCAGGAGGGGAGCAGTCCGAATGAATATTTTAACTGTAGTCAAATGATATGAATTAAACCCTTCACGAACCCAGTCGCTAAGGGAGTTTATTGATAATGAAAGTGCTTGTGACTTTATGGTAAATTACAATGTTCTTAATCAAGGTGTTTGTGTAAAATAATGGGGAGCCTTTATTTAAAGAGAGGGAGGCTTAAATATATGTTTGGCAAACATAATAGCAAGCACTCTAAACAGAGAGGACTTGTGAAGAGAGAGACAACATGTCTAGGTTGTAAAACCTTGCAAATGTTTTGCAGCAAGATGGTCTTCTCAAAACACATATATCTTGTGAATACATTCCATTTTAGCACGTAGAGGTGTCTCGTGGATGGCGCTCTGGCCTGTAAAATGGTGTTTGTGACTGAATGCATCAGTTCTGGTGCATTTAGCATGCTCCGTTTAGGGGCCACACATGCAGGTTCCACAGATTGGGCTTGAGATGCTAGATTGTGTCTGATTCTGCCACCCTCATGCTTCACGGTTGGGATGGTGTTCTTCAGCTTGCAAGCCTCACCCTTTTTCCTCCAAACATAACGATGGTAATTATGGCCAAACAGTTACATTTTTGTTTCATTAGATCAGAGGACATTTCTCCAAAAAGTAAAAGATGTCCCCATGTGCACTTGCAAACTGTAGTACCTTTCAGGTTATGTCAAGATATGACTAGTTTTATGTGGATATAGATACTTGTCTACCTCTATCCTTAAGCATCTTCACAAGGTCCTTTGCTGTTGTTCTGGGATTGATTTGCACTTTTCACACCAAATCATGTTCATCTCTAGGGGACAGAATGCATCTCCTTCCTGAGTGGTATGATGGCTGCATGGTCCCATGGTGTTTAAACTTGCGTACTATTATTTGTACAGATGAACGTGGTACCTTCAAGCATTTGGGAATTTCTCCCAAGGATGAACCAGACTTGTGGAGGTCCACACATTTTTTTTCTGTGGTCTTGGCTGATTTCTTTTGATTTTCCCATGATGTCAAGCAAAGAGGCACTGAGTTTGAAGGTAGGCCTTAAAATACATACACAGGTACACTCCTATTTAGAACACCTCCTTTCAGAAGCTAACTGACCAATTGTCTAAAGGCTTGAC